>CM064581.1:4683494-4758038 GCA_032716605.1 Paralithodes platypus | reverse complement strand
GAGGAAAAAAACAATATTTACATCGGTGACCTGTATGTAATCTTGAGTGAACGGAATGAACCGGGTGAAGCATACGTCTGTGAGGTATTATCAGAAGATTTCGACCCACTTTCAGAATGTTTAGAGCGATAGTGTAAATATTGTTTTTTTCCTCGAGTGTACATGCTGCGTATCCCTTGGGATGAAAAGAGAGCCCTTTCATGGTAATGAGAGGTAGCTAGTTCCTTAAATACAAGCTACTTATCACGAAACATAACTTGCATCTGCCCCTCCACCTGAACTGAATATACGGTATAACCCAAATAGCAAAGTAGCTCTACACATTCTAAGCAATTCCTCGCCCATAATGACTCCTACAGTTAGCTACCATCGCATATTGTACAAAAAAAGTATCATAATTTTTTTTAGCCTACTTCAATAGTTTCAATATATACCTTATGTGTACCCACCTACTGTATTACAGACTAGATGGTGCAAGCACTTGCAGTGATAAGTGACACGCTGATTGATATTCCCTGAATATATTGAAACATTTTCTTTAGCCAGAGTTTTTCCTAATGTAATGATCAGCGTTTCAAGTTGATCATTAAGCTGCATTTACAATGTAAAACTTGCAAAATAAACAAACCAAAACTGGGACGACATAAGATAAACGCAAAAGAACTAATCAAAATCGCTATGTGGAAACAACGCCTAACCCTTCCAGCCCGGGTGTCTTTTATAAGGACACCGCGGCAGATGGGCTGGTACCCGGGTGTCCTTTTAACAGGCTGTAAGCTTGAAAGTCTATTAAGTTTGGTCTAAACGCTGTGCGTCCGACGCATGTAAACAAAGCCGGTCATTGCGTCACCGCACCTCGAAAACAAGAAGGAGACGTCGGATCAATGTTGTTGTTGTATGATATGACGAAATTAGTGTCTGAAAAGCTCTGATATTGTCAACATCGCGGAAAAATTCGCTCCACGGAAATCATCATCACAACTGAACCAGTTGACTTAGAGAGCTCTACTCAATGCCAGTCTACAGATTGGAAACCGCACTACGTTTAGGGATGCGTGGAAAATTTCTATCAGTTAAAATAACAAAGATACGGTTGCCTAGGCCTAGAAGTTTTTTGGCCAGATCGCCCGGATACGACCTCCTTTCTTTTGTAAGGCAGCCCAGGTAGGAAGGGAATAAAATAACACAATCCACCACATAGGGTGTACATTACTACATGTGCAAGTTAATCTGGTTCCCAAGCAAACTAATCGCACATGCCAATTATTTGTGCAGGTGACTGTACATAAACTCTATTCCTCACAACAACTTTCGGTAAGTAATTACGGCGTGACACCCACGAGACCTTTCGATTTTTGTGTGATCTACCGTAAAATGGCCTAACTTCAGACAAGGGGCAATACTTCGGACATTTCTGGATAAAATTACTGTATGTAAGCTACATTTATGAAAAAATGGCTCTGCATTATGGAAGAACACCTCAGACATACCTGTCTGAGGTATCACAGACAAATACTGTCATCTATCCCTCCCTGCCCACCCCAAACCAGCCTCCAGAAGCATATCTATACTCATATCTCTCGCCGTTCCATCCAATCCCACATAGACAACACACAGCTGCAGGCACGACCCCCCCGAAATCCATCCTTCTGAATCCTCCCTTCATCGCGAGAACAGAGTCCACCTAGCCAGGTTGAGATGTGGGCACCATCCAGCTCTTCTGAGCTATCAGAAGAGACTGGATGGCTCCTGCCCGGGATGCAATGCAGCACCCCATACACATCGTAGAAGACTGCATTTCACACAATCACTTACGCCAACAACATAATCTACACTCCTTGAGAGCCCTGTGGGATAACTCCGACCGCAGCCATGGCCTTCCTTAGGGACTGAGGGCTGTTCAGCCAGGCAGCTTAGGGAACGACAACAACAATAACATGTTCGTACAGTGGCATATGTATTATAAGGGAGATTGTATATTACGATCGAAATAGTCTCCAGGTCTTTCTCAGTCTACTGACGGTCGTCCTTCCTTCCACTGCAGAACAATAAAACTGTTTTTCTTTTTATGTAACCAATATGTTTTAAATCTGACCTTTTGTACTTGAGCAAAGCGTGATGCAGCAGACTAGAACTCTGCTTGTAGTCGCTCTGCTCGGATCCTACGCTGCTTGTCCCCAACATACACACATACACATAGTCACATACATACACACATACACCCACATACATACACACACACACACACACACACACATGCAAGATTTGTGAAAAGCTAATTAGGAAGAGATGGATGAAAATGTTGGAGAGAAAGAAAATAATAACCCCAAAGCAATTTGGATTCAGAGAAGGGACATCTTGTGTTACCAGTTTGCTATGTTATTACAGTAGGGTGATAGATGTACTCCAAGAAAGAGGCGGATGGGTGGACTGCGTCTACTTAGACCTTTCCAAAGCATTCGATAAGGTACCACATAAGAGATTGTTATCTAAGCTTGAGACGCTAGGATGTGTCAGGGGGAGTTTGCTGAAATGGATGGAGAGCTATTTAACAGATAGGGAAATGAGGACCAACATTAGAGGAACTTACTCATCGTGGCGGAAAGTGAGAGTGGTGTGCCGCAGGGATCTGTGTTGGCACCTCTCATGTTCCTTATGTACGTGAATGACCTGCCGATAGGCATAAACTCTTACATGTCAATGTTTGCAGATGACGTAAAAATTATGAGACAAATAACAAATAAAAGTAGTTGTGAGGAGCTGCAAGGGGATTTAGATAAAATATACGAATGGAGCACCAAGTGGAAAATGAAATTTAATATAAGTAAATGTCATGTGTTAAATATGGGAAGAAGTGTGAATAGACCAAATTGGGAGTACAGGATGGGAGATAATAAAATTAGCAAGGCCGAAAAAGAAAAAGATTTAGGGTTGATTATACAAGATAATTTGTCGCCAGAGAAACATATTAACAAGCTCTTTAGCGGAATGTATGCAATGGCCGGGAATATGAAAGTTGCTCTGAACTATTTGGATGAGACCATGGTAGCGAAAATTATGAAGAGTATGATTAGACCAAGATTGGAGTATGCAGCAGTGGTGTGGTCCCCGCATCTAAAGAAGCATATTCACAAGTTAGAAAGAATCCAGAGAGCAGTCACTAGATTGGTTCCAAGTCTCAGAGAACTGCCATATGAAGGGAGGCTAGACAAATTAAATCTACCGAGTCTAAAAGAGAGGAGAGAGAGGGGAGACATGATAATGATGTACAAATGTACCCGGGGGCTGGAGAGGCTGGATAGGGAGGATATATTAATTATGGATACAGGAGTAACTAGAGGCCACAGCTACAAAGTAAAAAGACCTACCTGCAAGAACGATATCAGGAAGTTTAGCTTCCCCTATAGATGTATTGATAAATGGAATGGGCTGGAGGAGGAGGTGGTAGGGGCAAGGCACATCCATATTTTCAAGAAAAAATTGGATAAAAAGTAGACTGAGAGACGGGACAACACGAGCTTAGCTCAACTCCTGTAAACTACAATTAGGTAAATACAATTAGGTAAATACACACACACACACACACACACACACACACACACACACACACACACACACCACACACACACACACACCACACACAAATAGATAAAGTTAGATATAACTAAAATATTTTAAAACTGACCTTTTGTACTTCAGCAAAGCGTGATGCAGCAGACTGGAACTCTGCCTGGAGTCGCTCTGCTCGGATCCTACGTTGTTTATCCCCATGTGTGAGGGGCTGGAGGGACCGCAGCTGGGAGGTGGTCTCCTGCACTGCTGTCCCCGCACTGCTGTTTACCTGGCTGCTGCTCGGGAAGAAAGAGACGGTCTTGAAGGATACTTTTCACTTTACAGTAATCAGAATGTCAAACCAGGGTTTTAACATGGGAATGAATATAATAAAGAATACATGAACATTTACAACAAATTTTGGGATGGATGTAGTTACCGGGTGTACCACTACCAACATACAACATAAATCGTCTATAAATACTTATAATAAAATAAATACTTATAAATCTATAATACTAGGTTAGGTTAGGTTAGGTAGTTTGGTTAGGGTAATGTATATTTGTATCCAAAATAGACGGGAACATGATGCGTAGTGTAAACAAGACGGGCGGTACAACCGGTAACATGCCCAAATTTAATATTAGTAATTTTAATCACCTCTAGAAACATAGTACGGGAGCGTATTGAGATGAGAATGGTGAGATGGATGTGTGGGGCCAGGCTACAGGATAGAATAACAAATGTTGAGCTGAGGAGACGTTTAGGTATAAAGTGTATTAGCGAGGTGATGCGTACAAGTAGACTGGGATGGTATGGACATGTGGAGAGAATGGGTGAACAAAATTGGGTGAAAAAATGCAGGTCTGTGATTGTGGAGGGAGCTGCACCAAGGGGTGGACCGAGGAAGACCTGGGATCGGACTATATGCGCCGATCTCAAATCCAAGAACTTGACAAGTGAAGCAGCCCTTAACAGGGTTGCCTGGAACGTGCCATTAGGACAAGAGACTGAAACTGCACGTATGTGTGGAACACTCAGTCTTAAAATTGTATGTATGTACAGGTATGTATGTATGTAGATGTGGCTGGGGGAAGTTCAGAGAACTGCTGCCAATTCTGACCATGAAAAGAATCCCTCGATGTATGCCTCATCTGTTAGAAGTGCAATGACGTATGCCTCAGAAACATGGGCCGTTAAAGTAGAGGATGTCAACAGAATGGAACGTAATGAGATGAGAATGGTGAGATGGATGTGTGGGGCCAGGCTGCAGGATAGAATAACAAATGATGAGCTGAGTAGACGTTTAGGTATAAAGAGTATTAGCGAGGAGATGCATACAAGTAGACTGGGATGGTATGGAAATGTGGTGAGAATAGATGAACAAAATTGGGTGAAAAGATGCAGGTATGTGATTGTGGAGGGAGCTGCACCAAGGGGTGGACCGAGGAAGACCTGGGATCGGACTATACGTGCCGATCTCAAATCCAAGAACTTGACAAGTAAAGCAGCCCTTACCCCTCCAGCCCCGGCTACGCATTACATAAATATTCCCCGAAACCCGGGTGTTTTGGCCGAAAAACGTCTAGGCTAGGCTACCGTATATTTGTTAATCTGACTGCTTCCCGCATTCCCGCACATCCCCAAGCGTAGCTGTGTTATTTACCTGTAGAATGGCGTTAAGTAGAGCTCTCTAAGTCAACTGGTTGAGTTGTGATGATGATTTCATTGGAGATAACTTTATGGCAAAAACAGCCACTTTACACTACTTTTCGATACTTAACAACAACATACAGGCACACACGAACAAGCGACGCTCTCCTTCTTGTGGCCGGAGATGCGGGGCGTCGGTCCAGCCAGCTGTTGTTACATGCGTCGGACCGACGCCTCGCACACGAAGCTCACAGGCTTTCAACCACTGGGTGTTCAAGAGCCCTTCCGGGTACCTGTTATATGCTTTTTTATGGGCGTTCAAGAGCCCTTCCGTGGTGAGAGGATTAAATTGTAAAACTTGCAAAATAAACAAACCAAAACTGGGACGACACAAGATAAATGTAAAAGAACTAATCAAAATCGCTATGTGGAAATAACGCTTAATAAAATAAAATTTTGAAATAAAAGAACACAATCCACCACATATGGTGTACATCACTACATGAGCAAGTTAATCTGGTTCCCAAGCAAACTAATCGCACATATAACAACGCACCCTCCTCAGCTCCCCGCCATGGAGTGGCTTCGGTCACCCAGGCTTTATTGTGGTCGGCAGGGAGGGTTCTGTGGGGGCGGTCGGTTATGGCCTTGGCCTTGCTCGGGGCCTTGGGGATGTTCGGCCAGGCATCTTGGGGAACAACAACAACAACAACAACGCAGTATCGTCACGTTCAAGGAATTAGCCGGTTCTGACTTTACCTTTTTCATCATTCTTATTTATAATTTTTTTCCTGAGTGTTGAAGGAAGTGGGGCCATAATGGTGTGCCCCATGGTTCCCTAGTGTGTAACTCTCTCACAGCCCACCGGCACAAGTCAGCCTTTCTCTCTGGAGTAGGGATGTGGCGACCTCACCGCCCACCACTTTGGTAATGCAATCAGCTTCTGGAGCAGTGGACCACTGGTTCCTATCTTCAGAAAATTCCTGTGCTTGGTATGCTTCCAGCCAGGGTGCCACTGGGGTAAATAAAATAGAAAATCAGTGGTGGAACTGCCATCCAGGTGAGGGACTGCTCTGGGTCTGCTCCTTCAGTACTAATGGTAATAATCCACTAGGTGGAAAGGCCACTGTGGAGTGAGTTAGCGGGGGCATGTCTGGGAGCCTAGAGGCAGTTTCTGCCATGGCCATCCCTTTTGGGTCGCTTCCTCTGGAAGTGGGATGTCGGATTGATGATGATGATACATACAGTACAGTACAAACATACAAAAGCACTACAAGCATAAATTCAATTTCACTGGAAAAACTGGTGTAAATAAATGACCAGAGATTATTATTATTACTATTATTTTAAGAGCTTACATGCGATCTCTGAGCTGCTGACTGTCGGCTGGGGTGCCCACTTGCTTGAGCGAACGCTCCAGGGTGCTGGCCGCATTGTTGATAGTGAACAGGTGCGTCGTTATTTTGTCACACAGCTGAGGAAGGAAAAATACAATGAACCAGCCCTCTTTTCATACAGCTTAGCAAATCAAAATATAATAAAATAGACAAAAAGTTTTGTCACTCAGTGATGCCCATCTGCCAGCCAAACCTACCTAACTATGACTAAAACCAAAGAAAATAAACGTAAGTCCGATGAATAAAAAACCGCACAGGACAAGGACAAATGCCCTTCACAAACTCAGACTTGCTAGTGTGAATGTTGGTAGTTTGAATCTGCGTGCGAATGAAGTGGCTGAGATGTGTGAGAGGAGGCGAGTGGACGTCTGCTGTACCCAGGAAACACTCTGGAAGAGGCATGGGGTACAGTGGATTGTCGGAAGGAGGAAAAGATATAGGATATACTGGATGGGTGTGGAGACTGATAAAGCGAAAGGAGGAGTGGGTGTTCTGGTGGCTGAAGAGCTGGCGGAAAGTGTGCTTCAGATTACGAGTTAGTGAAAGGCTGATTGTTTTGAAGTTGAAAGTTGGTGAAAGAATTCTGAATGTGATATCTACATATGCCCCACAGGCTGGTTTACAGAAAGAGATAAAAGAGGACTTCTGGAATAACACAGTCAGTGTTATTTCAGGCCTCTCGGAGAATGAAATAACAATCGTGGGAGGGGGGGGGGGACCTCAATGGTCACGTGGGAGCATCTGCAGATGGATACGAGGTGGTACATGGAGGAAATGGTTACGGAAGGAGAAATCTGGAAGGCAAATATATATTGGGAGTCCTGCGTTGCACTCAACATGGTTGTGTGTAACACAAAGTTCAAGAAAAGACAGAGCCACCTGATCACATATAACTCTGGGGTCTCCAGTAGCCAGATAGATTACATCTTGGTTAACAGGAAAGACTGGAAACTAGTTCGAGATGTAAAGGTCATCCCGAGCGAAGAATGTATCCCCCAGCATAAGCTACTTGTGTGCGACATGAGCTTATACAGAGATCTTAAGCGCAAGAAGGTATACATACCCAAAAGGAAAGTGTGGCTGCTGAAGAACAAGGAAGTTAGGGATAGGTTTCATAGTGAACTGGAGGAAATGAATAGAAATAAGGAAGCTAGGCCTAACGATGTAAATAGTCAATGGAACTTTCTTAACCCTTCCTACCCGGTCTGCCTTAGGTAATGACAGCACGAAAGAAGGGCCAATACCCGGTATCCCTTATCTAAGGCATGAGCTAAATAGCCTAATTAAGCTTGGTCCGAACGCCGTGCGTACGACGTATGTCAACAAACCCAAGCGTTCGTCACCGCACCTCCGAAAACAAGAAGGAGAAGACTCCTCAATGTTATTGTTATGACGTCATGACGAAATTAGTGTCTGAAAAGCCCCCATATTGGCAACATCTCTGCAATATTGGCTCCACTGAAATCGTCATCACAACTGAACCAGTTGACTTACAGAGCTCTACTCAATGCCAAAATACAGATTGAAAACCGCACTACGATTATAGATGAGTGGGAAAGTTCTAGCAGTGAAAATAAACATAAATACGGTAGCCTAGGCCTAGACGTTTTTCGGCCATATCGCCCGGGTAGGGGCGACCGTCATTGGCTGAGACAGCCCGGGTAGGAAGGGTTAAGCATAGCCTTATCGCTGCCACTGACAAAGTCTGTGGGAAAACAAAGGGTCACACCAGGAATAAGACCTGGTGGTGGAACGATGAGGTAGAACATGCTGTGAAAGAGAAAAAAGGAGATGCTTCAAAGCATGGAAGAAAGGAGGCAGCAAGGAGGAATACCAGGCAGCTAAAAGAGTTATTTACAATGCTAAAAATCGCATTAAGGACCTGGTCCTCGAACAAGTGTGTAACACTGACAATCCCAATGGGATCTTCAACCTAGCTAGGCGAGTTAAAAATGGCAGTAGGGATATTATAGGTGAATAGTGTGTTAGAAACGATAATGGGAAGATTGTGTATGCAGAAAATGAAATCAGAGAAGCATGGATGCACACTATGAACAATTGCTACATGTAGAGTTTGAATGGGATAAGGAACAGCTTAGTATCGAAATACCAATATCTGGGCCCCCTCCTTTAATAGCACCAGCTGTAGTGAGCGACGCAATCAATAAAATGAAGGACGGTAAAGCTCCAGGTTGCTCTGACATTGTCGCTGAGATGATAAAAGCCTCAGGGGAGACTGGTGTAAACTTAGTCACTGAGTTGATAAACACCATTATTAAAGATGAGAAAATCTCAGAGGATTGGCTCAAAAAGTGTAATAGTAAATATATACAAAGGAAAAGGAGATGCGCTAGATAGAGGAAATTATAGGGGCCTGAAAATGCTTGACCAAATCATGAAGGTCTGTGAGAGAGTCCTTGAGGGTTTGATCAAGCATCTCTATTGATGATATGCAGTTTGGTTTTATGCCAGGACAGGGTACAACCGATGCTATCTTCATAGTCAGGCAGATACAGGAAAGATACTTATTAAAAGGAAAGGATCTTTACTTTGTGTTTGTAGACCTGGAGAAGGCCTTTGATAGGGTGCCTAGAGAAGTTGTGCAGTGGGCCATGAGGAAACTTGGTGTGGAAGAGTGGCTGGTGCGTGTGATAATGAAGATGTATGAGGATTCGCGAAGTGCGGTGAGGGTGAAGGGTGTACTGAGTGATGAGTTCGCAGTCCGTGTTGGAGTCCATCAGGGTTCAGTGTTAAGCCCCCTCCTCTTTATTATGGTCTTGGAGGCACTGTCTAGAGTTTTTAGAGGCGGACTCCCGTTGGAACTGTTTTATGCAGACGATTTAGTCCTAATAGCTGACAGTGTGCAAGATGCTGAGGCCAAATTCAGAGAGTGGAGAGAGGGCATGGCGAGCAAGGGTTTAAGAGTCAATATTAACAAAACCAAGGTTATGCATTGTAGATTGAGACGAGGCAATGTGGAAAAGAGCGGTGCATACCCATGTGCAGTGTGTGGAAAGGGAGTGGGCGCTAACTCAATTTAATGTAGCATCTGTCGATGTTGGGTACACCATGGGAGTAAGAACTGTAGTAGAATAAAGGGACCCCTGCCGAAGGATAAGTCAGAAATAGAGAAATTTGAGTGCGTACCGTAAAGTGGGGTAACTTCCTACTGCGGTGATAACTTCGGACATCGGCGATAATAAGTAATTCGACATTGTCATTATATAATGGAAACGCTTTTTATTGTTTTTTTTATGGGGTCCGTTTAGAGAAATGGCAAAGGAAGAGCATGTAAAAGTCCTAGGAAACTGACATGAGTATATGTACACTAAAAAAATATTATATATGTTGTACTTAAATTTCTAAGTTCAAGCACACTACTGAGGTGGGGGAATAATTCGACAGTTGCTAGAGTTTGTATAGTTTATTTAATAGAACGAACTCTATATCTAACTACTAGTCCAATAGCCTACTTCCTGTTCTGGTCGAAATGAGTTCAGTACGCGAATTGAATATGACGTTGTCCCGTGATAGATGGTACGTTGGAACCCCAGAGCTCCCGCACATACTATTCGGATGCCCGCTATTCAGGTAATGGCTCACTTCGACTGAGATACATCGTAGGTTACCAGACTGAATTTATAATGATCGCCGTGCCCTTCGATGTCTTCTAAGAGACCTGGGCTGCTCTGACTCAAACTACTACTAATTTCTTAATCCTAAATGCAAGTGGACAAATAATATATATTTCTATATCCGCTTCCGATTTGTTTTCGATACTAAACTGTTCCTTATCCCATTCAAACTCTACATTTAGCAATCGTTCCTAGTGTGCCTTCCATGCTTCTCTGATTTAATTTTCTGCATACACAATCTTCCCATTATCGTTTCTAACACACTGTTCACCTATAATATCCTTACTGTCATTTTTAACTCGCCTAGCTAGGTTGAAGATCCCATTGGGATTGTCAGTGTTACACACTTGTTCGAGGACCAGGTCCTTAATGCAGGACCAGGTCCTTAATGCGATTTTTAGCATTGTAAATAACTCTTTTGGCAGTTCGTTTAGCTGCCTGGTATTCCTCCTTGCTTCCATGCTTTGAAGCATCTCCTTTTCTCTTTCACAGCATGTTCTACCTCATCATTCCACCACCAGGAGGTCTTATTCCTGGGGTGACCCTTTGTTTTCCCACAGACTTTGTCAGTGGCAGCGATAAGGCTAAGCTTAAGAAAGTTCCATTGACTATTTACATCGTTAGGCCTAGCTTCCTTATTTCTATTAATTTCCTCCAGTTCACTATGAAACCTATCCCTAACTTCCTTGTTCTTCAGCAACCACACTTTCCTTTTGGGTATGTATACCTTCTTGCACTTAGGATCTCTGTATAAGCTCATGTCGCACACAAGTAGCTTATGCTGGGGGATACATTCTTCGCTCGGGATGACCTTTACATCTCGAACTAGTTTCCAGTCTTTCCTGTTAACCAAGATGTAATCTATCTGGCTACTGGAGACCCCAGAGTTATATGTGATCAGGTGGCTCTGTCTTTTCTTGAACTTTGTGTTACACACAACCATGTTGAGTGCAACGCACTACTCCAATATATATTCGCCTTTCAGATTTCTCCTTCCGTAACCATTTACTCCATGTACCCCCTCGTATCCATCTGCAGATGCTCCAACGTGACCATTGAGGTCCCCCCCCACAATTGTTATTTCATTCTCCGAGAGGCCTGAAATGAGAATGACTGTGTCATTCCAGAAGTCCTCTTTTATCTCTTTCTATAAACCAGCCTGTGGGGCATATGCAGATATCACATTCAGAATTCTTTCACCAACTATATATATTATATATATATACAGTATATATATATATATTTTTTTTTTAATATAAAACTAGTGGGATGGATGTAGATTCCGGGCATACGGTAGTCATGTTTACATAGGGCGATCGCCGCGGTTAACTTCGTGTCTATTTTGACGGCGATTTTTTCGGTTATTTGCCCCCTGCTGGCAATATATATGATGATGACAATATGTCATGGGGGAGTGAGGGGGGGCCCCCCCCCCCTCAACATATTATTGTATCCAACGGCATTTAAAATAGACGAGAACATATTGCAAAGGTCCGACGCCTCCCCCGCCGCCGTCATGTTTACATTTGTCGATCGCCGTGGTTAAGTTCGCGTCTATTTTGACGGCGATTTTTTTCGGTAATTTGCCCCCTGCTGGCAATATATATGATGATGACAATATGTCATGGGGGAGGGGGGGGGGGGGCAAAGCCCCCCTTAACATATTATTGTATCCAAAGGCAGTCAAAATGGACGGGAACATGATGGCAAAGGTCCGACGCCACTACGCGTAGTGTAAACAAGGCTGGCGGTACGCCCGCACTTAACATTCTTGCCAAACTAGTTTAACCAGACCACTGAGTTCCACAAAAGAACTCTCATAGGGCTGGCCTGAAGGATTAGATCAAAATGGATAACTAATCAAGTCAAGATAGATAGGGAAAGGCAGGAGGTGAACAAATCTAGGAAGGTGAAGACACACAGACATTTCTCGCCATTTCACCAGTTCAGCCGGACCACATGAGCTCCACAGCAGAACACTAGCCAGTAGACCACATAATTTAGAGAAAAAAAAAAGGGAATTGATAATGAGTAAGCGTAAGAGTGTACAATACCCTTAGTGAAAAAATCACAACTTAATTAAAGAAAATTTGTGTTTGCTAAAATAAAATTCAATACACAGTACTGTTACTGTATATTAACCCCTTCAGCACCATGACGCCTTTTTACCTTTGATTCTAGCTAAAATTAGATGGTGTTTTGCAGTTTAAGAAGGACCTATTTTAATGAGAGGGAATATTGAAATCATATACAGTATGTGTAGGTAGATTACAAACTAAAGAAAATCGTCTAATGATAACCAGAATATGACGAGAATTATGTAATGGGTGTGAAGGGGTTAATAAAGAATAGCTTACATACCAGTAGTGCATACCATACTGTATCCTAAAGGCAATAAACGCACCTGGAAGAACTCTGTGGTGGTTCCCTGCTGCTGTGTGGGAGCAAAGCCAACCGAGGGGGGGTCATTGGTACCATAGGAGCGCTGCCCCCCTCCACCCTCACTCTGCAGTCGAGAATAACCAGACGCCATCGCTACTTACAACCTGGAACAATGTTAACAAAATTACAATATGCTGCATAAATTACAGTTGTTGATTTGTTTCCATTTACTGTTCACAGAGTGTCCATATAGATTAAATTGGCACTTGTGAAATACATACAGTACCCGGTACCCAATATGTTTTGAGTAAATTTCAGAAAAACTGCAGCGAGTACGGTAGTCAAAAAGTTTGGTGTGGTATGCAGGAGGAGGAAGCTAAAGATGAACGTCAATAAAAGTAAAGTGATGGTGCATCTAGATGTGCGGCTGGATGGGGAAATACTGGAACAAGTGGAGTGTTTTAAATATCTAGGAGGAGTGATAAGCAGGGACGTAAGTATGGATATAGAGGTAAAACAGAGAGTAGCCTATGTGAAAGAAGGAAAGTTTTCGAAGCAATGGGAAGTACAGTATGTGGAAGGTGAGAAATCTCGGAATGAAAGCTATAAATGCAATGTATCAAGGGATAGTTGTACCAACAGCAACAGTGATGTATGAAGTAGTGTTGGGCTGGATCTATCAGAGTGAGGGTTGGTGTCCTCTGCTTCCCATAGCTGGTTCTGACTTTACCTTTTTCATCATTCTTATTTATATCTTTCTTCCTGAGAGTGGTAAAGGCAGTGGGGCCATAATGGTGTGCCCCAAGGTTCCCTATTGTCTTACTCTCACAGCCCACTGGCACAAGTCGGCCTTTCTCTCTGGCATAGGGATGCAGCGACCCCACCGCCCGCCACTTCGGTGGTGCAGTTAGCCTCTGTAGCAGTTACGGTGATTTCTTGTTACTGCCTTATTGTAGCACGGTTAAGGCTGGTGTGGTGCGATTTTCGCCAGGTGCAGGTGTTTCAGGGGGACTTTGTTGAGTTTTGCTGAGACACTGTTAGCGCTATACCAACATCAGCCACTGTGATAACATGATGGGGCATTGTTGTGGTAAGACTTTGTTGTACTGTGCTGCAGTAAAGACTGTAACCACCGTGCTATGATTGCTGTGCACTGTGTGCAGTACCGGTACTGTGATTGTACCATGGAAGCCATATTAACTGTGGACGGTTGCGGTCTTTAAACCCGTATGTATGTATGTATGGGGCTGAGACATGGGCTCTAAAGGCAAAGGAGAGAAGAAAGCTGGATGTGATGGAGATGAGCTGCTTGAGGAGTAGGCTATGTGTGGAGTGACTCGTAGAGACAGATTGAGGAATGAAGTGAATAAGTGATACGTAGGAGAGTGGGGCAGCAGGAACATTTGTCGGCGGCCGGCCAGAGTGGACAGATGGGTGCTGTGCCGGTATGGACATGTTGAGTGAATGGAAGATGAAAGGCTTACAAAGAGAATACGGGATGGATGTAGTGATCGGGCGTACGGTCATCATGTTGTGCGTTCGCAAGTTACGTTCCCGTCTATTTCTACGCTATATTTTCTGCTATTTGCCCCTTGTCATTACTACATGAATACTAGGTTAGGTTAGGTTGTTTGGTTAGGCTAATGTATTTTTATATCCAAAGGCAGTCAAAATAGACGGGAACATAATGGGAAAGGTCCGACGCCACTACGCGTAGTGTAAACAAGGCTGGCGGTACGCCCGCACTGTAAACAAGGCTGGCGGTACGCCCGCACTTAACATTCTTGCCGAGAATACCGCTATTTGAGTCAGATACAAGGGGAGATAGAGGGGTAGGATCCGTAGGAAGACCTCCACTGAGATGGAGAGATTGTGTAGTACTGTACAAGCGTTGGAAAATAGAGGAATTAATGGAGAATGCTTGTGAATAGACGAGTGATAATGCGGTCGTTTGGGAGAGGGGGCCGGGCGCCAGTTCTAGATAGTAGACCGTCAGGCATCTGGGGAGCCGGTATTATGGTATATATGAAGGGTCATGCCTGGATGTGTGGTGGGCGGGCATTGTAGTGGTAGGGCTTCGCTGTGTGTCTGCCTGCTGTGTGTCTGCCTGCTGAGACCGGAACCTCTCCGGGAGGTCTGGGGGTAAATCTACAGTTATACTACCCCTATTTTTTAGCCTTACCATATTCAGGAAGCCCTAATGATGTTCGAATTGTGGGAGTCTGGAGAAAGCAGCCACCAAGTTAAATTAGGTGCTCTAAAAGGTACTGTGGGTGAGCGAAAAACACCTTCGAGATCGTGCGTTGTAAGAAAATGGGTTTACAGAATACGGAGTTTCGGGGGTAGGATACCAGTCGTCAAACCGCGAACGAGTCTCACTTTAGTGAAGGTTTTTAATACTTGAATGTATCAATTTCAAGTCAAATATACATTTCTGAACATCATTGAACCATACTAGGCTAAGTCTAGGCCTACTACTAGCCTAATCAAATTAACCTAGCCTATTAGGAGCTGCTAATGAGCAATAGAATAGCGACAAAACAGGGGTAGTGGTGTAGATTTATCGTAGGCTGGTTAGCCTCTTCCAGCAGTTGTGTGAGTATCTGTGAGTATAGGCTAAATGTCGACACTATCCTAGGGCCTAGGCAAA
This sequence comes from Paralithodes platypus, assembly GCA_032716605.1. Lineage (NCBI taxonomy): Eukaryota > Metazoa > Arthropoda > Malacostraca > Decapoda > Lithodidae > Paralithodes > Paralithodes platypus. The sequence goes on along the minus strand of CM064581.1, from coordinate 4,742,769 downwards.
TTCCATGGGGGACAAAAACTAGGCCTAGGCTAGCCTAGTCCTAATCTAAATTATTAAATAGCCTAGAACCCAATATCTAATACATTGGTAAGTGGAAGAGGAATTGGTTCAATGTTATTTTAATACCACAAATTTTGTTGATATATTTGAAGATAAATATTGAATCTACAGTATATGCTCTAAAGATCATAAATTTGTTTTAACCCTTGGCAAAACCTAATAAAAATGTATGGTACCGGTACTAAAATGTCTTTTTCGTAACAAGAACATAAGAAAATGGGAGTCTGCAAAAAGCCGATCGGCCCATACAAGGCAGATCCCTGTCACACCCAACCCCAATTACAAGGCCCAATTATAGACCCATCTCACTAATACCTTGAGTACTGACCCCACCAAAACGGTCAGAGATTAACACAAGATTACGGGGGTCTGCTGAGCGCCGATTGGCCCACACCTGGTAGATCCCCCTCACACCCAACCCATCTCATCCATATGCCTATCTAATTTTATCTTAAAGCTCCCTATCGTTCTTGATCCCACTATATCACTTGGTAGCCTATTCCACCCATCTACAACTCTGTTACCAAACCAATATTTGCCTATATATCTTTTCTGAAACGAAATTTATCTAATTTGAAACCATTTGTATGAGTTATTTCGCTATCACTGAGCTTTAGTACATTTTTCATGTCTCCTTTATTAATTCCACTAACCCACTTGAATACCTCTATCATTTCACCTCTAACTCTGCGTCTCTCTAACGAATATAAGCCTAATTTCTTCAACCTTTCTTCATACGGAAGATTTCTAATATTATGGATCATTTTTGTCATTCTACGTTGTACTCTCTCCAATGAATCTATGTCCATTCTGTAATAAGGACACCAAAATTGAACAGCATAATCCATATGGGGTCTCACTAATGACAAGTAAAGTTTTAAGATAACATCAGCAGTTCTGTTACTCACACTCCTAGATATGAACCCGAGAATCCTGTTTGCCTTGTTACGAACGCTTATACATTGTTTTCTAGGCTTCAAATCATTGCTAACAAACACACCTAGATCTTTCTCACAGTCTGAGGTTGTCAATACGGTACTTCCAGTTATCGATAGCTCTAAAAGATCATATGAAAATGTGTTAAACCCTCGGAAAAACCTAATAGGCTAGGCCTATAAAAGTATGGTACTAAAATTAAATTTTCGTAACAAGGTTGTCAATACGGTACTTTCCCGTTATCAATGTACAATAAAAACTGAAGATTGCAGAGTAAGCACCGTAGACTTCATCGACTTTTCTTTCACCTTCGTATAATCGACAGCCAATTTTTTTTTTTTATTTACGAAGGGATTAGCCTAGTACTCAACCAGCGGGGGTGTGGGGGCAGCAACCCCCACCCGAATGCTAGACTACTCGGCCCACGGCGAGACAGCTCGACCCCGTGTTAATTACGAGACAACTCTTAATTAACCTAACCTAACCTAACCTAACCTACACATTATGAATCGAGAGAACTAGCCTATCCTATGACATAATTATACAATAAACGAACATTTCGCCCACATTACACACACGCCATAAACGGGACTCACGGGAGGCCATGTATGCAGCACCAAATCCTGTCCTCTGCACATGCGTGAGAATCTTGGCACAATTTTTTTTTCCTTTATAGCCTACTAGGCTATTATATTATCTTAACCTAACCTACGGTCCTAACCTAACCTAACTTAAATTAACCTAGCCTAACAGTTGAGCCTAAATAACATAATAAAAATATTAGGGATAAGGCCGCGCATACGCAGAGGACAGGATTTGGTGCTGCATACATGGCCTCATCCATAAACCCTCCACTTAGGCTAGCTCTCCTCATCCTAATCCTGACTGGTCTCATCAAATTGCCCCATAGCAAAACATGGGGCCGAGCTGTCTCAAATAATGGGCCGAGTTGTCTCGCCGTCGTGGCCGAGTTGTCCAAAAGTGGGCCGAGCTGTCAGAGCCGAGTTGTCCCATGGGCCGAGTCGTCCAGTCACCCCCCCACCCATAATACTAGGTTAGGTTAGGACCGTTAGGTAAGGTAGTTAGGTTAGGATAATGTCTTTTCAAATAACTATCGGGGGCGTGTCTCAACATCGATCAATAGCTAGGCCTAGGCGGCTAGGCCTAGCCTAGCCTAATGGGGAAAATAGGTTTTTCCGAGATTTCTAATTAGCCTAGGCCCTAATTACAAACACTAGGGCCTAGGCCTATATATTGATGCAAATGAACAATTTCTTTTATAAAAAAACACTGAAAATTCGTGGTAGCCTAGGCCAGGCCTATTAAAATAAAAACAAATCCGAGGAATTAGATAATTAAATAGGCCTATGACCTTAAACACTGATATCTGAAACTATTTAGGCTAGGCACTGGTAACTGATGATATTTAGGCTTGGGACAACGAAATGTATGGAATCATAACCCTGTGACTCATCCCGTATCTTTGTTCAAACTGTTTTCCTTACGGTATAATATTTAATCTATAGACTACCCCTAGGCCTATAACGTTTGAGACAGATTCCACTTTCACTATATAATTACAGTTAAAAAGTCACCCATCACGAAGGGTCAAATAAATACGCAAATAGGAAATTCCTCTCACCCGATCAGCTGTTCGTCAATTCGATTCTGTTGCCCCGAACGATTTTCAGCCAAATTTCAGGAGCTGAAAAACTATTATATATTTACACAATTATATAGAGGTAAATATTATTACTGTAGGAAACAAAGGATATTAAAATTAAACAAATTTACACTTTCTCCTCCAAAATGCAGAACTTCTGCTTATCAGAATTAATTTATCCCCAGAGCTACTACTCTTTGGAATTCACTTCCCTCGAATTGCTTTCCACAAACTTACAATCTACAAATGTTTAAATCCAGTTGTTACAAACATTTTATGAATGGAGGATGCCTTTAGGCACATGGACCTTTTTGTTTTATCTGTGTTTTTCCTTCCTCCGTTCATTGTCTCTTAAAAAACAAAAAACAAAAAAACAAGCATTGTTCACATTGAACACCTTCGTCTAAATGTGGACGTCGATTTTTGGGGGCTAACAAAACAGTGCACGCAACGAACATCTTCGTCGCTTGGCCAACCTATTCGGTCCGTCGATTGGGTTATGAAACGGGATACCGAGACCCTCGGCATGTAAAATGTTCCCTGGGTACGATCCTCTTGGACCCCGACTCTCCAGCCGAGCTGGAACATTATCCCATTTCCCTCCCTGTCTGCACATTATATGGATTGTGGATTGGATGATTTATGAAATTCAACAGGTGATGTATGGTAATAATATAAACACTAAAGTCGCCAGTACGTCAAAGTCGCCAATAGGCTACCCTTTAACCCGGGAATAGATTCCAAATGCAAGAGACGAGGGTCCTCATAAATGGTTCAGTGGGTGAAGGCGAGGGTCCTCTAGAGAGCCAAGGCATAAAAACACTTTCAAAACACCCCACTGGCACTCAAAACAAAGCAATGTGTGGTTTGGTGAGATAATTCCCCTCCTATCACTTCTCCACATGCCTATTATTCCTAATTTTGTGCGAGGACGGCTGGGAGAGAGAGGGGAGGATGGGAGAGTCTTTCTCCGACCCTCTAGTCAGTTCGAGACATCCCCTATCCGTCTCAGTAGCATACGAGACAGTAGAGAGTAAGGACGTATGTCTCTCGCCAGTCCGGCTGAAATTACGAACGCGGGGCTAAAATATACGTTTTTCACCAGCCTATTGCTGTTACCACTTCGCTTTTTCAATGTTCATATAAAAAGTAAAATAGGCGCATATGGAGAAGTAATAAAGTTTATATGGTAAATATGACAATTTATGTCAGAATTGAAGCAAATACCTTCGCCTGGCGGACACTTTAACCCCTTCAGACTCATATGATGCAGAGGTTGCCAGATTAGTAATAAGAAATAGAGTTCTGTCACTCTTATAATTACCTCTCCAAATTTAGTTTTCTGCCCACAGCTAACTCAAAGACAACTGCAGAGGTTGAAGTAACTAAACTAAAGGTTTCTAAATACCCCTGATGGTAACAAAGGTTTTAAAGTATCCCTAATAGGCTCAAAATCGCGTCATATGTCGGAGAGGGTTAAACTACCTTGGCTTCGTCGTTCTTGGGTTAAAGGTCAATTCCAGGGATAAAACCTTATCACTCTACAATGTCCATTATGATCTGCTTGTTGTTGTTGTTGTTCCCCAAGCTGCCTGGCCGAACAGCCCCAAGGCCCCGAGCAAGGCCAAGGCCATAACCGTGCGCCCCCACAGAACCCTCACTGCCGACCACAATAAAGCCTGGGTGACCGAAGCCACTGAAGAACTTTCATCAATGTGTCTTAACAAAATAGAAATCTAGCATAGTCTATCTAACTTATTTTATGTGGCGATAACTGCTAACTGGTCGCTATGGCAACCAGAGTCTGGTCCCGGGATAGTAACTGTCAGGTGAAGGTATTGAGGGATAAGCCTTTACAACGGCACCTCTTATCTACATTCTACTTTCATATTTTTTCTGAAGAGTGTCGTCGAGGTGTCCCCCGACTGGGTGCAAGCATGTGAAACATGCTAGGACGCACTACAACACCCACTAAATATCCGCGTGGGCTGGGATCGAACCCAGGTCAAGCAGATTCACACGTGAGCGTGCTCACCACTCGACCGCCGCACTGTGTTTACCATGACATCACACTGGACAATCACAATGGCAGGAGTCATAACATTATGAGGTGGAAGAATCTGTGGTCTTTTAAATGAGAGAAACTCTTAAAAATTGGATGAATGTACACAGCTCAACATTTGGCTTTACTCTAGTCTGATCAAGGGATCGCGTTTTTTTTTATTAACAGAAGATATATAGGCCTTAGTAACTTTGGACAAGAATCAACACCCAAAACAAGGCCTTTGTGTGTATTGTTGGCGAGCTGGGATTTTTTTCTCTGTATGCAATATATCTTCAGGATCTTGTTCGACCTTTTACAGAGCTTGAGTATTGAAATGAACGGTTGTGATTAAGAAAAACAGACCTGTCCCAGAGTGTGTGTGGTGTTTGTATACACCCTGTGTCTTGCCAGTTTATCGTCACGGCAGCCGAGAGAAACTCGTCCAGCTGATAGGCTGGGGGTGACACTGACGATTTTAACTGTAATTTTAACTCTATGGAGATTGATGAAATTATATCAATATTGCCTATATACATATTACAGTATATTCTTGACAAGTTATATGACCCCGGCCTGCATCATTATTTTTTTTTTCATCCCTGGAGTTCACCTTTAAACCGCACAAGTCTGTTTATAATAATCGATGTCCATGCAAAGCTCGGCATCAGGATGTGGAAGACCATTTATGTCTATGAATAAGAAAGTGGAATGATAGATACAGTAGGTACAAATTTGGTGGAAGGTCTATTGAGAAACAAGCAAGAATATAGAAAAGTAAGTAATGAAAAGAACAAAGCACCGAAGGACTCTGTTGTATGCTGTCATTTACACAGCCACTCCAAACCCTTCTCCTTCCTATATATAGTCTCTCTTCCCCCTGAAAACTCCTGCAATTGATCCAGAACAACAAGCAGAATAAGAATAACAAGAATGAGACAAGTAGTAATTGGCCTCTCATTGATGAGAGCAAAAAGAAGCTATAGGTAGCGCCAACGAACTTGCCAATAATCTTGATCCTTGACCTCTCTGTAACTCAAAAGTGACTAAAGCAAACTGGCAGTAAATATCCACATCTATTTCCTGGTGAACTCTTCCCAAATCATAGAAACATCAGCCCGATTGCTTTCATTCATTTAGAATTTTAAGAAGTTAAGGGGTCAAGATAATTGCCAAGTTCATTGGGGCTACATATAACACAATTACTGTCCTGGATATCCTTTTGTGGAGCTTTCCAATATTTGTATGTGCAAGAAACTTGGGGCATAGCATGTGATTATGAACCTACTACATACATACATACATAAACTTAAGGACCAAGTGCTCCACTAGAAGTACGGTTTCAGTCTCACATCCTAATGGCGGCGCTCCAGGCAGCCCTGTTCAGAGCTGCCTCACTTGTCAGGTTTTTTAACACAAGATCAGAGTGTATATAGCCTGATCCCACATCTTTCTAGGTCTACTTCTTGGTGCAGCTACGTCCACGCTCACGGATGTGTCTCTTTTCACCCAATACACATAGACTTGTACATATACTTGGAAATACTAAGAGGGTACTGGAGATGATAATGTTAAGTCTGGCTGGCAAATATAACAAGAAAGCCTCGATCTCAATAATACCGGTATAGAACATATGAAAATAGGAAATAATGTTGGGCATCCCACACATATACTTGGGATAATAATGAATGAACATCACAAATAACAGACTGGGAGCTCAGCTGGAACCAAACATGTCGATCTAAAAGGTTATAACATCAGAATTCACTAAGTTAATCGGCACCCAATCCCAGAATTCCTAATGGCCACCGGTGGGGTAAAAGGTGACCCAACAATCGATAAGGTAAGGAATATAAATGACAGAAAGCAGACAAGAAAGAGAAACAAAATAATATACAGTATATATACTGTATATACGTATAATCTTTGTTCCACATAATCCCTTGCTACCCCGTCCCATGTCTGATCCCCCCCTACACATCACCTGTCTTCCTCCTCTCCTAACGTTACAACATAATATACCCTCCATATCACCCAAGGCCTTCCTCACCCAGGTTATCTCCTTGACCTTGCCCGCACCCCCCCCCCCCCCCCCAACCAACCAAACACACACACACGCATACACATTATGGCACTCGTGATCTGACGGCTTCTGAAGTAATGCTTCATAATAAATCAGACACCTGAAATAATTCACCTTTACTCTATAGTTGCCGATACCCCCGAACTGTTGCCAAAAAAACAGTTAATTATCGACACGTTGACGGAAATATTGTATGCCATCTCACTTGATCTCAGTTAATAGACTTGAGTGATATCTTATCTAATCGTTCTATATACTAATTTTATCTAAGCAACTTAAGCATTAGTTGGGAGGTCTTATACTGTCAGCTGAGTGGATCTATAAGCTATACCATACTAGTCTCTGTTTCTTACTTGGTCGAGAAATGTTATCCTCTTGAAACCGATTTACCGACTTAATTTCAGAATAAGAAACTACTACATCCGTTTCATATGAATCGTCTATTTTCATAATTAACCCTTTTCAGTATTCGATAACACCTTGATTTCATTTTGGCTTTGGTTAGACAATTTTATTAAGGTTAGGAGGGGTCTATGGTAGTCGGAAGGTTATAAACAAGATATGCATAACTGCTTTGATTCCCAGACATCCTCCCCAAGCTGAATAGAATCGTCTAATGAAACAGAATATAATGAATCGCGTCATAATATAAATAGTGTTAACAGCATATTCCATTATTAACCCGTCTAGTACTAGGACAACTATTAGGCGACTTCATTCCAGCTTAGGAAGGACCTCTAACGATAATAAGACTCCCAACTATCTCAACCAACCCTTTCAACTACCACAGATCCTTCCTAAGTCGCACAATATCGTCTAAATATAGCTAGACTATAATATAACGCACGGCGCTGGTACTCAAAGGGTTCAAGTCCAATCACAGGTCAGTAATCAACATAACATTTCTCGACAGGTTATGATGAACAGAGAATAGTTGCTTACCTTTTTGTCAGAGTTCTTTTTTTTAGTGCGTGTTCCTCGTGGTACTATGTTGAAGTTATGGGAAACTATAAGAACATAAGAAAATGGGAGTCCGCAGAAAGCCGATTGGCCCAAACAAGGCAGATCCCTCTCACACCTCTCACTATACTCAGTTTCATTTCATCTGACGGTAAATTGCAAAGTTCCCATCAAGATTTCTCGGATATTTTGAAGATTTTTGTGTAGTGAAATAGGGTGCTAATTGTATATGCTTGCAGTCTTTAAATGATGCAGAGACATAGTGGCTTCATATTTTTCCATTACGTATCGAAAAATTAGCTGCTAAGGTATTCAATTTACCGTCAGATGAAATGAAATAGAGTATAGTGAACATGTACAGTCGCGCTAATAAGTGATGTCTCAGCACTAATTATATTTTGACCAATAATTGGTATCAGCAATATTTACAAATGATTTCTTCTTTTTGAGTGAGATATACAAACAGATGTTCCTACATTTACCCACCCTATTCAACATCTGACAGACATTAATACAGCACAGAGCGAGCCAAACGTAATGACAGCCGAGACATGACTTATTAGTGCCACCGTACTATATTGAAGTTATGGAAAACTAATGAATATATACTATACAACATTAAGTAATCAACGTGTACTGTCGCGCTAATAAGTCATGTCCCAACTGACATTACGTTTGGCTTGCTCTGTGCTGTATTAATGTCTGTCAGATGTTGAATAGGGTGGGTAAGTGTAGGAACATGTTGTATATTTCACTCGCTATGAAGAAATGAAGCTTAGATATTCCTGATACCAATTATTGATCAAAACATACTTGGTGCCGAGACATCACTTATTAGCGCGACTGTACATCGATTATTTTTTATAATATATAATATTTAACACGTTTCAAGAAAATATACCTTGGCCTTGTTATCTATCCAAATGAATTGGACAAATATTTCCTATGACTTATTAAGGTTTAAAATCGTGTTGTGATGTAGATTTTACTCTGACTGCCTCCAGACAATTTTAATCAACACAGGAAGGACCTGTCAGTGTTACAGGGTTAATATGGATATGCTATAACCCTTTTATTCTTATCGGGTTTTACTAAGTTGAGTGAAATCCTCTGGCTGTAGCATTAATTAAGTACAAAAATCGTCCTGTCACCATGAAGTCGCCCAAGAAATCTACATGTTGCGGTAAGAGAGAGAGAGAGAGAGAGAGAGAGAGAGAGACTTAGAATTAGTTAGAATTAGTTAGAATTAGAAAAAAGAAAGAGAGAGAGAGAGAGAGTGTTGTGTGAGAGAGAGAGTGTATGTGTGTGAGGGAGAGAGACACACAGAGAGATAGCCACCATCACTAGTATTATGTAATAAGTGCAACAGTACCTGCCATGCACTAAATTTAAGACCTTATAGTAGCAATTAAAGATCGGTCAACCTCCGCCATATTGGTGCCACTGGTGTTATTAGTTTCAGTTTACACACAACTATATCCATACTAATAATAAACATGTCAATATTGGTACAGGATTTATAGTATGGTCCATGGGTCTAACAGCCGTATTAAGTATCTGGGCAGTGTGCTGAGTAAAATGGGAGTAGGCCTATGGATGAAGAAATGCGGGAGAGGGTGCAACAGGAGAAGATATTGGAGGTATTGAGGGATAAGCCTTTACAACGGCACCTAGTATTGATCAGTCTGTATCCAGCCGCCTTTTGGCAAAGCTGCTCTGTATATAGTGTCTTGGGTCTTCCTCTGAGATAGCTGGCAACATCCGTAGACATTCATATGTTGTAGTGAGATATGTTCCTAGGTAGCTATAAGATAGATTTAGTGTACGGGATATAGGTTGTAGTAAGAAAAGTTCTTAAGCAGCTATAAGATAGATGTAGTGTAGGGGATATACGTAGTGCAGGGGGTATAGGTTATAGTGAGAGATGTAGTGTAGGACATAAAGGTGTAAAAGAACAAATAGGGATGTAGGGAAGAAGGGGTCTGCCTCGTATGGGCCAATAGGCCTTCTGCAAATTTCAATTTTTCTTATGTTCGTATGTTCTTAATTTGTTTACAGTGGAAAAGCACTTGGGTTATATATTTACCCTTTGAAGATTATGCCGCATTTTGACGGTTTATTCTACTGTCTTGATAGCGTAATGCATAATTGCGCGGAATATCGGTGTGAGTATCCTAGGTTCGAGTCCTTGGAGTGCCACATGTATTTGTTGATTTCATTAATTGAGTTTAGAAGTGAAGTTCTATCTCTATCTATCTATTGCCTGACGCCGTGATCCCCGAAGGGGTGGCCACGAACGAACCGCCCCCATGCACCTCTGTCCCCAGTCAGTCGACGCCCCTCCCCCCAACCAGCACCGCCCTCGTTCATGTACTTCCTCACTCCATCCTTCCACCTCATATTCGGTTGAAGTGAAGTTGGCTGGTGAAAAACAAATATATTGTTCTGCCTATCATTGGACGATTTTATACAGCTGACGAAGGATCTGTAGGATTTATAAGGGAAAAGACTATCTCAATAATATTAACCCTCTGACTTCCACACACCCGTCCTAATCTGAATAAAATCGTCTAGTAATAGCCAGAAAACAGAACATAAATGCACAATCGGATCTTGAAAGGGTTAATGTACAGTCGGGCTAATAAGTGATGTCTCGACACCAAGTATATTCGATCAATAATTGGCATCAGCAGTCTAAAACTTGATTTATTCGTTAAGTGAGATATACAAGCATGCTCCTACACTTACCCACCCTATTCAACATCTGACAGTCATTAATACAGCACAGAGCAAGCCAAACGTAATGACAACTGAGACATGACTTAATATCGCGACTGTACAGTCTCGCTAATAAGTGATGCATCGGCATCAAGAATGTTTTGACCAATAATTGGTATCAGCAATATCGAAGCTTCATTTCTTCATATCGAGTGAAATATACAAACATGTTACTACACTTACCCACCCAATCAATATCTGACAGACATTAATACAGCTCAGAGCATGCCAAACGTAATGACAGCTGAGCCATGACTTATTAGCGCCACTGTACACCACTAACGTTATCCTTAGATTTTTTTTGTCTATGTGAGTGAGGGAGACAAAAGGCAGAACTGCCTGTAGCAAGTGCCTCCCCCATAGTTGAAAGAGTGACAGGACCAAAATCAAGGGACGTTCGAGTCAAAATGCCTGGACACACGGAGTTTGAAGCCATTTAAGTCATAGGAAGAGGGAAAGACTAATCACAGAAAGATAAATTACAGTGCTCGATATTGTGGCCATTTTCTGGAATAGAGATTATTTACCCTTCTAGTATGAAGACACCTTTTTCACTATTATCTGGCTAATATTAGACAATTTTATGCAGCTTAGGAAAGACCTCTAAGAATGGAAAGGGTAGGAACGATCTCAATTAACATTGACTTGAACGAATCTTTCATTGATTTACTATAATCGACTAGTAATAGCCATACTATAGTGAACAAATACGTCTTCCTATTCAGAAAAGGTTAATTAAATCCTAGTGAACCCCAGGAGCCACAACCCCAACACTTATGTTAACATGGTGACTTAAGGGGAGGCTGGCCGTTTGTTTGGTCTATGAATTCATTTATTCATATATTATTTTAGTTTCCTCCCTAGGCCTCCATCAAGCTTAGAAAAACACTCAAGATAAATTTGTATGAAAAATGTCTCGGCCGAAGGCCGGTTCCTCTTAAAATTGCAGGCTCGCTATCGCTCGCCAGGAAATAATCGACACCTAAATGGCGCGAAAGGTCTTAAAATTGACAACGAAATGGGGCAAAAGTTGTTAAAATCGACAAACTAATGGGCCGAACGTCTTATAATCTCAAAACTAGAGGGGCTAAACATTAGGGAGAAGGGTGTCCAGAAAAACGGTCTGCCTCCCCTTAAGGCCATGTAGATACACAAACTATTAAAGAGTAATTACAAATAATAGCTGGTTTACACTAAGAACATAGGGCATATTTAATATTGTGAACATGACAGAACCATATATCATATCTATATTTTTTTTTTTTTTTTTTTTTAAGAGACAATGAATGGAGGAAGGAAAAACACAGATAAAACAAAAAGGTCCATGTGCCTAAAGGCATCCTCCATTCATAAAATGTTTGTAACAACTGGATTTAAACATTTGTTGATTGTAAGTTTGTGGAAAGCAATTCGAGGGAAGTGAATTCCAAAGAGTAGTAGCTCTGGGGATAAATGAATTCTGATAAGCAGAAGTTCTGCATTGTGGAGGAGAAAGTGTAAATTCATGGGCGCTCTCAGCTGCCCTAGTTCTACGGGGAAAGATGTGGAGAGGCGGCACAATTGAAGCAAGTTCCTCGGAACAATTGCTGTGAAAATATCTGTAGAATAATGCAAGGGATGCAACGTTTCTTCGTATGGCTAATGTAGGAAGGTCCTGTGTGATTGCAGGGTTATTGATTAATCTAATAGCTTTATTTTGAATTTTGTCCAACTGCCTCAATGCAACCACTCCACTTCCACCCCACAGAGGTGAACAGTAATCCATCTGAGAGCGCACATGACTTTTATATTACGGCCAACTGCTCGTCAGTGAAGAATTCTCGAACTCTGTACAGGAGTCCCAGTTTTTAGAGGCATTCTTAGCAATGCTTCTAACATAATGTGTCCAGCTCAAGTTAGTAGTTAATGTTACACCGAGAATGTCAATACTAGGGGAAGTGGGAATATTTACATCATTAAAAAATATATGGGAGTCAGTGAGATTCTGTCGGTTAGAAAATTGAATGTACTTGGTTTTCTGTGCATTAAAGGAAACTAGATTCTCTTGTCCCCATTCATTAATTCTAGAAAGGTCCTGGTTCAGAGAAATTGCAGTGTTTATTTTGAATTTATAAGATCGGGTTGGGTGAAAGAATTGGTAAATGTGAAGGAACTGTGGAGTGTTGAGTCATCTGCGTAGGAATGTATTGGATTATGAGTGGTAGATATGAGATCATTGATATGAATGAGGAACAGAGTTGGGGCCAAAACTGATCCCTGGGGAACACCAGCATTTATTGAGTGAAATTGAGAATAAAGGCCATCTACCATTACACGTATTTTTCTGTTATGAAGATAAGAAGAATTAGTGGAACTAATGATGCAAGGCCGTAGTGTGACATCTTCGACAATAAGGATTGATGCCAGACTCTATCAAATGCCTTTGATATATCCAGTGCTATTGTATGTGTTTCACCATGTTGGTCTGTAGCTTGGTTGATTTGATGCGTAAGAAGGCAAAGAATGTCTGCAGTTGATCGACATCGTCTAAAACCATATTGCCTATCACTGATTAATTTATTATTCTCCAGATGCTTAATTATGTGATTATTTAATATAATTTCAAAAACTTTGCCAAGAGTGGAAGTTATAGCTATTGGTCTGTAGTTTGATGGATCTGAAGAGGCACCTTTTTTAGGAACTGGATGGATGTTTGCTTCTTTCCAGGGTACTGGGAAGCATGAGGTATGAGTACACAGACGGAAAAATTTTGCCAATACAGGAGCGAGCACCAAGGAGCAATTCTTAAGTACTATTGGAGGAATTTCATCTGGACCAGGAGCCTTATCTACTAAGAGATTCTGCAAAATAGTTTTGACATGTCTGGTGTGGATCTTAAGTGAGGGAATTTCAGGTGAATTAAAATTAAGTACAGGGACATCTTGATTTATGTCATCTAAGGTTGAGTTGGTGGAGAAAATATCTGCAAGAAGGTTAGCTTTACCTCGTGGGTCACTTACAAGATTGCCAGTCGGAGATTTTAATGGTGGAATGGATGAAGCAGTAGTGAAGTTGGATTTGAATGAGTTAAGAGTAGACCAAAATATTTTGTTATCATTTGGATTATTTAGAAGTTTATTTGCCTGCTTATGGAGAAAGTTTGATTTAGTTAGGTTTAATACAGTTTTGGCATGATTTCTGATGTTTCTAAAGTAATTAAAGGCTTCATGTGTTTTTGATCTTGTGTATGCATTGTAGGCTATTGCTTTTTGTTCAGTTACTCTAGCACAATTATGGTCAAACCATTTAGGTGAATTAGATCTTTTACTGTACTTTTGATGAGGAATAAAAGTTTCCATTCCAATTTTTACAAAATCTTGTATATATAGGCTATACTGTATATATATATATATACTGTATATATATATATATATACTGTATATATATATATACTGTATATATATATACTGTATACAGGTATATACAGTATATTGACAGAATGGGTGAGAGAGAAACACAGGGAAGGGTTTTGATTATTCATTCACAAACGTTTCATGCTATGTGTAATCCATCCTCAGAGAGACGTTAGAGTACAAAGAATCAGTTCTTCCTAGTGTTTTCCCACCCTCCCAATATATCTTGATTACAAACATAAAAAGGACTGGAAAAGGGATTTTTTACGGACATAACTGAATTACATAACTAAATTATATGCCTTTGGTTCAGGTAACTGGCGAAAACCACATTTTGGACAGACAAAAGATATGCACAATTTGTAAGGTTTCAGGAGAGAGCTTTGTTTCTGAGGAATCCATTTAACCCCTTTAGTACCAAGTTGTCCTTGTCGTTATAATCTGGATATTATTATACGATTTTATCCAGCTTAGGGAGGACGTGCAGCAATTAAAAGGCTTCAAACTATCTCGATTACCCATTTTAAGTACAACGGTTTCCTCCTAAGCTGCATAAAATCGCCTAAATATAGCTGGAATAAAACAAAATACATCATCGGTAAGGAAGAGGTTAATATAGAACATGAAAATCGAGCCCAGGCATCCTACTGAAAATTGTCAACATCTGTCAATCCTACAGTAGTTTGCGAACCTGAGTTTGATTTTGCTTGACCCGAATATCGAAAAGTTGGAGTATATGCATCTTTAAAAAGTTACATGAAAGTTTCCTGATCGTCATGAAGTCGTCAAAGAAGAGTGGATGTTGTGGTAAGCATATTTTGGTGTCATTTTTATATTTACCTTCTTTACGTCTGGTACTATATGAGAGAGAGAGAGAGAGAGAGAGAGAGAGAGAGAGAGAGAGAGAGAGAGAGAGAGAGAGAGAGAGAGAGAGAGAGAGAGAGAGAGAGAGAGAGAGAGGAAAAGAGAGAGAGGGAGAGGGAGTGTGTGAGAGTAATAGCAATATTATCTTTGTTTTTTTAACTGATTACCCCACACCTCAATGCCATTCAGTAGATAAGGAAATGGAACATCACAGTATTTTATGTAGCCTACAGTTGCCCACATAAGTTCTGTTCCTCTCAGTGATCTTATACCTGGAAATATCATGCGCATGATTGAATTGCGGCTGTTGTTTTTTATGCAGTGGTTAACTCATCTGATTAGTTTTTTTCTCTATGTGGATGAGGGAGACAAAAGGCAAAACTGCCTGTGACGAGTGCGAGAAATTTAAGCCCTTAACGACTGATTCTTCGATACTTAATGGAACAAATATAAAACTACTATATCTATGCATCATAATTATATACATTTTTCATAATTAACAAAATATTTGTCTACAAGATTTTATTTGTTTAGATATATATACATTTGTATCACCGACAAATGACTGAAGTAGTGTTCGTGTGACTATGCCTCCCTCGATTTTTTTTTTATCTTTCTCTCCTTTTCTCTCTTTCCCTGGCTTGTATCCATTCGGCCCCATTCAGCCAACTGTTTTAAGACGTTTATCCCCATCCAGGTGTCGATTTCCTCCTGGCGAGCGATAGCGAGCCAGCATTGTATGGAGAAATCCGGCTTCGTCGGAGAAATTTTTCTATCAAAAAATGTACACATTTAGCTTACTGTCATAACAAACATATTGACACCTGGATGGGGGTAAATGTCTTAAAACATTAGGCTGAATGGGGCCGAATGGATAAAAGCCAAAGAGAGAGAGAGAGAGAGAGAGAGAGAGAGAGAGAGAGAGAGAGAGAGAGAGATACGTTCTTTTGTTCTAAGTCAGTTCCACTCTTATGTTCTTTTTATCTTAAGGGGAGACAGCCCGTTTATCTGGACCCCCTTCTCCCTAATGTTTAGCCCCCCTAGTTTTGAGATTTTAAGACGTTGGTTCCATTAGTTTGTCGATTTTCAGACCTTTTGCTCCATTTCTTTGCCAGTATTAAGACCTTTCATGCCATTTAGGTGTAAACAAAAATCCTAGCGAGGAATCAGTCTTCTGCAGGGACATTTTTCTACCGAAAAATGTACAAATTTATATCGAAGGGAGGTCTTGTGAGTGTTTTTTTAATCTTGATAGAGGTTTAGAGAGCAAACTAAACCCCTTCCTTAAACCTTTGAGCCGAACCAGTAAATTATGCTGCACAATACCGTCTGAGCCCCCTTAACCATTTCCATTCTTATGTTCTCCTGCCTTAGCCAGTTACTCCTTTATATTATATTGTCCTTATCCAATTTCACTTGTTTCTGCAGGAGCAATGTCGGCCCGTTGTTCGTTAGGCGTTTTATCCTCCGCGGGACTCATGGCGGTGTACATGCTGAGGATCAACCTGTCCGTGGCGATCGTGGCTATGGTGGATGTCAAACAGCCTGCCTTCTCAGAGACCCACCAAAACACGTCCTCCCACTCATCCTCCACCAACAATATTGCTTTCTGTGCAATTAAGGTATAGAAGAGTGCAAGCTATAAGGGTGGTGAACTATTAATGGAATAATGCTAGCGACTTTGTAGGCCACTTCTCGTACGTTAGCGCCTATGATTCAACAATTATTATTCTAATATATAATGTCTACTTTTGTCAGAATGCATTCATACCTAAAATCACCTATCTATGTAATCCACTTTCTCACACCAAAAGTCACATCTTAAATATAGTTGTTTCACATTTCTCGTGAACTGAACCTCAATAGTCTCATGAAACTTGTTTTATCGGATTTGGTTTTTTACTTTCTCTATTGTGTAATCTAGAAAATCAATTTTATCAACAGAGTGAGTTTGGCAACGCGAGCGCGTTGCATGGTGAATCCCTGATGGAGACTGGTGATGAAGCCTCTATCTATAATACTACGAGCAGTGTTCCTGGTGCCGAGATTCCCACAGGAGATAAGAGCTCCAAGGTACATCAAGAGCATAACTGGCGACGCACTAATTTGAATCACTATTGAACAAACGAGGCAATAAAAGAGTGAAAGAGATGAAAAAGATATAAGTTAAAGTTGGGCAGCTTAATTACCGTAATTAGTCAGTTTGAAATGACTGGGGATTTATTAGGAACAATTATGGACTATTTTACTTCTTCCCCCAGATGGAGCTGACAGGGGAACAGAAGGGCTTGGTTCTCGGGGCCTTCTTCTATGGTTACGTCCTCACCTGTGTAAGATAAAGTCCATTAATTATTATATTTTTTCACTAAACAACTTTACTTCTAAACTCAATTAATTAAATCAACAAATACATGTGGCACTCCAAGGACTCGAACCTAGGATACTCACATCGAAATTCCGCGCATTTATGCATTACGCTATCAAGACAGTTAAAGAATTATGCACAAGCCTACGATTTATTATGCAGTTTAGAATCCTGCATATTAATCTGAGCATCTACAGTCGCGCTAATAAGTGATGTCTCGGCACCAAGTATGTTTTGATCATTACCTGGTATCAGCAATATCTAAGCTTCATATCTTCATATCGAGTGAAATATACACCCATGTTCCTACACTCACCCACCCTATTCAACATCTGACAGACATTAATACACCACAGAGCAAGCCAAACGTAATGACAGCTGGGATATGACTTATTAGCGTGACCGTACATACATTCCAACTATGCTATGGTAGCTAGCTAATGTATAGACGAATACAGTACCGATGACGCCCTTTCCACTTTATTCTGGCAGCCATTAAATAATTTTATTCAGCTTACGAAGGATGTCTACCAATTAAATGGCTACATACTAACTCAATTAATCCTTTTAGCTACCATATATTTGTCCTAAGCTACATAAACATCGTCTAAATTCAAGTGAAATAAAAACAAAAAGACGTCACTGGTACTGTACGGGTTAATTATTAGTAATAATAATAATAATAAGCATGTTACTTATTTCTCATAAGCGCCAATTTTTCCGAAGAATTCACTAGCGCTCGGAAAGAAAGAAAAAAGAACAAAATCAATGCATCAAAAGAAGGCTTATATACAACACACATTTAACAATCACTAGCAGTGGCAAAATAGCCTAAACTCTATAGCCATCTGTCATGACACCTCTCTCAAGATCCTAGCTTCTCTCAAAGAGAAAAGTCTTAAGTGGTCTCTTGAAGCATTCAACAGAACTCAGTTGTCTCATGGACAGCGGCAACCTGTTATACAACCTCGGAGCCATGTAGGAGAATGACCTCAAAGAAAGAAGACTGCTGGAAAGCCCTTGGTTCATCAAGACGAAAAGGGTCATTGTCATGACGCACAACTACACCATGGTGTGCCGGTGGGCGCCTGAGCAGCTCCGCAAGGTACCTAGGCTCACCAAATTTGAGAACCTTAAAAGTCACCAAACACAACTTAAATTCTATTCTTGCTCTTACTGGCAGCCAGTGCAGTTCTATGTGAAGAGATGTAGTAGGAGTTCTAGGTGGAACACCAAAAATTAGTCTTGCGGCCCTGTTAAGAACAGACTGAACTCTTTAGTAGACCAGATATCTTGACCAATCACCTCTGTAACTCAAAAACGGCTAGAGTAAATGGGCTGTCAATGTTCATATCTATTCCCTAGCTGACTGTGCCCAAACGGTAGAAATAATAACTCCATTACTCTAGTCCTGTTTGAGTTATAATGGTAAAGCCGGTATCACACGAGCGCTTCTTCCCTCAACATTTATCCTCAGAAAAATTAAACAGGAGGTACAGGAGGTCCAGCAGCTCCTCCTCACATACCTATGAGGCCTCCCCTGGGTATTGTATCAAATAGATCTCACAAATACACGTGAGCTACTAAACGTTTTTATAATCCCAGTCGGACTCAAACCTCCGACATTCAGGACGAGTGTCCAAGGTATCCACTACACCACGGTGTGATAAAGGAAACTTAACTTTTCCTATTTATAATAAGGAGAAGGGAAATCCTTTCAACTTTCACTTCTAGGTAAGTTGATGGCAGTGTGGTTAACAGTGGTCCCATGCAGAGCCAATGTTTTGGTAGAAGGGCATTACTTACACCTATTATGGTTATCACCCAAAATAGTTAAAAAGTTGCCAGAGTAAATACTAGCAACTGTATATTATGCAGAGCTGCACTGGTTTTCAGAGAAGCACTGTATAGATGTGAGGAGAAGATGGACGCAGCGATCTATCAAGAACAAGAAAATACCTTCAACAAGAAATTGCCAAATTCAATATTCATATTGGTAATTTATATTTTTGTCACCAGCCAACTTTACTTCTAAACTCAATTAATTAAATCAACAAATACATGTGGCACTCCAAGGACTCGAACCTAGGATACTTACACCGAAATTCCGCGCATTTATGCATTACGCTATCAAGACTAATGTGTAATATAAGATTATGTTTGAACAAATGGCCCTAAAACTCTCTTCTACTACAGATAGGTGGCGGTCGTCTGGCAGAGACCTATGGAACCAAGAAAGTGTTAGGGGGTTCGATCCTGTTTAGCGCCCTGCTCACTCTCCTCACGCCCCTTGCTGCCCGAACCCACTACATCGTGCTCGTGCTGCTCAGGATGCTCATCGGAATCGTTAACGTAAGGCGAATTTATTTAAACCATTGACTATGTGTGTGCATTTGTATTTTTTTGTTTGTGTGTTCATTGTTTTCTGGTGTGTTGTCCATATTCGGGCTCTGTCTTGAGTCCCCCCCCCCCCCCCCCTCCCAGTGTGACAAATAATCCAGATAATAATAATAATAATAATAGTTCTTAAAGCTTTGCTCATGAGGGATGGTAACATCGCTCTAAATTGAATAATTTCTTCCTTGGTACAGTACATACCATATTTGCACATCTAATTTCGTAAAAATCGGTTCATAGCTTAAAAATCGCGTCCTATATTGAATCAATTTTTCCTTGGCGCATATCCTATCTGCCCACCACATTTTGTGAACATCGGTTCATAACTTTGTGAGATATCAGACAGCCAAACAATCGGAGTCAAAAACATAACTTCCGTCCAAATTTGTTGGCGGTGGTAATTAAAACAATCATATGGTTCAAGGACACGGTTTTCATTCTATGGATAACTAAAGAATCTGATTAGCTGAATTATATCTCCGCCAAACAAAGTTTGTGGACTTTATATGATTAACTCTGTCTATTTGTTCATTATTTTGCTTGTCTGTCAGAAAAACTTCTAAAAAACAACTACAACTTAACCTTTCTTTATATCCTTTGCAGGGAGTGGTGTTCCCAGCTATGAACACCATGGTCGTCCGCTGGATCCCGCCCGTGGAAAGACCTCGCTTTATTTCTTTTGTCTATGCTTGTAAGTTCATATCCAGTCTAAAAACCAAGTCCCTTGTTTTAAGTAGTTTATAGTCATTATAATTAAATTGAAGTTAATTACATATTCAAGTTAATAATGTGTTTCATTGTTCCCATGATGTCACTGGAAGTGATTAAATGGCCAAAACAACACATTTTCCAGGATTCCCTCTCACACTCAACTCTGTCTTGAAGCAACATGTGCCACCATGATGTAAATATACTGTACATTTTCGCCACATTTTTAACCCTTCCATATACAGTATATCAGGACTCATTCTTATATTCTGTTCTGGCGATTATTAGACAATTTGATTAAGTTTAGAAAAGGGGGGATGTGAAAGCGCCTTGGCGCTTTCCGGGGTTTCTTGGAGTCCTGTCTTTCAAATATATTTGTCGAGTTTCTGATTTGGGCTTTGCATAAACGTCAAAATGTCTGGATACATAGTGTTTGAAGGAATTGCAGTCAAAGGATATGTATGTATATAAGTGTGTTTGTATTCATAAATTAATTTGTTTGTGTTTAATATATTTGTATATTTTCTTAGTTCCTTCACTGGGCACCATCCTAACCATGTCTATGTGTGGCGTGATCATCAAGTGGTGGGGATGGCCCAGCATCTTCTACATCACGGGTGGGGTCAGCCTCTTTTGGGTCCTGATATGGGGGTTCATCATGCACGACACACCGCAGGAACACCCACAGATATCGCAGGAGGAAAAGGACTTCATACTGGAGTCACTGAAGGAGGAGATGAAGAAGACAAGGGTGAGGTCGAGTTAGATATTTTGATTATTTGAGAATTCGATCTGATACACTAAGTGCCAGAACATCACTCAAGACACAAGTACATAATATCACAAAAGAAAAAGGATTTCATACTGTAATCCGTGAAGGAGGAGACTTAGAAGTTCGAGTTTGAGATTTCGATTACTTGAGAAATTCTCGCGGACAAGGGTGACAGGCCGGTCCTATCCAGAGTGAGGTTTGGCATCCTCTACCCTACCTTAGCTGTTTCTGTCTATCTCTTTTACTGTACTACTTTTTCTTCTAGGTGCTGGCGAGATCGTCCAATTGGGTCAATTTGGGTGGCACTGCAAGGGGGGCTGCGGATGGTGGGGGCATTGGCCCGGGTGTGTAAGCCCGTGGGCTGATGATCCCCTCCGCCGCTGCCCTCTCAGAGAAAGATCTCATCTTTTTTCCCTTGCCCCTCAAATTTCTCTTCATAACTGTTGAGGGGCACAGGGCCCTGGGAGGGGCTTCAGTGTCCCGGGCGTTTCCGCACTCTTCTCAGCCCCTTGCCTGGGAACGGCTTCGGTCATCTGGGCATTCTTTAGTGGTAAAGCTGAGAGGGTTCTGTGGGGGTGCTCGGTTATGGCCTTGCTTGGGACCTTGTGGCTGCTCGGCCAGACAGCCTGGGGATCAACATCAACAACAACAACACCAGTGGATATCTCCAAAGAAAAAGGAATTCATAGTGGAGTTCCTGAATGACGAAACAAAAAAGGTAAAGGTAACAAGGTTTGAATACTCACTTATTGGTGACATTAGCTGAAGTAGGCCTACAATTTGCTGTAACAACACCCATGGATATCACAGTAGGAAAATGACTTCACACTGGGGTAATTGAAGGAGGAGACGAAGGAGGCAAAGATAAGGTAGAGTTTGAAGCTTTATTTGAAAATTTGATCTGATGTAATACACGCCACAGCAATACACAAAACCCAAGTGAATTATACTAAAACAGGAAACAAGAGCTTTAATTTGGGACATTGATGAACCAGATTAATGTTTAGTTTATATTCCAGCTGAACCTAACAGCCTTCCTGGACTACCTGGTGAGATATCCTGACTAACGTAGTGTACTTTTGCCCAAGTCGGAGGCTTGTTCACCTTCTACCTGCTACTCACCAGATAAATTCACATTTATCGCCCCGCCCACCCAACTCAGAAATACACTGCCCCTATGGCTGCAGCTACATTATTAATTATTTGCTTTCTGTGTTATAATATAGCTGGGCTAATCTATCGCTTCCTTGTACTTCTCCAGCCATCCCGCACTCCCTGGCGAGGTATCCTGACCAGCGTACCTCTGTGGGCCACCACCTTTGCCCAAATTGGGGTCTTGTTCAACTTCAACCTTCTCATCACCCAGCTACCCACGTATATGGACTCTATCCTCGGCTTCTCCATTGCCAGTGTTAGTGCATTGCTTTTTTTGACGTTCCATCCAATTAGTTCCTTGGCTGAAGACGGATCCCCTTATAATCCTATTTAGGTGTAGGGGGAAGGGAGGTTGGCATATAGTTTGCAGGAAGTCTGGGGAGGAAGGGAGGTTGGGACATATTTTTGTTTAGTTTGTAGGAGGTCCGGGAAGGTCATAGCATGGAGGGGTTAAAGGGGCATTTTTTTGTACTGTTTAGCTTGAAGAGGTGGGGGGGGGGGGGGGGGTAACCTGTTCACCATCATCCTGTTACTCACTAATCTGCCCACCTACATGAATTCCATCCTCGGGCCCTTTCTTTTCAGCATTATTGGTCTGACCGGTTCTGAATAAAATTATTAGAAGGATTCATCCACCTAATGCAACCTCTAAATGTATCATATCAGTTTAGGTTACTAGTGGAATAAGGTCTAGAATGATATCAAAAGAAAAACTTCTTAGAACAGAAGGTAAAAAGTAAATTTATACATATATGCGGGAGAGGGTGCAACAGGGGAAGAGGGTTGTAGGAACACTGAAAGCAGTAACAAGAAATAGGGTGGTCAGTATGGAAGTGAGGAAGTCCTTGCATGACAGTGTGGTAATCCCGACACTGACTTACTGAAGCGAAACATGGATGTTGGTGGAGAGACTCAGACCAAGAGTGAGAGGGGTGGAAATGAGTTACTTGAGAAGTGCGTGCGGAGTTACATGGAGGGATAGACAGACGAATGAGGAAGTAAGAAGGAGGTGTGGTGTGGAGGTAGGTGTGCTGGAAAGTGTGAAAAGGAACACCTTGAGATGGTTCGGCCATATGGAACGTATGGGAAGCGAGAGAATGACTAAGAGGGTGTACAAGAGCGAGTTGGAAGTACAGAGAGGGAGAGGTAAACCGAAAGAGAAGTGGAAGGATGGAGTGAAGAGGTATATGGATGAAGGCGGTGCTGGTTGGGAGGAGGGGCATCGACTGACTGGGGACGGAGGTGCATGGGGGCGTTTCGTTCGTGGCCACCCCTTCGGGGATCACGGCGTCAGGCAATTGATAGATAGATAGATAGATATTTTGAAGGTAAATAGTAACAATTGCTTGGCTTGTTCATGATCAAACTTACATTGGCTAACAACTTAGCAAAACCATACGCATATTGATAGTGACTTTGTGGCTGTCTCAATTAAAATTAATAAATTTTTTTAAGTTAAATGACACTCACAAAATTAGAACTAGGATTGAATTTTGACTAATATCAGCATATCAAAATCATACACAACCCAGCTCACTCCGCTCACTTCAGGTATATTTGGGAGAGTTGGGCACTGTATTCACTCGACCTTGAGCGGATTTAAGGGAAGCCACCTTAGGTCTTATAAGATTGCTTCCCTAATATCCGTCCATTGTCAAGTGGATACGAGGCCCATTTCCTATTCCGGTTACAGAATGGGGCGCTCTCCTCTCTACCCTTCCTGAGCGGCTTCGTGGGAAACATCAGTTCAGGGGTCCTCAGTGGATGGCTGCTGGACCGGAAGTACGTCACCATTAGAGTCTCCAGAAAACTCTTTGCTACCATGTGTGAGTTGCACAGTTGGCCACATAAGTTGGTATCCACTCCGTGCCTTAATGTATGGAAGGAATAGCATTATGTACAGTCGCGCTAATAAGTGATGTCTCGGCACCAAGTATGTTTTCATCAATAATTCGTATCAGCAATATCGAAGCTTCATTTATTCATATCGAGTGAAATATACAAGCATGTTCCTACACTTACCCACCCAGGCCCTATTTAACATCTGACAGAGATTAATACAGCACAGAGCGAGCCAAACGTAATGACAGTTGGGACATAACTTATTAGCGTGATCGATCGTATACTACATATACCCCTTTCTCACCCATTTTCTTTGGAGTGTAATTTATACCTGGATAATAAAAACAACATAATCAAGTTTTGCCAACTGGCTTACTTCAAAGTAATAAAGTCAGTAAAATACCCAGCTGTCACAGATATTTTACTTAAATCATATTATATATATACTGTATATACATTATACAGTATACATAAATAGGAAGCGCAAAACTAGAATTTTACTAACTGATTGCTCTACTTAAAATAGTTAAAATGGCATATACATAAATAGCACTGGGCCAGCCGGAAAGTCTTTCCAGGTGTACTTAAAAAATATCACAGTTTACTGGTAATTAGGCTTTGAATGCCAAACATAGATAAATCCATCAGTACATACATACAAGGGTTTAGCATAATTTTTCCATTACATGCATTGTAACGGCTCAGAGTGCCCCTGCAGCAACCACACCAGCCTTAACAATGTTACAAAAAGACAGCACCACAACAAGACTCTACTGCATATTAGGCAGTTTGGACTATAGAGCAATAAAGTCCTGTCCCAACACTGCTTCAACATGTAAACACTGTTGCACAGGTGTGGTGCCAAACAGCGCCCAGGTAAGACTCAGTCCCCTGTGGCACCTATCTGCACCCCACCAGCCTCGTCAGTGCCATACCAAGACAGTGCTAAGATAAAAACTTTATTGCATAGTAATGGTTGTTGGTCCACAAAGTCTATCGCCATTCCCCTTATTAGTCGCCTTGTACGACACTCAGTAGGATGCGTGAGGCATATTATTTTTTTCCTCCACCATTAGATGAAGGCCCCCTTACCGCCTGGCGGTAACATTTTTAATGTGATGTGTTGTTTACTGTGGTAGCCGTGTTGGTGCCTGGACTGCTGATGGTGGTGGTGGGATACACTGGATGTAATGCTACTATGGCCGTGACTATGCTGTGTATTAGTATGTTCTTCGAGGGTGCATGCTGCTCGGGACACTTGGCCAACTACTTCGACCTATCGCCAAACTTTGCAGGTAACAATGTAATAATACTACTACTACTACTACTAATAATGATAATAATAATAATAGTAATAATAATAATGTTCAGGTTACTTATATAGCGCCATTTCTATCTAGCCCTTTGGTTAGTGGAGAGAACATAATAATTCAATAGCGATCAACCCAAGTTTATGGCCAGACACTATTACCCATTTCCTTGCTCAAGGGAAACAATACCGGCTACCAGTGTATGTGAAAAACCTTCATGCCTGAGCATGTTATTGAACTCGGGGCACCCGAGTTGGGGCCCGAGACGTTCTCCACTACACAATCAAGCTAAACCCTAATGCTGCAACTCATAAGCACACTGTAAGTATACTGTATATAACATGCACTATCTATCACTAACCAGAATCGTATACATAGTGTACAGGAGATACTGTATGAAGTGCAATTTAGAATGCTCCCCTGTATATGGGACTCCTCACGTGTTGATTAGTTGAATTTAATGTCAGACACAGTGTTGAAAAAGCTTGACTACCGAATCACCAGGGCGTTACAACAAAATGTTGTGGTGTATAATCACCAGCAGTGTTATATATATGAAACTAATTGTTATCATGATTGTATTATTCAGTATTAAAAGTAAGTGTTTCTGCGGCAGCAATGTGTTTTAAGACATGAATGGAGCAGTAGTGAATTGAGATAGGTCTTAACTACCTTGATTGTTATAAAGATAATCAGAATCGTTGGTCAGAACATTAGTTTTGTTAATTGTACATTCCTTCTGCACCATCGCCCACACACAGGGGATGCCGTTATGGTTTATTCAGCAAGAGAGGTTTGCAGGTGCCTGGTGGGGTTTTCAGAAGGAATGGTTGACAGTGTCCAGGTGGGAACATCCAGCTGTGGGGGTTGGTTACAGGAGTACATGTTCTCAGTGGTAACATGGCGTCAAAGAGTAGCAATGGGGGTTTTGTCAGGCTGTAGAGAGTGAGATGGGGGTCATTCCTTTAGTATTGCTTCAAGGGTTGAACTGTTACTCTAGCTCATTTCTCGATTTTGGTGTGCCGTCTGGGTAACTTCACTATCGTGATCATTCATGGGGGTTCACCATAGTACAGATGGACACAAAGGTTATCTCCAAGCAGATTTATCTAATTAGGGCCATAGGAGGGACCTGATTCTGTGGAGCTTTTGAATGAGAATTAGTCAATGGCTACCATTTGACTCCTTTTAGTTCATTTCTGGGCAGATGCCGAAGTCCAAGAATGTTTAAAGGATTGCAGCTTCTACTCTTTGCAACACAATATTGAACACCCTTTGTTGTACTGTGCTGCAGTACATATTTTAGCCACCATGTTATGATTGCTGTGCACTGAGTGCAGTTCTGTGATTGTACCATGGAAGCCACATTCACTGTGGACGGTTGCGGTCTTTAAACCCGTATGTATGTATGTATGTATATGTATGTACCCTTCCTTCTGACAGGCACGATCCTTGGTGTGAGCAGTACCGTGGGCTTCCTGGTGTCCACCATGGTGCCGGTAATGGTGGGGGCCATGACGCACGACCAGGTTAGTGTCCTCGGAATATTATGAATGTCAGCCCCAAACAGACAATCAGATTTAATTCAGCTACATTTCAAAGTTAGTCCAGTACTATGTCTATCTTGACTATAGTTTTTTATTATGATTATAATAGACAAGAAATCCCGATCTTCAACTTTTCATACCTCATAATGAACTCAAGCAATTGAGTTGATATTTTCATCATCTATTATATTTTTCAGAAGAGTCAACCAGTAATTAACCCTCTCAGACATATATTTTGAGCCTATTGGGGATACTTTAAAGCCTTTGTTACCATCAGGGGTATTTAGAAACCTTTAGTTTAGTTACTTCAACCTCTGCAGTTGTCTTTGAGTTAGCTGTGGGCAGAAAACTAATTTTGGAGAGGTAATTTTAAGAGCGAGAGAACTCTATTTCTTATTGCTAATCTGGCAAACCTCTGCGTCATAAATGCGTGAAAGGGTTAAGAGGAAAAATACAGCCTGTTGGCTCCAGGTGCTCCAGTCCTCTTTGAGCTACAATTGCTAGACTCATCATACAGAATAGATAATATTTACCTCTGTCACATATGCTAGAGGAACATACATTGCAGGTCGTATGGAACAATGGACAAAGATATTTCAGAGGGAAGTCTGGATTTGAAAGCTTTGCCGAATTTGATAGTTTCACAGGATTTGAACATTTAATTATCTTCCATCTCAGGAATTCCAGTCTAGTGTGCACAAATGGAAGGAGGAAGGTTTTGAGCTGCCTATTTTAATCGTTTATAATAGTGCAAGTGACCAAATTTGGTCATGCCAGAGATTAACAAAATGGGGACCTATGATCGCGCAATTTTGGACTAGCGCTCATTTGCATTCTCAAAAACACTCCCGCCCACAAAAGGTTAAATAGTCAAATTATCGTACATTGAAAAATGTACAAATTTAGCTTGGAGGGGGTCTGGGTGGGCATTTTCTTTTTAGCTTGTAGGACGTCTGAAAAATGGACTCTCAACTGGTTTATCTTTTGACCAATTTCAATGTTGTCAAACTCCACAAATCAGTCCAGTTGAAGGAGAGTTGGTCAGTTTAGAATATTACTCAAATACACAGTATACATACAATGGTTTAGCATAATTTTCCATTACATGCATTGTAACTGCTCAGACGGGGTTGCCTTTCAGTAATTATTGAAGAGTACTGTAGTACAATAAAGTCCCATCACAGTACTGCCCCATTAAGTCATCACAGTATATTAAATGATATACTCTACATGTCTCTCTGTGTCTCTATTTGTCAGTTTATCAATAACTATATGTAGTAAGATATACAGTATATATACATCTATCTGTATCAATCTATCTACCTACTTCTATATATATTTTCGCAGACTCTGGGCCAATGGCAGGGAGTATTCTGGCTGATTGGTGGGGTGTGTGTGTGTTGTTGGATTATCTACATGACCTTCAGCTCAACTGAGATGCAACCCTGGAACCACGAACAGGAAGAGGAGAAGGGGGAGGAGGGGGATGGGGGAGCTAAGGGGGGTGGGGGAGCTGAGGAAGAAGGGTACTTAAGTCTGGCACGTGAAGAATCGCTACAATCTAAGACAAATGGAGAACTTTGTCAGTTAGAGAAAGAGAACATTGTGAAAGAAAATGGAGAAATGCTTCAAATTAATATGAACGGTGAACTTTGTCCAACAGAAAAATACAGGATTGTGGAAGAAAAAGAGGATATGCTTCGACCAAATGAAAATGGTGAAGTTTAAAAATTAGAAGGAAACAACGGTACACGAAAATAAAGACAAATTACTTCATAAACAGAAAAAAAACTTCAGTGAAATAGAAGCACTGGACCTGTTAGAAATCAGCACATAGATAGACATGTGTGATAATATTGCTTGACAGAATGAGATAATTTCATGGATAATGACAAAAATGCTCCAGAAAAAAAAAAATAATAATGTGATAACTAGGGGTACATATAATTTAAACTAACGGGGGGAGGGGGATTAATTGTTCTGAATGGTTTTTCATGCACTATACTTTCATTTACACATTGGCTGGTAATAATAATATACAATGGATACAAACATACCTGTATTTTAGTAAGACAATTAACTTTAGATGCAACATTGTGATCGATATTTCAATTTGGAACACTTTTATGTAAGCAATACTTACCAAGGTATAATAATTACAGATGCATTTTGCTTGTAATTTGTGCAGTTGTAATACAGTATATTATCCAAATGTAGCCTAAGTTAATACTATTTGTCTTACCTAAGTTCCTTCTTTATCCTAATAAATCTACAGCAAGTTAGAATATAGATTTGACACTATATAACATAAAAGTATCTAATTCTCTTAGAATGCAACCAACTACGATTTAATCTACAGCATATTATCCAAACAACATATTTAGAGTATGTCTGTGATGCCACCAGCAAAATACTTACGTGTAGTAATAAACGGTAGAATCTCAGACCTGACAAACGTCACGAGTGGTATGCCCCAGGGATCAGTAGTCCTACTTCGATCTGGTTTTTTCTTGATTTACATCAATGTCATCGACGATGACCTCTTATGTACAATCTCAACATTTGCAGACGATACAAAAATGGCAAACACTGTCATATCTCCCTTGGAAGTTGAACAGATTCGAAATACTTTTGATAAATGATCAAACGGGACCCGTGTCTGGCAAATGAGTTCCAACACTGATAAGTGTAAATTATATTCGAGTAGACAAGTACTTCGCCCTTAACCTCTGATTAACTGTGTTCACAAATGAATAGCAGCCTCGTAAGCATCATTATATTTGACATTGCTTGTTTTTTGTTCTCCATTGTATATTGTATGTATATTGTATGTTATGTAACACCTGAATATTATGTACTACATTACTTTATGTCAATAAAGTCTTTTGAATTGAATTGAATTGAAATTTACAAACCAATTTGACCTCTTTTGGAATTTAAGCAGAACTGAGTTGACTGACTTGATAGAGGAGGCTGACAAATAATCCTATTTTAAGTGTGCTCATCTAGTAAATGTGCTCATATTACTTTCCCTGACTTAAGCCGGTATCACACTAGAGCTTTTATAGTCAACATTCGATGATCAACAGAGGCAACATTTCTGGAATACTTGACCCTGGTATCGTAAACAATCCTAATGGTTGATATATTTAGGTCACCGAAATATATCTAATGGTGACCTCATAAGCTGCCAGACCAGTGTTGAAGATAAATGTTGACTGAAAAAGCGCTCGTGTGATACCGGTTTTAATGGGTGCTCTTGTTTTGGCATATTCAACTCTAGGCCGTTCACTATGACAAGGTAGGTCCTCATGACTAATAACCTCTTGTAAATAGAGAGGACTGGACCAAATGGGCTGTACATTTCCACAACTATGCATTGGTTGATTTTTCTATAATTAAGGAACACCCCGTTCTTAACATTAATCCTCCATTACAAACCCCAATGCACTAGAATAAACTAGTGAAAGAATATGATTCTCCCGGTATTCGAACTCAGGACATCACACTCAGAACATAAGCATCTAATGATGATTTCTAATCCATTATGCCACCAACACAGATATATTTGCTCGATTGTTCAAGTACGTTTGGAGATATGAGAGATTGGGTCAGGATTTCTTGCCTAGTTATAGTGACTAGACTATATTCAATTTATTCATCCTGAAGATGTTCCTATAGAGGTATACTCGTCCTTATTCTCATTTGGCATACTCACTCTCACTCTCATTTCTGCTTAGGCGCACTCGTCCTTGCCCTAAGGCCGGTATCATACGAGCGCTTTTCCCCTCAACATTTATCTTCAACACTGGTCTGACAGCTTATGAGGTCAACATTTACAATGCTTCGGTTACCTAAATTCATCTAAGTGTACTCGTCCTCATCCGTAGAGGGTCGTTTGGTGGGACTGGGCGAACGGGCGTGGGCTGAGGGTGGGCGACGGTTGTGGGCGGCGTGGGTGTGGTGGTGGTGGTGGTGGCGGGGCGGCAGTGGGCGGTGGTTGTGGGCGTCGTCTGCCAGGGCCCGCAGCTCCTCTGATAGATCCAGGAAGCTCTGATCTGGAGACAGTCTGAAGGAGGAGGGAAGGGGAATTATTTGATCTGTTTAAGGGTCGATTTCCACTGGAGGGATTTTTTCTGGACTCTTTTCTCCTTCATGTGTAGCCTCATTGCTTTTGAGATTTTAAGACGTTCGCCCCATTAGTTTGGCGATTTTGGCGATTTGATCTGGGGACAGTCGGAGGGGGGAGGGGGAATTATTTGATCTGGAGACAGTCTGGGGGGGGGGGGGGGGGGAAGAGGAGAATTATTTGATCAGGGGACAGTCTGAAGGGGGGAAGAGGGGAATTATTAGATCTGGGGACAGTCTGGAGGGTGGGGTGGGGAGGGGGAACTATTTTATCTGAAACTTGAAAGTGGTCAAGTGTTGGCTGTTCAGCATTTTTCTTTGGCAGTTTATTTTCGGTATTAGATTCACAAGATCGTTGAAGTTAAATATTGTGCAAACTCATTGTGACTAAATGAATGAAGCTGATGGCTATACTAGAATATCATTAACAAATGATCTACATTTGGAGGAAACAAAAAACATAGGATATTTAAATTCAGTTATAGAAGGCATTGGAGTCCCACGGACCCTAAATTGAGTGGTCAACCCTGTAAGTCCTTCAGTAAACTGGCAGGGGTTGTCCCTCTTACTGGGGATAGATCCGTTTGGGAGCATTTTGTGTATGGCCACCCTTATTAAGGGGAGTAAGGCGTCTGGCAATATATATATATATATATATATATATATATATATATATATATATATATATATATATATATATATATATATATATATATATTATATATATATATATATTCAGTGAGGTAAAACTATGATGTCAAATATATATATAACTTTTAGTAATATCTAGCCGATCTTTAATAAACACAATCCCACCTCTACTCTGTGCAACTCTCCAACCCAGGAGTGAAACGCTATTCTCAGACCTTCTTCTATTCAACTGCTGAGGTCTGGAACTCTCTCCCAGAATCACTCTGTCCATCTTCCTATGATTTAAATTGCTTCAAACTCCGTGTGTCCAGGCATTTTAGCTCGAACGTCCCTTGATTTTGGCCCTGTCACTCTTTCAAAACTGGGGGAGGCACTCGCTGCAGGCAGTTATGCCTTTTGTCTCCCTCATTCACATAGAGAAAACAAAAAATTACAACAAATTGATACACTTATTTTGACAACTCCAATACCTTGCTATATATGGTAGAATCTAGCATTTAACCTGGGATACTAAATAACTTGAGAATGGCGATATGACTGTTTGAAATGTACGGCTATAGGAGTTATCCCATTCAGTACCAGGGATGTCCTTATTATGTTCTGGCAACTAATAGACGATTTTATTCAGCTTAGGAAGGACCTCTAGCAATAATAAGACTTCCAACGATCTCAACCAACCCTTTTGAACTACCACAGATCCTTTCTAAGCTTCATAATATCGTCTAACTAAATATAGATATAATTAAATATAACACACGTCGCTGGTACTCAAAGGGTTAATAATGTACCTGGTGGGCTTAATAAGTCATGTCTCGGCACAAAGTATATTTTGTTCTATATTTTGTATCAGCAATATCTATACAGGATTTCTTCATTTCGAGTGAGATTTTTACATGTTCCTACACTTACCCACCCTATTCAACATCTGACAGACATTAATACAACCCATAGCGAGCCAAACGTAATGACAGCTGAGACATGACTTGTTAGCGTTACTGTACCTGATATTTTACATGTTCCTACTCTTACCCACTCTATTCAACATCTGACAGACAATAATACAGCCCATAGCGAGCCAAACGTAACGACAACTGAAACATGACTTATTAGCGCTACTGTACGGTCGCGCTAATAAGTTATGTTCCACCTGTCATAACGTTTGGCTTGCTCTGTGCTGTATTAATGTTTGTCAGATGTTGAATAGGGCGGTTAAGTATAGGAACATGTTTGTATATTTCACTCGTTAAGAAGAAATGGAGCTTAGTTAGATATTGCTGATACCATTTATTGATCAATACTTAATTGGTGCCGAGACATGACTTATTAGCACTACTGTACCTGGTGGGCGAGTCCATCCTGTGAGGTGCCAGATGTGTGGGGGAGGTCTGTTGTGATGGAGACCTCAGGGTGGGTGATCGGCTAGTCAGAGTCCTGGCACTACAGTAGACATCAATCATAAACCGTAGATTAATTGAATGATTAATAGACAGAATAAATGCTTGATCAACAGGTAGATGTATAATATACTAAACAGCTTCTTTGCCTCTACTATCTTAAAAGAAGATGAAAGTTCAGACTACCTGCATGACAATCACTGCCGAACGAAGTCAATAACATTTATAATATTAATATTAGTATCCAAGTGGATAGTCACCCAGGTCAATACCTTGGGTGAGCCAGGCTATGGCTGCATCAGCAGAAAGGCCTATAGGCCAATCCAAGGGAGGCAGTAACCACTAGCAGTGATATTTATGTTTATTCTGTGATTTGACCTGGGCGCGAAATAGAGCCACTGAGGTGCGACTCGAAACACTACATCAACGTGTGGTCATACTAGGAAAGGTGAATAATGGTAATTTTATATCATGAACTCAATTCTATATATCAGTATAATATAATAATTCAATATTTCACCACAGGCTCAAGAGGGTAAAAGACACCTGAATTACCATGGTGACAAGGTGAGTATGTCTTTTTGTAAAATGGTATCTATTGAAAGGCAGTTCCATATTTTACAAACCTATAAATACAAGAAGGAGAGACAAACATTTTAATTTACCCAGAAAGGTATTTACACAAGTCTACTTACACCAGATTCGTTTATACTGCTAGGTGATCAAAGGTATTGGATAATATGAGACTGACCATTGTCCTACCCAGAAATTTAACCCGAGTTCTTTCAGTTGGGAGCCAGATGTCTTTACTTTGACTTTCAAAGCATCTCTTTAACCTAGTGAAATCTCCATACATTAAAACAATGAGGAAAGTATCTAACCTGCCGGGTCTAGATGGAGCTGTGATCTGGTCGAGGCGTTTGGAGAGGTCAGTTAGCTCCCTATGTGCCCCAACCACCCGCTCCAGCCGACACACAGCCTCGTAGTCCCCCTCCACCCCAGGCTCTCCCTCGCCTCCCAGTAGCTCCACCACCGTTCTTCGGAACTCGGTCAGCTGAAATGAAGAAATATTAGGACAGATATTGTGAATGCTTAGCTCCGCCAGTGTGTTTTGGAAATTTTTCCGCCAAGATGGGTATATATAAGTAGATAAAATTGAATGGGAGACTTTAACATTTGTTAAACCACAAGATATATGTCACTTTATCATGTTAACAGATATGGGTTTTTCGTATTTCTAGCACTGTGAGTAGGCCTACACTAGTCTAATAAAAAAGACGTCGCCGGTACAGAAGCGGTTTATGATAAAAACAAGACAGTATGTGCTAACTAGTGAATTCTTGTATTTTGATCTTCTGGCATCAAGTAGTATCTCAAAATATTTCGCCAATGTATCATACTTGTGCATCCAAAAGTTGCCCAGAAACTCCTGTCCATGATTGTACCTGTTAGAGCAACTATTCACAAGTCCTGATAATATATGAGGAAAAGGTTGACTTCCTGCTTCTTAGATTTTGATGCACTCGTTCAGGAGCTTAATGTCCTTGATAATACTGACTTTACTCAGAGCAACGGTGGGAAGGAAAATTGGCTTGTGAGTGTACAGTCGTGGTCATAATTACTTGAACATTTCCCGATAACAGAAACAAGAAGGGGATCATCATTAACACGTGAGTCCCAAATAATTTCATCTACTGTATGTGGGTCAACCAGTTTATCAAATTAGTTTGCCAATGCTAATGTATTAAATGAGTCTCCAAACAAAATTTGTTCAGAAATTCGTGTCCACGACCGTACGTACATGGTTAACTTGCTGGCAATGTCTCAGAAGCTGCATTTAGTGAGAGCCAGAAACAAAAATGTGTAGTCAAAATTAAGGAGGTATTTCCCATTTGAATGAGTGCAGTTGTAGAATGATAAGTCGACACAAGTGCTAGTGCAGGCTGGCTATTTTTTGTCATTATCAAAGATTGTCTATCAGTCCTGGTAAATGGAGTAGGCCTACAGTATACTGTAATATCCCCTTCTAACAACATTAAAGGCCCACCACACAAGTTGTGTTGGCATGCATATGGAGACGAATTTCGAGTTGATATCTAGCATGTAGTGTAATTGAATGTATATCAACATATTCAAACCCTCAATTTCATTTATTAATTTATTCCTTTATATATTTTTACAAATTTATTTAGAAAACAAAAATTATGATTTTTACCCACGAATATGATTGTGTGTTTTTTGTTTTGTTGAATGAGTAAACTAACATGTTATATCTATGTATTTTGTCGACCCACTGGGCCCTGAGGCTCCGAATATGATTTGTGTGGTTTGTAGCATATTTAAAACCATCTGATACCTCAGATTTGTTTTTGATAATTTGAGCTTAGTTAACCCTAAACTCTTCAGTTTTCTATAGCTATAGGTAGCGCCAACGAACTTGACAATAATCTGGACCCCTTAACTTCTTATAACTCAAAATTAATGAAAGCAATCGGGCTGACATTTCTGTCATTTGGGAAGAGTCCACCAAGAAATAGGTGTGGAAATTTACAGCCAGTTTGCTCAAGGTCCTTTTGAGTTACGAAGAGGTCAGGGATCGAGATAATTGTCAAGTTCGTGGGCGCTACCTATAGTGCTCTAACAAATATTTATTTTGGATTAAGGAAAACCAATATCAAAATTTCAACATAATTAGCTGACAATATGCGGGTATATTGTCGATAAACATGTGTGGAATAAATTGTAAAACTCAGTAAAGAAATTATATGTAGCGAAGCAACAAGCTACAGTATGGCTGGGTTTCATGAAAATACGAATTTTGAACAATTTCAACTCCCAGCGTTTACGCA
This sequence comes from Paralithodes platypus, assembly GCA_032716605.1. Classification (NCBI taxonomy): domain Eukaryota; kingdom Metazoa; phylum Arthropoda; class Malacostraca; order Decapoda; family Lithodidae; genus Paralithodes; species Paralithodes platypus. The sequence goes on along the minus strand of CM064581.1, from coordinate 4,706,874 downwards.
ATAATTATTTAGTTAGCCATTATAAATTAGTTTTCTTTTACGGTCTGTTATAAAAGAAAACGGACATTTCTGGAATTGTTTAGGAAAAACTATAGTATAAATAATATAGTAAAATATTTACGTAATTTTTATGAGAAGGGAAGGAGGAAGAGGAGGCCCGGGGGTGGGGGGGTGGGGGGGTGGGGGGGGGGGGTGGGGGGGTGGGTGGGTGGGGGGGGGGGGCGGCTGGGCGAATATGAGGACTGTGACAACGTGTTTGTCTGCTAACACTGTGTTCCTAGGTTAGAGGAACATTTTCGGCCAAGTTCGGAAGCATCAGGGCTATAGAAAAGCAGCTAGTGTATTCTCTCTTTTGCGTTCGATAAAGGGTACGGTGCCATTTATATATTTGACTATAGGTAGCGCCAACGAACTTGACAATAATCTTGATCCTTGACTTCTCTGTAACTTAAACGGGCGGCTCGCTTGGTGTAGTGACTAGCGTCTCGGACTTCCACCCAGAAGGCCCGGGTTCGTGCCCACGCTCGGCGCATTAAAGATTTTTCACAAGCACTGAGTCGTTACCATCCCTCATGAGCAAAGGGATGGGGTAGTAGTACAGGACCCCAATAGAAATACGCCTAATCGGCCTTATTGAGCTATCCTTAGCTAGCTTAGCATGCGCTAGCTTTAAGAACTATTATTATTATTATTATTATTATAGAGCAATCTGGCTGTAAATATTCACACCTTTTTCCTGGTAGACTCTTCCCAAATGATAGAAACATCAGCCTGATTACTTTAATTTTTTCGAGTTATAAGAAGTTAAGGGGTCAAGATTATTGTCATGTTCGCCGGGGCTATCTATACCTGTTCTTCCCGCTTGGTGATATCTTTGAGGCTCTGCTTTGTGAAGGTCAGCTCCTGTTTTACACCAGGGAAAAATGCATAGGTGAAATTGCGGAGGTAGTCTATGTATTTTATGGATTTTCACCATGAGATATATGCAAAATACACAATATGAAGGTACAGTCGTGGTCAGGAATACTTGGACACCACCTAGCGATGATAACAAGACGGTGAGCATTAACTAGTGAATTCAATTACCTAATCTTTGTGGTTCAAGCAGTTTCTCAAAAAAGTTGACCTCCAAAATTTGTCCAGAGACTCCTGACCACGACTGTACGACACTTCTATTAAATTTCAGTGTAATGCACCAGAGCTTTTTGGTTCATGAATTTTGAGTTTGAGTGTAGGAGTTCCATGATTTTTGAAGATCTAATCGTTAGTGTACCCGACATTTTTCTACCGAAAAATGAACAAATTAATCTAGAAGGGGGATCTAATGGATGTTTTTTTTTTCTTCAGTTTGATGGAGGTCTAAGGAGGAAACTAAACAATATATGAATATATAAGTAAATAGACCAAAAATATAACTACTGTCCCCTTAACTCGGCACAATGACGCCTTTTGATTGTTATTCTAGCTACACCTAGACGATGTTGTGCAGTTTAAGAAGGATCTGTGATAGTAAAAAGGGTTAAGTGAGATAGTTCGAAGCCTATTAATTGCTGGAGGCCCCTTTTAAGCTGAATAAAGGCGTGTAATAGTAACTGGTATAAAGTTAAAAAGACGTGGCCGGTACAGAAGGGGTTAACAGCCTTGAGTGTACCTGTTTGTCTCTCCTGGTGATATCTCGTAGGCTCTGTTTAGCGAGGGCCAATTCTTGTGTGATGTTCTCTAGGCTGTTCTCGCTCAGACGACGCTCCTCCAAGACGTGTTCTCCTTGGGCCTTCACCTGCAACCCAGATTAACATAAGAGAAAGATGATATACACAGTTACGATAGGATAAAGTAGCATACACTATTTCTTCGTCTTTAATTCCACCAAAAATCTTCCTCGCCCTTAGTTTTCAGCTGATCTGCGATGTCTTAGATGGTCGCATAGTCCAATTGTCGAAGGTCACATAGAAATACTGTAGAGTTATATACAGAATATTTGAATGCTTTGACATGGACGCAACTTACATAAAGATCAAAAGAGAAGGAGCACTTTTGATTAACTTCAGTGACCTGAAGACTATATAAATGAATATTTGCCAGTAAAGTACTCCTCTATATAATATCCATGGTGATTTTAACTCACTCGCTCTCTTTCTCTCTCTCTCTCTCTCGCTCTCGCTCTCTATCTCATCTCTCTATCATCTCTCACTCACTCGCTCATTCTCACTCACTCTCACTCTCACTAACGCTCTCTCTCTCACTCCCACTCTCTCTCTCTCTCCATTCCCCCCCCCCCTCTCTCTCTATATATATCTCTCTTTCTCTCTCACCTGTTCCTTGAGATGTGATACTTTCTTCTGTTGTCTGGACCTAATGGCGTCCAGCTCGTCGATCTTGGCCGTCATCTCGTCTATTTTCTTCTTCATCTGGGAGGCGTGACTCTGGCGACAGAAATAATGAACACGGTATTTTAGGTTAAGCGGGGAAGGGTGTATTTATTGATCGATTGATCTCTCTGAAGATGGGTACATAACATAACCCGAAACATTAAGAGAATAATCATAGCTCTTCCCTGTGTTTTTCCTCCACCCATTAACTTTCCCCCTTGGAGGTAAGGGGATAAGTCAATGTAGCGGTAAAATCTATACAAATAAGTATAGGCAGGTTGTAAATCTAATGATAGGGTGCAGTAATTTAGTACTGCAGGGATTTGAAATTACTTACATAATACATATTGCAATACAAAAAAAATGTATATGGACCCAGAGTGTGCTTAGAAGGAACCAGTACACACACGCACACGCACATGCACACACGCACATACACACACTCTCTCTCTCTCACACACATACACACACACACACACCAAAAATAGCTGTAAAGTATTGTACAAATCGTTGTTAACTTGTGGGATATACAAGGAAAATCCTGCAAGTTTGTGTAGATCCTCTCATTAGTAGAAATAGCAAGTTATTATCTTCATAAGCTCCGGAGTTCGCGAAGTAATTCCTAGATCACTCGCTTCATAATACCTATCTATCACACTTTTTCGTTTAACCCTTTTTAGTAGACCAGGTCGCCTTCCCTTATTTTATTCTGGCTATTATTAGACTTCCAAACTTCCTTGCTTCCTTCAGCTTAGCAAGGAAGTTTGGAAGTCGATGGGTTAATTGAGAGATCGATTGCTAGAGAGCCTTCTAAATCCGAAAAAAACATCTAAAGTTTACCAAAATAAAGTCTATAACGCGTCACCGTATCCTGCTGGGGTTAAAAGCTTTCCGACATTATATCTATTTGTACATTCATGATAGTTATTCTCTTTCATTAACCATTTCAGTCAAATGGCGTTTAATATTTAATTCTAGCTATAGCGATACAATTTACCTAATATGGAAGGGGTAAAATGATCTTGAATAACACCTCATTTAGACTGAAGACCTACATACTCCTTAATCCCTGATCTGTCTGAGGGGGTTAATAAACAAGAGCAGACGATGCTAGTTTTATTTAACTATATTTAGGTAATATTGAGTTTGTAATAACAATATTGTACTGCATACATGATACCCACATTGATAAATATATTCAACATGCTGGTCAAGCTGTAATCACATTAAAACAAATGTCATGGGTTTCACAGCGTATACAAATCTATGTTACACGCCTAAACTTAGACACAAACACATTTGATAATTTTGTATAAGTCTTCAATACAGTTTGTGTGAATCCCCTCTTCCACTCTTCCCCCATAATGTGATAGGGTTGTTTCTGGTGTTAGCGCTCCCCCTGTTATCTGATAGGGGTGTTTTCTAGTGGATGGGACTCATTAGCCTTGGTGGGCAACCCATCCAGGGGAATAAACCCTAAACAAATTATCGATGGGCAACAAGCTAATCGGTGCCACTTGCAGGTGGCGAACTCCATAACAAATTAATATTTGTTCACCAACCAACTTTACTTCTAAACTCAATTAATCAAATAAACAAATACATGTGGCACTCCAAGGACTCGAACCTAGGATACTCACACCGAAATTCTGCGATAACAGGTAGTAAATGTCATAATGAATCTGACCTTGTCCTCTGCAGCCTGTGAGAGCTGTGCCTTCAAGTCTCTGAGCTGCAGTCTGATCTCTGCCACCTCTGCATTCAGTCGCTCCACCACACGACACTGACGCTTGTATCTGAAGGGGCAAGGAGGAATACTGTATACGGTGGTCATAGAAAAAAACTTTGTCACAGCTCTAACTTAATATTTATCGCTAGCTGTAATAAGAAACTTCTCCTTGACACACATAAGGGATGTCATGTTTAGCCCCATTAGTTTTCAGATTTTTTTCAGATTTTTTCGTGGACCCCGTGCACCTTGCGAAGGCAAGATAGCGGGGGCTGGTTGCATCTCAAAGTGCTTCGCATGTCTCACTCCCTAGACTGGAACGAGACCTCACGGGTTTCACCGTTGAATGTACAGGCTCTCACCCTATGCCCGAGAAGGAGTAGTTGGAATATAGAAACAAAAACAGAAAAAAGAAACTAATGACCTACTTGGCTATAACTTCATCCCGCTCCTCCTCCAACTGTCTAGAGGCCCTGGCGGCATCTTCGGTCATTGCCAGTTTCCTCCTTAACATATCCACGTGTAGGTCCTTCCGCTCCACAGACTCCCGTAACCCCTTCACCTTCCGCTGTAGTTGGTACACCGTAGTAGTCTGGAAAAAAAAAACAAAAAAAAAAACACACACACACACATAAAAGGCTTGTCGTAGACCTCGCCATATCTCACCCACTCCCTCTCACGCTCACACACACACACACACATTCTCTCTCTCTCTCTCTAACACACACACACACTCTCTCTCTCTCTCTCTCTCACACACACACTCTCGCTCTCACTCTAAACCACTGTTTGGACACTTGATCCTCAGTGTTTTGGAGGACAAGCAACCTAGAAGGGTCACTAGATCTGTTGTTGCTTGATTTCCTTTGTACTCCTTTGTACTCACTCACTCTCACGCACATACACACTCCCTACACAATACTCTAACTTAATATTTATATCTAGCTGTAATAAGAAACTTCTCCTTGACACACATAAGGGGTCCCCCTTCTCCCCCATGTTTAGCCCCATTAGTTTTCAGATTTTTTCAGATTTTTTCGTGGGGCTCGTGGGCCCAAGATGCCGCCAGGGCCTCCAGACAGTTGGTGTACATTCACAGTTGGTGAAGGTCTGGCCACATACACAGGAAAACCAGTGTTCGAGCCCACTCGGATCTAGTGTATTTTAGAGCCATGGTGGTCGAATGGTGAGCACGCCCACATGTGAATCTGCAAGACCCGGGATCGAATCCCTGCCACGGCGGACATTTAGTGAGTGTGTTAGTACGTCCTAGCATGTTTCACATGCTCGCACCCAGTCAGGGGACATCCTGACAACGTATACAGACTAAACACACATAACAAAGCCACTCCAACAGCTTCCTCTCTCTCCAACACCCCTTCTCCCCTCTCTACACTCTTCAGAAAGATAAGAAAAGTAGAATGTAGATATGAGGTGCCGTTTGTAAAGGCTTATCCCTCAATACTTCATCTGATCTGATCTGATCCTTATCGACAATTTTCTCTCGCTCCAGTTTAGCTAGTTGTTGACAGCGACAGACGATCATCTCCACATCATTGGTCACCTCTCTCTCGCTCTCGCTCTCTCTCGCACATTCACACACCTACTCTTACATTATCGACAATTTTCTCTCCCTCCAGTTTGGCTAGTTGTTGACAGCGACACACGATCATCTCCACATCATTGGTCACCTCCTGCCCCATCTCTCACATACTCATTCTCACTCTCTCTCACACACACACACACACACACATACTGTACTTCCTACAATGCACACACCCACACCCACTTACCTTATCGACAATTTTCTCTCCCTCCAGTTTAGCTAGTTGTTGACAGCGACAGACGATCATCTCCACATCATTGGTCACCTCGTGCCCCATCTCTGCCAGGCCCAGGGTCTCCACCACCCGACCCAGGGTCCTCACAGCCTGAAGTGGGTTGATTTTAGTTTGTATATATATTTTTTCTGTTATAATATAAGTTGTATTTTAGTTTGCTCCATAGCCCTCTATCAAGCTTCAAAAATAAGAACAAAGAAAAACAAAACACTTCAGGATAAATTATATATATTGATCTTTTTATTATTTTCTTTGTTTCCTCCATAGACCTCCATCAAGCTTTTAAACCCCCCCCCCCCCCTCCCCCCAGACCCCCCTCAAGATATATTTTAAATTTTTCGGTAGAAAAATGTCCCGGCCGAAGAATGGTTCTTCATAAAAATATTGGCTCACTATCTTAAAATCTGAAAACTAATGGGCCTGAACGTGAGGGAGAAGGGGGACCAGAAAACCGACTCATCTCCCCTTAAACGGCTATACTATTGTATGTTATGTTTAATCAAGCCTCCTCCTCTCACCTTTTCCTTCTCAATGATCAGGTTCTCCCGGCTGGCTTCCGTGGCAGCTATGTCAGCCTCCAGTTGTCGGCAACGGGTCGCCAGGGCATGGAGATCGGAGTCAGACTGTCGGCCTCTCTTTACTGCTGTCTCGTACAGTTCTGTGTGGCGCCGAGACTGCTCTCCTAGGCTGGTCACTTGCGCGGTAAGTCTCTCCACATGCTGAGAAAAAGAAATTACAGTATACAATTTTGTCAACATAAAAATCGCCACTTATGTAAAATCACAATTTTTGTTTCTATTTGGATGAGGGAGACAAAAGGCAAAACTACCTATGACGAGTGCCTCACCCCAGAGTTGAAAGAGTGACAGGGCCAAAATCAAGGAACAGTAGAGCCACACTTTACTATCATCTCGTAGAATTTCGTGTGACAACGAGACTGCTCCTTCTCACTGAATACCTGGGCTGTTAGTAATGCTAAATTATGGATAAAATATATTATATGCTAACAACAATAACACTGAGGTCGCTGATGCACTAATGTCGCCACTTGCCTTAAAATTAATCAGTACAACTTTTTTTCTGCCATCTCATACAGTTCCATGTGACAGAGTGAAAGAGTTAGCGTTATAATCTGGCTAACCGATTTACAAGGGTTGCCTGGAACGCCGCCATTAGGACGTGAGACCGGAACCACGCTTCGTGTGGAATACTCAGTCTTTAAATTTGTGTATATATGTATGTAAGACCATAGAAGCCATACTTCTACCATCTATTTGTTAGTGGCAAAGAAGCTCTGAATGAAATTTGTGATGGCTTGGAGGTCCGGGTGAGTGAAATTGCTTTGGGGGAGATAGAATCGAATGAATCGGTTTGTCAACAAATTTAAGCTCACCTCTGCAGCTTCCCTGTTGGCTGCGACGAAGCCCTGGATGCGGTCTGTGATGGCCTGGGGCTCTTGGGGGATGCGATTGTCAGGGGAGGAGAGGAGGGCTGCTACCGTAGTCAAGAAACCACGACCCTCCGCTTCAGTCTGCTGTCGTCGATGCTCGGTCACTACGAATTCATCTGCGGAGGGTGGCAAATAATTATGTCGTGATTTAGTTGCTTATGTTCTGGGTGTGGTGTCCCGAGTTCGAATCCCAGAAGGACCATATGCTTTCATTTGTTTATGCAAGTGCATTGGGGTTTGTAATTGATGATTAATGTTAAGAATGGGGTGTTACGTAATGCTATGATCCGATCCCAATTCTTTCCCTTATCCCTTTCAGTGCCGGTGACATCTTTTATATTTGCTTTCAGCTACATTTGGACGATTTTATAAAGCTTAGCAAATATATCGGGTAGCTAAAAGGATTCATTGAGATAGTCTGTAGCCTTTTAATGGGTCTTTCCTAACACGAATGCAATCGTCTAATAGTTGCCAGAAAATAATTAAAAATATGTAGGCCTAACTGGTGCTGTATGGCTTAAAATCCTTTATAACATACTGTTTCAGAAGAGCCCTCTGAAGGAGTTTAGTGAAAACAAATTTGGGCTTATATTTTATATTCGGGATAGGTTCAAACTAATATAGTGTATTCTGGAAAGATACTTGATACCCTTATTTTATAATTTATTACAGATCCATGGTTTGATTGCTCACACATCATGATCTAATCCTTCGGGCCAGCCCTATGGGAGTTCTCTCTGAGAACTCGGTGGTCTGGTTAAACTAATTGTATATAAACAAAAACAAAATACAGATCCAACTACAATTACTTCAACTTTGAACTTATTTGAATAAACATTATAACTTGCTTTATAAGATGACATTGACGGTATGGAAAGAGTTTAGTTGAGAGCCCCTGGGCCATACTTTTCAGTCAGATAATTTGGTGATAGGTTACAAATAACCTATGCTGTCCCCTTCTTGCCCTTTCCTAAAACCGACCTGGATCCCACTCTTGAAACTTATCCTTGCACTTTAAAATAGCCTCCTCCTCGAAGCTCACCCTTGGCCCGCTGCAGGTGTCTCTCAGTATCATGTAGCTCCTCGAGGGTGGTGTTGTAGGACTTGTTGGTGTTGTGGAGTCGCTCTCGGACACTCTTCACTTCCTCCTCCACCGCTCGCAGCTTGGTTCTGAGATCATCCACTTCCTGACAGGTTTAAGGGGAGAGTGGTAATTTTTGAGGGGTCTATTTATTTATGTATTAATGTATTTTTGATGTCCTCGCTAGACCTTCATCAAGTTTAAAACACACTCCCTAGACCCACTTTCAAGATAAATGTGTAAATTTTTTGATAGCAACATGTCTCTTAAAATTACAGGCTCGCTATCGTTCAACAGTCTGGGTACTATCTGTTTGTTCATCGGTTTGTTTGTCTATCTGTCTATAGTTGTTATAATGCCTTACCCGTCTATATTCCGCCTGGGCCCTCATCTGTTCTTACACTGTCTACTCCTCACCATCTATATTCACCAGTCTTGATACCGTCTGGCTTTCTGTCTATTGATCCGTTTGCCTGTCTGTCCAAAGTGTACATAATGGCCTACCCGTCTATATTCCTCTAAACCCAGCTTCTGTTCCTCCACTGTCCGCTTCTCATCATCTAGTTCGTTGACTAGTCTGGATACGGTCTGCCTCGCTGATGCCGCTTCCCCCTCCTGTTGTTCCAGCTCCTCTGTCGTTCTCAGTACTTCACTTCGCAGTCTCGCACATTCCTAGGTGTGGATTTTTGTTTTTTAAAGTAAAATAATAGTAAAGAAGAACATGTTTTTTATTGTCTGGAGTGCCAAAGTGTCTAGCGCCAACGAACTTGACAAAAATCTTGATCCCTGACCTCTTTGTAACTCAAAAGGGCCTAGAGCAAAATGGTTGTAAATATCCACACCTATTTCCTGGTGGGTTTTCCCCAATGATAGAAATGTCAGCCCGATTGCTTTCATTAATTTTCAGTTATGAGAAGTTAAGAGATCAAGATTATTGTCAAGTTCGCTGGCGCTACCTATAGTTCTCCACATCAACAGATACAGCAGTGCTCGTATTTCGTAACTATTCAAAGATCCTATGTTCATAATGTTAATTTACATAAAAGTTCACAGTACCATGAGTATCGCAGTATCACAGAATGCCAGGATGTCATGTAGGGGAGGTGTGGTGGAGTGGTCATGCCACTGGATTGGTAATCCAATGGACCCTGGTTCAAATCCCGATATGTCAATGGGAAGATATTATTGGGATTGAATTTGTGCTGTACCTAGTATCAGTGCATTACCACAAAGCCCACCGAAATGCCAAAAAAATACCCTCATTGTTCCCTGATTAAATAACACTGTATTTATATTCCCATATTCAAAATATGTTACAGGGGGACAATGCCTAGTGAGTTCACTGCTCAATAGGTGGCGTTCTGAGAGTGAGGGTCTGAGTCTGGAGGGTGAGACAGTGAAACACTTGAACAAAGCAATCAGCCGCTTCAGAGATTGAGCTGCTTCGAGCCATGATGGATGCTTCACAGGTCTCACTCCCCAGACTGGAACTAGACCTCACGGGCTTCACCGTGTTGAGCGGTGGAATGTACAGGCTCTCAGCCTATGCCCGAGAGGGAGTAGTTGGAATATAGAAAAAAAAAAAAAAAAAAAAAAAAATTGGGACTGGTCGAGGTCATCTGAATATCTCTCATACCATATCCTTCCTAATTTTTTTTTCAATGTGCGTGGAGGAGACAAAAGGCACGTTGCCTGTAACGAGTGTCTCCCCCCCAAAGTTAAAAGAGTGACAGAGCCAAATTCAAGGTACGTTGGAGTCAAAATGCCTGGACACACGAAGTTTAAAGCAGTCTAAATCATAGGATAAGACTGATTGAGAGAGAGAGTTCCAAAGTTCACTTGTTGAGTAGAAGAAAGACTGAGAACATTTCCCAATTCGTGGGTTGGAGAGCTGGACAAAATAGAAGTGGGACAGTGTTGAAGAGCGGGTGTCATGCACTCGCCGCAAGGGAGGGGGTATACACTGAGAGAGCTCTGAAGAACACTGATTGTTGTAATAGCGATAGAAGAGTAAAAGAGATGCAACATTGCGGCGTGTAGAAAGAGATTGTAGGGAACTAGTAAGAGGAAGCGAGTTGATGAGGCGAAATGCTTTTGATTCTACTCGTTCGAGAAGTGCGGTATGAGTGGAGTTTTCCAACACATGCGAACAATACTCAATACAGGGGCGCACTGTGCCCCGAAACAGAGCAAGAAGCTGTGAGGGGGTTGTTTTACTGCTAACCTGGACAAGACCTGCGAGTTTGGTGGATAGTTTCTCATGTGCATCTTGAGGGTCGAGGTCTCCCAGGCTGAGGCAGGAGGTGACCATCCTAACCAACTCCAACAACCTCTTGTGGGACGTTTCGCTCCTCTGCTCGGCGGCTTCACGCTCCTCCAGGTGAGTCCTATGGGTTCAAAAGTTCAGTACAACATTATCATATTTAAGCGATGAATTTGTATCAGAGTCTATACTTCTGATACCTAATGCCAGCCGTCCGGCTGGCTCAGTTGATAGCGTCTCTGCTTCCCATCTTGCTGTCTTGCGTTCAATTCCCGCTCAGATTGAAAAGTTTTTCTGGGATTTAGCCGGCGATTACCGTCTCCCCATGAGCAAGGGGGATGGTTAATGGCTTCTGGTTGATTAAAGAAGGGCAAGCGCATGTGAATCCTCGAAGGAGGAGACGGGCGCAATATAGCCTAAGTAACCAGACGATTATTTATTATTTCACAGTTTTCCCAATCATATAGCTAACTCAAAACCATACTTATAATCAAATGGATTGGTAATTTTGTAAAATATTTTTTAGTCTGTGAATGAAGGAGACAAAAGGCAAAGCTGCCTGTAACAGGTGTCTCTTCCAAAGTTGAAAGAGTGACAGAGACAAATTCAAGGTACGTTAGAGTCAAAATGTCTGGACATACGGAGCTCGAAGTAGCCTAAGTCACAGGATGAGGGAGAGACAGATTGAGGGAGAGCGTAACTTGCTTAAATTGATTCAAACTCAGTGTGACCAGGCATTTTGGCTTGAACGTCCCTTTATTTTGGTCCTGTCACTCTTTCAACTCTGGGGAAGGCACTCGATACAGGCAGTTCTACCTTTTGTCTCCCTCACTCACATAGAAAACAAAAATATATATGTAGCTAGCCCAGAGTTTAATTTTTACACCATAACCAATTTTATAGTCAACACAAAACTCTCAGCACAGACTTACTTGAGGCGGTTCTCGAGTTCACTAATCCGGTCAGCATATTGACGGTTTTCACGAGTCAGGGCGCCCACTGTGTACTCTCCCCGGCGCTGGTTGGCTCGCAGGGACACAGTGGTTGATTCTTCGTCCTGCAACACAACAACAACATTGAATTATATCTGCCAAAGCAAAGATTATGTGATTCTCGTTAATAGGAGTTATCCTAAACCTAAGAACTGATGTGTACAATAAATAAATAAATAAATAAATAAATAATATACAGTATATATATATTCAGTGTATACATTAAGGAATACCCCGTTCTTAACAGTAATTATCCATTACAAACCCCAATGTACTTGAATAAACTAATAAAAGCACAAGGTTCTCCCGGGATTCGAACTCGGGACACCACACCCAGACCATAAGCACCTAAACCATTACACCACCGCCACACTGCCCCACCTGTAGTTTCTGCCTGAGAGTGACGATAGTGGCTGCCTGGCGGGCGTGTTCCTGGCGGTGAGCGTCTAACTGGCGGGACAACTCAGTAACTCGGGCTTCCTTGGCGGCACTGTTGGCTCCAGACTCCCGCACCTACAGCAGTACAAAGGAAAAAGAAAAAATTAAGGCGGGATGGGCGAATTTATTTCCTCATATACATATATTATTATAAACAAAAATTCCTCCCTAAACCTCCATCAAGCTTTGGGAGAGACTCCCGTTACAGGCAGCCTGCCCTTTGTCTCCTTCATACACATTGGGAAAACAATAAGTACAGAAGTTCCCAAGAAAGAAAGACAACATCTAGGTGACCAATTTATAAGACTCTAAAAACAGTGATAATTAATCCGTTCAGAACCAGGGATGTCCTTTTAATCATATTCTGGCAATTATTAAGCGATTTTATTCAGCTTAAGAAGGACCTCTAGCACTAATAAGGCTTCAAACTATCTCAACCAACCCTTTTAACTACCACAGATCCTTCCTAAGTTGCATAATATCGTCTTAGTATAGCTAGACTAAAATATAACACACGTCCCTGGTACTCAATGGGTTAACCAAGAAAGAAGATACAAAGGGGGCACCATTACAAAGGTGTGACCCTCGAGTTCGACCCTCTTACCTGGTGTTCAAGACGTTCCACCTTGACCGTCATCCCTGCCAAGTCACTTCGTAAGGCCTCCTCTGCTTCCCCACCTCGCACCTGTAGAACGTACCGGTATATAGGCTACAAGACGTTATGGTACACACAAGGACATCAATCTAATACGCGCAAACCGAACACACACGCAAACATGACTTATATAAACACACACACACACAAGAATATGAATCTAACACATGCAAACCGAACACACACACAAACATGACATATATAAATAGAGCACCCACACACACAAGAGCACAAACCTAACATGCGGAAACAGAACACACACAAGAACACAAACCTAACACACGCAAACAGAACACACACTCACACATACCTAATACACGCAAACAGAACACAAACATATTACACAATCCTCTCTCTCTCTCTCTCTCTCTCTCGCACACACTCTCAGTTCTCAGTGTTACAGGAATGAAAAGGAAGCTAGTCAATGACATGTAGTGGGTGTGGTAGTACGTCCTAGCGTGTTTCACATGCCCACACCCAGTTGGGGGACACCTCGATGACGTATACAGACTATTAACACACATAACACTCCCACTCCAACAGCTTCCTCTCTCTCCAACACCCCTTCTCTTCTCTCTACACTCTTCAGAAGATAGGAAAAGTAGAAAGTAGCTACGAGGTGCCGTTGTAAAGGCTTATCCCTCAATACCTTTACCTAACCTGACTGTTTGTTTACTCAAGAGGCGCATTTTCTGTGTGTTCAAACCTTGTTGAGTCCGTGGCTTGGGTGTAGTTTGATGAGCTCCTCGATGAGTTGGTCCTTCTTCCTCATCTCCCCCTCGAACACCGCCATGTTCTCCTGCACACGGAAGAGATGAGGCGGGTAGGTAAGATTATGGGGAGGGTTTTATTTACTATTATTATTTTTTTTTATTATATTGATTTGTTAATTCTATCTATCTATCTATATGCTCAGGCCCAATCCCCATTTTGGGGGTAGCCGACTCAAGACAGAGCAAGAACAGGGAAAACACAAAAACAACATAAAACAACGAATAAACACAGATAAAAAAACATAAATTCACACACATCTAGGTCACCCAGGAGAAGACCCAGAGACCAGGGTCACCAAGGTCGCTCCAGCACTCCCCCGGCCCCCGACCACCCGGAGAGGTTCCGATCTCGGCAGGCAGACATGCAGCGGAGCCAAAGCCACAAGCCCTCCCACCACACTTCCAGGCGCACCCTTCATATTAATCGTCTCCCCGGGCCAGGCGCCTGATGGACTATTATCTAGTCCAACTTGCGCCCGACCCCTTAATTAATTTCTTATATATATATATATATATATATATGTGAGAGGGGTGCCGGAAAACGATTAAAAGACTGTCTGCCCCCCCCCCCCCCACCAGAGTCAGGTTGGGAAGAAATATTTGTAGAAATATCAGATTTCTTTTTTTAACCTTCGTGGTAGCATAGGTGGCTGGACCTCCTGCCTGTTCGATTTCTACCCCTAGCAGTTATATATACTGTATATATAACTATATATATATATAACTATATATATATAACTATTATATATATATATAACTATATATATATAACTATTATATATATATAACTATTATAACTATATATAACTATATATATATATAATATATATATATATATATATATATATATATATATATATATATATATATATATATATATATACACTCAAAGGGTTAACCATGCACTTACTTTGGCTTCAGGAGGTCCGCCATTAGCCCAGTCAGGCGGGGCATGTAGGGCGGGGTGTACTGCTTGGGTCTGTGGGGTCTGTTGGTTTTGTTGGGTCTGATGGGGTAGTTGGGTCTGATGGGGCAGCTGGGTCTGATGGGGTACAGTTGGCATCATTAGTCGTTAAAAACCTTGAGCTTCATTCTCACATATATACAATACGGTCAGCTATCCAAAGGACCTGTACTTAATGCATATCCATGCAGCTTATACTGTACGGTGGCGCTAATAAGTCATGTCTCACCTGTCATTACGTTAGGCTTGCTCTGTATTGTAATAATGTCTGTCAGATGTTGAATAGGGTGGGTAAGTGTAGGAATAGGTTTGTATATCCCCCTCGAAATGAATAAATAAATTTTAGAAATTGATGAAACCAATTATGGATCAAAATATACTTGGTACCGAGACATGACTTATTAGCGCAACCTACACTCTATGACAAAATTCCTGAACAAATAATTATGAACCCTTGAACAGCCAAACGAACCTACGGAAAGTAAATATTAGGTAAAGAATGAACCCTCTCAGTACTGATGACCTTTTTGTTATTTAATTTCAGCTATATTTAGACGATTTTATAAAGTTTATGAAGGATATGTGGTAGCTAAAAGGATTACATTGAGATATTCTATAGCCATATAATGGGTAAACGTCCTTCCTAAGCTGAATAAAATAATCTAATAGTTGCCAGAATATAATGAAAAGGACGTCTCCGGTATTGAATGAGTTAATGAGAAGACAAGATTTTATTCAGTTTGGGATAGCTTCGAAAACATAAGGCAAGGATTAATACTTGCACGCACCTGTGGACGCGGGGGTTGCCCGTTTATCATTTAGATATAGAATGATCTCAATCTCATCATTACCTCTCCAAAAAAAAAAAAAAAAATCTGCCAAAAGCTCACTCAAAGACAACTGCATCCGTTGAAATAACTACACTAAAGGTTTCTAAACACCCCTGATGGTCACAAAGGCTTTTAACCCCTTCTGAACCGGGGACGTATTTTCTGTTATTCTAGCTATATTTAGACGATTTTAGGCAGTTTAAGGAAATTAACCCTTTCACGCACAAGACGTGAAATGCTCTCTTTCTGGGCTACTTAACCCCTTCTGTACCGGCGACGTCTTTTTAACTTTGTTCTGGCTTTTATTAGACGATTTTATTCAGTTTAAAAAGGGCCACTATCGATTTATAGGCTTCGAACTTTCTCACTTAATCCTTTTTACTACCACAGATCCCTCTTAAGTGTACACCTACCTGCGTGAGGTGGGGTTGGTGGGTTGGGTAGGCCTGGAGGTGTCCCTGAGTGGAGGTGGGGTGGGTAGTGATGGTGGTCTGGTTATGGTGGAGGGGGGGTGGAGGGGATGTATGGTGGTGCTGATGGTGGAGGGGGGGTGGAGGGGATGTGTGGTGGTGCTGGTGGTGGAGGTGGTGGTGGTGTGGTGGATGGGTTATGTCCTCCGAGGCTGACACCCGGACTCCCACATTACTGATGGCATCCTGGACACTGTTGCCGGATGTCTGCACCCCCATTCCTGTCGGTAATATTGTTGTTGGAATTTCACAAGGGTTTTTATTTGGCCATAATGAATAGCCTATACAGTATACAACTATACACCTATTTGCATCTTTATAATATTACTCTCAGTCTTTCTTCTATTCAACAGCTGAGCTCTGGAACTCTCTCCCACAATCAGTCTTTCCCTCTTCCTATGACTTAAATTGCTTCAAACTCTGTGTGTCCAGGCACTTTGGCTCGAACGTCCCTTGATTTTGGCCCTGTCACTCTTTCAACTATGGGTGAGGCACTCACTACAGGCAGTTCTGCCTTTTGTCTCCCTCACTCACGTAGGGAAAACAAAACATTTGTTAATTTTGATATAAATTCAGATGCGTGTGTACTAGTCACATCATTATTGCTATCGTCACAAGTTCAAAGTTAATTGGAACTAAACCCAACTTTACATACGCTGTCAAACTGCATCTAAGAAAAATTAACACTCTTTATGTTCATGATAATGTTGAGGAAAAAAATTGCTAATTTAAAGAACGTTTTAATATACTTTCTATCTCTTCTTCAACTCACCGACCATATGATGCACGACCGTCTCGCTGGTGGTCTGGGTGGAGCAGGAGGAGGTGGAGGAGATGGAGGTCTTGAACTGCAGCTCCATGCCAGCCACGCTAACTCTCTCCCGGCCTTCCTCCTCCGACAGACTATCCTGCCTAGACAATAATCAGCCAAACATGGGGATTAATTATGAGGATGGTAGTGTTAATGGCGATGCGGAGATAACGTGATGTTAGTTTATAGTTTATATTATGCCGTAGTACCTGAATCCTGATGCTAATTATGATCGACAGAGTGATTTGTGCCTTCTACAACTTTTTTTTCATGTATTGATGTTGGTTGCCTAGCTAGAATTCTAAACACAAAAACACTATTCTAGTTACTCCTCCTCTTAGCTCGAATTAGTGAATCAGAAACAATGATAATCTCGGGAGATTCTTATACAGTAGAACTCCTGGACTCAAAAGATGACTCCCGGGGAAGCAGTTGATGCCGGGATGAAAATGGAACCTGGAGCTTGAGATATAGTGTCATAGAATGTGCTACAAGCTTCTTTGTGATCCCTTTGTCTTTAAATGCTAGTGGGCTATCCTAATTTTTTATTACAAAATCGTGCATACTCAGTTTCTTTTAAACTGACGGTAAATTGCAAAGTTCCCATCAAGATTTCTCAGTTATTTTGAATGTTTTGTAGTGAAATAGGTTGCTATATAAACTTGGTCTTAATATGATGCAGAGATACAGTAGTTTCATATTTTTCCATTAAGTATCGAAAACTTAGCTGCTCATTTACCGTCAAATGAAATTAAATAGAGCATAGTGATGTTAAGAATAAAATAAATAAAAGGTGTCCTCTGTACTAAGAGAGTAAAGGCACAACTGAATTACCCATCATTAAGGAACACCCCGTTCTTAACATTACTCCTCCATTACAAACCCCAATGCACTTGAATATATTAATTACAACATATGATCCTCCCGGGATTCAAACTCGGGACACTACACCAAGAACATAGGCATTTTTTTTTCTTTTTTTGCCAGACACCGTAATTCCCGAGAAGGGGTGGCTATGCACATTAGGCATTTGTCACGAATCACTAGGTCAAGTTGCCCGGGCTTGACATCTACCAATAACATTTTGACAGGGAGGGCTCGATCCGCCGACCCCTTTATCAGCAGCCGACGCTCTACTGACTATGCCATGGCTCGCGACCTACGGCATCTACCTACCTGAAGACTGACATGGCAGGATGGCCCCCTAGGTCGCCCAGCCTGGTACCCGAGGGCGGACCAGACACAGCGTCCTGCCGCCGGAATATCTTGGACAAAACCTGACAGAGAAAGATTAATGTAGATTAGAAGTGAAATTGTATGTATGTAGAAGTGAAATTGGTCGATTTAATACGAGCGTTTTTTGCAACTAATTGGCAACCTTATTCTGGATTTTGTTTTTGCATTTATACGAGTGACTATAGTGTGAAAGTAGAAGATTATCAGAGTCTGCATAATAATAGAATCTTAATTTAGAAGCGTTCGCCCTAGAGTTGCCAAAAAAGGCAGTCGTAAAAAGTGATCTTGTGACTTTTCCATTCAGTCAGTCAGCCAGTTGGTAATTCCAAAATAATCCAAGATATAGGTCTGCAACCACCTCTCCTCCATGTTTAGTTTTGAGATTTTAAAACATCCACCCCATTAATTTGGTGATTTTATAACCTTTTGTGCCATTTAGGTGTTTTGTTTTTCCTGGCGAACGATAGTGAGCTTGCATTTTAGGAGGAATCGGCATTTGGCAGGGACACTTTTCTACCAAAAAACGCACACATTTATCTTTTAAAGTTTGATGAAGATCTAAGGAGGAAACTAAAAATAATAATAAATATATACATAAATACACAAATAAATTAAAATCTCCCCTGAATGCCACCAGCTCAATAATACTAGCGGAAGTCAAAGAAGTGAACGTTTATACACTAAATATGAACAGAGAATGGTTGAAATATATAATTATGATTACTAAAGTACTTCTCGCTCTCGCTCTCTCTCTCTCTCTCTCTCGATATTACTTATATATTGGAATTATTGATATTATTTTTTCAAGTTTTGCACTAATATTCATCCAGCATAAAATATACCTAATAAACTCTGACAAACAATTATATATATAATGTCACACACCACAGCTAAATACCAAGTTATCAGTAATAAACAAGGTAAACATTTCCTTACGTACCTTTTCGTAATATAAGATAAGAAACTAAACTCGGTAAATAAACTCTAAGATAGTTTACTCGAGCACTTGCTACCGTAGGACTTGAATTTGGCAGAGAAAAGCCTCCTGACTGTTACCGATGCAGCTAATCTGAGACAAGTCCGACACCCCTGAGTAAATACTGCGGTGATGAGCGCCAGACAGTTCCGGCAACTTCGCCCCAGGATATATTTCGGCAATCGTACTTAATTACATCTTATCGTGCGGAAATCGCCTACAAAACAAATATACAACATTGTTAAATTGATTATCTGCTAACATAATCTATCTAAATTGACAATATTTACCCAAGTATCAATTTAGGAGAGCAACTAAGCAGAAATGGCGAGGGGTAGCGGAAGTCGGGAAATCCAATTTCCGGAGCTCGGGAGGTGGCGTCGGCGTCCTTGGCAACCGTCGTCAAGGCAACCGTTGCTAGGATCCTGAGCATCCTGTAACTCGCATGCGCAGCTGTATTATGGGATTATCAGTCTGAGCTCTATTTCGGGTTGCTTGCTATATCTGAATATGTAATGTGTCTATATACCCCTTATTTCTGAACAAATAAATATATTTATATTTAGATATACACAATTTGAATAGATAAATTTTCTTTTTACAAACCTAACTAATGTCATATAAATTCATAAATTTATTTATGATTTATGTTGTAGTGATAAAGATTCCTATATGTCAATTATGTGATCAAGGTCTATAGTCCATTCATTAAAGGTAGACCAAAATCGAAACCCCTAACATCCGTAACTCAAAAAGGGCTAGAGTAAATGGGCTATACAATTCCACACCTTTTCCCTGGCTGACTCTTCCCAAATGGTAGAAATATTAGCATTATTACTCTAATCGTTTTGGAGTTATAGAGGTTAGTGGGATTCTGGTCTAATTATCTCGAACACACTATAGTACCTGGGTCTATATTGTGTGTCTTTGTAATTCTTTATCTGGTGCATAATACACATGTCATACACATATCACAATACACATATCATACATACACATATCATAATACATATAAAAAAAAACATAACGCATATCATATAACATAACACATCATAATACACATGTCATACACATATCATAATACACATATCAAGACATTTGACCTAATTATTTCGAACAGACTAGTACCTGGGTCTATTATGTGTCTTTGTAATTCTTTATCTGGTGCAAAATACACATATCATACACATATCACAATACACATATCATACATACACATCATAACACACATCATAATACACATATGAAGATTTTTGACCTAATTATCTTGAACAGACTGTAGTACCTGGGCCTATTATGTGCCTTTGTAGTGCTATATATGGTACATAATACACATATCAAATAAATATCTCAATTCATAGTCACCCCTCTCATATAGTGCTTAACTTAAGGGGGAGGTAGTCGCTTTTCTGGTCCCCCTTCTTTCTTATGTTTAGCCTCATTAGTTTTCATATTCTAAGATGTTGGCCCCATTAGTTTGTCGATTTTAAGACCTTCCGCCCCATTTCCTTGTCAATAGTAAGACCTTTCGTGCTGTTTAGGTGTCGATTATTTTCCTGGCGAACGATAGTGAGCCTGTAATTTTGTAAGAACCTTCCTTCGCCCGGGCCATTTTTCTATAATTTTTTTTACAAATTAATCTAGAAGGTGGATCTAATGGGTGTTTATTTAAGTTTGATGGAGATCTAGGGAGGAAACTAGAAAACTAATAAATTTATGAAAACAAAAAAATTACCAAAAAGTGAACCCCCCACCCTATTTGGTCCAAGACCATATTTGGAGATCCACTATTTCGATCCATTAGTTTGGAGATTTTATTACATTTTATCCCATTAGTCGGGCGATAATAAGACGCTTCACCCCACTCAGGTGTCGATATATTTTTGGGCAAGCTATAGCTCTTTCCCTACGATCTCTCTCTCTCTACTGTTTCTCTCTAAATACTGTCTCTCTCTACTGTCTATCTCTCTATTGTCTCTCACTATTGTCTCTCTCCCTACACACACACTCTCTCTCTCTCCTTACCATCTCTCTCTCTCTCTCTCCCTACTATCTCTCTCTCCACTGTCTCCTTCCAATCAACATATCAGCAGCTCCCTACTATCTCTCACTCCACTGTCTCCTTCCAATCTACATATCAGCAGAAGTCGCGCGCCCATAAAGTACCTACTGTCTCTCTCTCTCTCTTTCCCTACTCTCTCTCTCTCTCTCTCTCTCTCTCCACTGTCTTTGTACTCCTTTGTCTCCTACCAATCTACATACAAGCAACCAGGAATCGCGCGTCCATAAAGTACCTACTGTCTCTCTCTCTCTCTCTCTCTCTCTCTCTCTCTCTCTCTCTCCACTGTTTCCTACCAATCTACATATCAGCAACCAGGAATCGCGCGTCCATAAAGTACCTACTGTCTCTCTCTCTCCACTGTCTCCTACCAATCTACATATCAGCAACCAGGAATCGCGCGTCCATAAAGTACCGGTACCTACTGTCTCTCTCTCTCTCTCTCCACTGTTTCCTACCAATCTACATATCAGCAACCAGGAATCGCGCATCCATAAAGTACCTACTGCCTCTCTCTCTCTCTCTACTCACTCTCTCTACCGTCTCTCTCTCTCTCTCTCTACTCACTCTCTCTACCGTCTCTCTCTCTCTCTCTTTCACCCCCCTCTCTCTCTCTATCTCTCGCTCTCTCTCAACTGTCTCCTACCAATCTACATATCAGCAACCAGGAATCGCGCGCCCATAAAGTAACCTCGGCGAAATCCGCGAATCTCATCAGGATCGTAATATGAGTGTTGGGATCAGCGCGGCTTACCCGACCTCATATGGCATGCTTCCCAGATGGAGAGAGAGAGAGAGAGAGAGAGAGAGAGAGAGAGAGAGAGAGAGAGAGAGAGAGAGAGAGAGAGAGAGAGAGAAGGAGAGAGAGAGAGAGAGAGAGAGAGAGAGAGAGAGAGAGAGAGAAGAGAGAGAGAGAGAGAGAGAGAGAGAGAGAGAGAGAGAGAGAGAGAGAGAGAGAGAGAGAGAGAGAGAGAGAGAGAGAGAGAGAGACAGAGAGACAGACAGAGAGAGAGAGATTTACATAGATTTACATAGATACACTGGCCACACTGATCTTACGATCCCTGCGAGGTGACCAGGACTTAATCCTAATAGAGATATCAACCCTAATAGAAAGTGGAAGGAAAGGATAGCAAAGATGAACGCTCTCTCCCCACCCTCTTCCCTCCGGAAATATGCCGTACATGACAAGAGTTAGAAGTGAATAACCTTGCAGGGCTTGGAAATCGCCTGAAGGAATTTATAGTGTAGTTGGAAATGGAAAGGAAAGGCATGCACACCTTCACTTTTTTTTCTATTATTTATATACATATATGCACATATACAATATATACATATACACATATTACATATATATATACACATATACATACATACAGTACATATACACACATATTTTTTTTTCTTTTTCTGCTCTCTTCAACTGAAAAAGTTTTCATTTCCACCAGGTTCT
This sequence comes from Paralithodes platypus, assembly GCA_032716605.1. Lineage (NCBI taxonomy): Eukaryota > Metazoa > Arthropoda > Malacostraca > Decapoda > Lithodidae > Paralithodes > Paralithodes platypus. The sequence goes on along the minus strand of CM064581.1, from coordinate 4,684,484 downwards.
CTTATCAGTGGTCAGCTTTTACTGCAGACCAACTTTTCTGTGATATGTGTCTAACCTTTTTTTAAATGTGTATATCGAGTCGCTGTCAATAACTTCATTAGGGAGCTTATTCCACTCATTAATAATACTGTGGGTGAAGAATTTTTAGTTATGTCTAGGTTCACTTTCCTGCCTGTTAGTTTTAATTTGTTTCCTCTTGTGGAACCTTCTTTGGCTATCTTAAATAGATTATTAGAATTTACGTTACTAAAGCCTTTTAGTATCTTAAAACATTCTATCAGCTGTCCCCTCATTCTCCGTTTCTTAAGCGAAAACAGGTTGAGTTCTCTTAATCTCTCATTGTATGGTTAATTTCTAAGGGAAGGGATTAATTTTGTTGCTCTACGCTGAACGGATTCTAGTTTCTCTATGTCTTTTATTAAGTAGGGAGACCAAAACTGCACAGCATACTCCAGATGTGGCCTCACAATACTTTTATATAGTGGTACAACTATGTCTTTACTATGACAATGAACATTTCTTTTAATGAAACCTAGTGCTCTATTTGCTTTGTTAGATGCTGCGGTGCATTGGCTTGTAGATTTTCATTGATAAGCACTCCTAGGTCTTTTATCTGTGATACACTCTTTATCTTTTCTCCATTCATATGGTATTCGTATTTGTAGTATCAGGCATTTGTTTACATTAAAGGGCATCTGCCAATTTTCTGACCACTCTGGTATCTTGTTTAAATCTGATTGCAGGCGATATTATTGGATTTCCTATTTAGTTATCGGGCGTTGAAAATATGAGGAAATGAGGAGAAGAACATAATATAATCTAATGAATATAATGGGGGGGGAACTATAACCAGTAAACACTAGGAAGAGAGGAGAATGAGGGAGGAAGGAGAGGAGAGGAGAGGACCATAATAGAGGAAGAGGCGAAGAAGAGCAGAAAAGGAGAGAGAAAGAGAAGAAGGAGAGATAGGAGAGAGACAGAGATAGTAGA
>CM064581.1:4564752-4683394 GCA_032716605.1 Paralithodes platypus | reverse complement strand
GTTGCTAGGATCCTGAAGGCATCCTGTAACCTCGCAGTGCGCAGCTTGGGCCCCTCTGTTTCTTGTCACTAAGTAGGGGATTTTATCCGTCTGTGAGCTCTTATTTCGGGTTTGTGTTGCTATAAATTCTGAATATGTAATGTGTCTATATACCCCTTATTTGCACTGAACAAAGAAATATTACTATTTAGATATACACAATTTGAATAGATAAATTTTCTTTTTACAAACCTAACTAATGTCATTTTTAAATTCAAAATTTATTTATGATTTATGTTGTAGTGATAAAGATTCCTATATGTCAATTTTTATGTGATAAATGGTCTAAATAGTCCATTCATTAAAAGGTAGACCAAAATCGAACCCCCTCACATCCGTAACTCGCAAAGGGCTCGAGAGTAAAAGTGGGCCCTATACAATTCCACACACCTTTTACCCTGGCTGACTCTTCCCCAAAATGGTAGAAATATTTTTAGCATTATTACTCTAATACCGTTTTGGAGTTTTAGAGGTTAGTGGGAATTTTGTTTCTAATTATTCTCGAACACACTATAGTACCTGGGTCTATATTGTTGTGTGTCTTTGTAATTCTTTATCTGGTGACATAATTACACCAGGTCATACACATATCACAATGATACACATATTCATACATACACATATCCAAATAATAAATGTATCCCACCAAAAAAAAAAAAAAACAATACCGCATATCCATTTTTTTTATACATAACAAATAATAATACAAATGGTAAATAACACATATCATAATACACCATATCAAGACATTTTGACCTAATTTATTTCGAAACAGACAAGTACCCTGGGTCTATTATGTTTGTCTTTGTGTAATTCTTTATCTGGTGCAAAAAATACAAAACATATCATACAACAGATCACAATAACATTATTCATATAATACATTTACACATCATAAACAACACTATCAATTAATACACATATGAAGATTTTTGACCTAATTATCTTGAAACACAGGCAGACTGTAGTACCTGCTGGGGGGCCCGTATTTTATTTTGCTTTGTTAGTGCTATATATATGGATACATTAATACACATATCAAATAAATATCGAAATTCATAGGTCAAACCTCTCATATAGTGCTTAAACTTAAGGGGGAAGGTAGTCGCTTTTATGGTCCCCCTTCTTTCTTATGGTTTTGCCTCAGTATTAGTTTCATCATTTTCTAAGGGTATATTGTTTTGTGGCCCAGTAGTTTGTCGCCGATTTTTAAAGACCCTTTCCCCCGCCCTTGTTGCATTCCCTTTCCTTGTAAATAGTTTTTTAAGGAGTTAAGGACCCTTTGTGCTGTTTTTTGCCGTGGGAGCGTTTTTTGTCGAGTTTTTGTATTTTATTTTTCCTGATGGCGGAAACTACGGGAGCGCCACCACAACACCCCCATGTCGAGCCTTGTGCCCGTTAAGTTTGTAAGACACTTCCTTCCGCCCACGCCCCCTCCCACCCACGACGCCATTGTGTTTTCTATAAATTTGTTTTTTTTTTTCTTTTTACAAAATTTTAATCTAGAAGGTGGATATAATGGGGGTTTTATTTAAGTTTTGATGGAGAACTCTAGGGATGGAAACTAGAAACAATCTAATTAATATAAAATGTTATGGAAAACAAAAAAAAATTACCAACAAGTGAACCCCCCCCCACCCCCTCTTTGTGGTCCAAGAACCATTATTTGGAAGATCCACCTATTTCAATCCATTAGTTTGGAGATTTGATTACATTTTTATCCCATTAGTCCGGGCGCTAATCAAGACGCCCCATTCACCCCAACACTAACAGTTGTCGATTATTTATTTTTGGGGAAAAGCCTATAGCTCTTTCCACCCCTGACACGAATCTATCTAGCGAAGGGTTAGAGGAGAAATACGGGAGGAGTAATCTGTTGACGATGGTAGATGATGATTATATGGGCCCTCTTCTTACTATGTGTATATCTCAATACACAAAAAAAACACAGCTCTCGCAACACAAATCCCTCACGATCTATATCTCATTACCAGCATTCTCTCTATCTCTCTCCAGAATATGGATAAGACTCCAATGTCTACTGTTCCCAACTTTATTAAACAGGTTATATACACGCAGATATTCCCTAACCATCGCTTACACTCCAATGTCGGAAGTACAATCTACATATAAGAATGAAAGTTATTTTTACGCGCGCCAATGTATAAGTAAGACTGTGGTAAAAATCTAACTTAAGCGTGCCTGAAGATCGCTCTTCTTAATATAGAGTTCAGACTCTGATCTCTCTCTAGCCACTGTTAGGTTTGGTTGTACTCCTTTTGTCTCCCCCTACCAGATTCTATCTCATTCCAAGGAACCAGGAATCGCGACCGCGTCCATAAATGTAGTACCTACTGTCCTCTCTCTCTCTCGCTCGCTCTCTCTCTCTTCTCTCTCTCTCTCCCACTGTTTCCTACCAATCTACATATCAGCACCCCAGGAAATCGCGCGATCACAATTAATATAAAAAGTAGAAGTACCTACTGTCTCTCTCTCTTCCAACTGTATCCTACCAATCATATTACATATTCAGAAACCAGGGGAATCGCGCGTCCATTTAAATGTACAGGTACCTACTGTCCCTCTATCTCTCCTCTCCACTGTTTCCTACCAATATACATATCAGCAAACCAGGAATCGCGCATCCATACAACAAGTAACTAAGCCTCTCTCTCTCTCTCTTGCTACTCACTCTCTCTACCGTCTCGCTCTCTCTCTCTTTACTCACTCTCTCTACGGTCTCTCTCTCTCTCTATCTTTCTTTCACCACCCCTCTCTCTCTCTATCTCTCGCTCTCTCCCAACTGGCTCCTACCAATCTACATGATCAGCAAACAGGAAGCGCGCCGCCCAGAAAGTAAACCTCGGCGAAATCAGCGAATCTCATCGGAATCGTGAATATGAGTGTTGGGAGCAGCGCGGCTTACCCGACCGCATATGGCATGCTTCCCAGATGGAGAGAGAGGAGAGAGACGGAGAGAGAGCGAGAGAGGACGCGAGGAGAGGTGGAGAGGGAGGATGAGAGCGGAGATGAGAGAGAGAGGAGAGAGAGGAGAGAGGAGCGAGAGAGAGAGAGAGGAGAGAGGAAGCGAGAGAGAGAGAGAGACGAGTTTGAGCGAGAGAGAAGATGAGAGAGACAGAGAGAGAGAGAGAGAGAGAGAGAGAGATAGGGGAGAGAGAGAGAGAGAGAGAGAAGGAGGAGGAGAGAGACAGAGAGAAAGACAGAGAGAGCGAGATTTACATAGATTTACATAGATTTACACTGGCCACACTGACCTTACGATCCCTGCGGAGGTGACCAGGAATTAAATCCTAATAGAGATATCAACCCTAATAGGAAAGTGGAAGACAAGGATAGCAAAGATGAACCTTCTATCCCCACCCCTCTTCCCTCCGGAAAATATGCAGTATCATGACAAGAGTTAGAAGTGAATAACCTTGCAGGGCTTGGAAAATTCGCCGGAAGGAATTTTTAGTGTAGTGGGAAATGGAAAGGAAAGGGCATGCACACCTTCAACCCTTTTTTTTTTTCTATTATTTTTTGTTGTGTGATTTTATACTACATATTATACAACAATAATTTTTTTTTTTTACTTACATACCATATGCAACATAGACAATTAATATACATATACACAGTAGTACAGATATAGATACCTACATATACATTACCATACAACATTATACACAACATAATTTTTTTTTTTTTTTGCTGTTTTTTTCTTTTTTTTCTGCTTCTCCCTTTCCAATCAAACTGTAAAAACGTTTTTGTCATTTCCACCAGGTTTTTCCTTCTTATTCCAGTGTCATAAAGCCCCCCTGGTCTACTGGCAAGACCAACTTTTTTCATGTGATATGTTTGGTCGAACCTTTTTTTTTTTAAAAATTGGTGTATCTCAGAGTCGACTTGTCCCAATAACTTCATTAGGGAGGCTTTTTATTTCCACTTTTCATTAATAATACTGTGGGTGAAGTGAAAGAATTTTTTAGTTTATGTCTAGGTTCACTTTCCTGACCTGTTAGGTTGTAATTTGTTTCCTCTTGTGGAACCTTCTTTGGCTATCTTAAATAGATTATTAGAATATTTTACGTTACTAAAAGCCATTTTAGTATCTTAAACACATATTCTATCAAAGCATGTGCCCTCAGTCTCCGTTTATATAAGCGAAAACAAACCGTGGTTGAGTTCTCTTAATCTCTCATTGTGTATGGTCAATTTCTAAGGGGACGGGGATTAATTTTGTTGCTCTACGCTGAACGGATTCTAGTTTCTCTATGTCATTTATTAAGTAGGGGTGAGACCCACAACAAACCCTGCACAGCATACTCCCCAGATGTGGCCTCAACAATACGTTTATATAGTGGTACCAAAACTTATGTCTTTACTATGATCAATTCGAACATTTCTTTTAATGAAACCTAGTTGCTCTATGTGCTTTGTTAGATGCTGGCGGGTGCATTGGCTTGTAGGAGTTATTACATTGCAATAAGCACTCCTAGGTCTTTTATCTGTGATGACACTCTTTATCGTTTATCCATTCATTATGGTATTCGTCATTGTAGTATCAGTATTTGTAGTATCAGCATTGTTGTTACATTAAAGGGCATCTGCCAATTTTCTGACCACTCTGGTATCTTGTTTAAATCTGATTGCAGGCGAGAGGAGAGAGCGAGAGGGAGAGGAGACGCTGGAGAGTGAGACTGTGAGAGGAGAGGAAGGATGAGGCGAGGAAGAGGAGCGAGAGGGCCCGAGGAGAGAGGAGAGGGAGAGGAGAGGAGAGAGAGGAGAGGAGAGAGAGGAGGAGAGGGAGAGGAGCGAGGAGAGGAGAGGAGAGGATAGGAGAGGAGAGGAGCGGAGGAGGATATTTTCTTTGGATTCAGAGGAGAGGAGAGGAGAGGAGAGGAGAGGAGAGGAGAGGAGAGGAGAGGAGAGGAGAGGAGCGGAAAAGAGAGAAGAGGAGAGGAAAGGAGGGGAGAGCAGAGGACGTAGAGAGGAGAGGGAGAGGAGAGGAGAGGAGAGGAGGAAGGAGAGGAGAGGAGAGTGAGAGGAATGAGGAGAGGGAGGGAGGAGAGGAGAGGAGAGGCGAGGCGAGGCGAGGAGACGGAGAGGAATGAGAGAGGAGAGGAGAGCGAGGGAAGGAGAGGAGAGGAGAGGAGAGGATGGAGGAGAGGAGAGGAGAAGAGAAGAGAAGAGAAGACAAGAGGAGAAGAGAAGAGAAGAGAAGGGAAGAGAAGAGAAGAGAAGAGGAAGAGGAGAAGAGGAAGAGAAGAGAAGAGAAGAGAAGAGAAGAAGAGAAAGAGAAGAGAAAGAGAAGAGAAAGAGAAGAGAAAGAGAAGAGAAAGAGAGAGAGAGAGAGAGAGAGAGAGATGCAACCCTGCAGCGAGTAAATACGAGTTTGAAAAAACGTAGTGAGAGGTGTACAGTTAATAAAACGTAGTGAGAGGTGTACAGTTAATAAAACGTAGTGAGAGGTGTACAGTTAATAAAACGTAGTGAGAGGTGTACAGTTAATAAAACGTAGTGAGAGGTGTACAGTTAATAAAACGTAGTGAGAGGTGTACAGTTAATAAAACGTTGATAATTCTAAAAACTAATGGGGCTAAATAAGAGGGAGAAGGGGGTCCAGAAAAATCAGCCCATCCCCCCTTAAGCAGGTCATGGTTTTAGTACTGTTGGGGGCCTAGGCTCCCTCATAATATACATGTGTTACCCCGTTCAGTACCGGGGACGTCCTTTTCAGCATATTCTGGCATCTATTAGACGATTTTATTCAGCTTAGGAAGGACCTCTAGCCATAAAAAGGCTTCAAGCTATCTCAACCAATCTTTTAAACTACCACAGATCCTTCCTAAGCTACAAGATTTAGTTTAAATGTAGCTAGAATACAATTGATAGGCACGTCAGCCCGATTGCTTTAATTCATTTCGGGTTATAAGAAGTTATAGGGGTAAAAATTATTGTCATATTCGCTGGCGTTATCTATACCTATTATGTTTCTTCCGCATCCACATAATCCTTTCCCCTCCTCTACTTATTCCTCCATCATCGTATCCCCAACTCTACCTATTATGCCACCTTCCTCGTCCTCCACTTTCAATCCACTGTCTTTGCCCCAAGTCCACATTTTAATCCACACTCCACAACATGCACCCCATCCTTTTCCACATTACTCACAGTGCATTTGTCATAGACCACCGTGATTATTCCATCCTCTCCCAGACTCCCCCTCTCCTTCGATGTTACCACCATTCCACCACTAAGTCAACTCACATAAAACTCACATACAACTCACATAACCTCATTAAAACTCACATACAACTCACATTCAACTCACATAACCTCACATAAATTCACATACAACTCACATAACCTCACATACAAGTCGCATACAACTCACATGCAATTCACATAAAACTAACATAAAATCACATGACCTAACATACAACTCACATAACCTCACATAAAACTCACATAACCTCACATATAACTCACATAAAACTCGCATACCAACACTAAATCGTTACCCTTCTCCCTACTTCACCTCTTGCTCACATCCCAACACCATCACTATCCCCTTTGCAACATTTTTATCAATTCCATCTCTTTCATCACACCATCCTCTCTCCCTCTTCCACCATCACCACCACGACCCCCATCACCGCCACTACCACCACCACCATCCTCCCCCACCACCACCACCAAATCATGCATCATCCTATCTCCAACTCCTCCTCTTCCTCACATTCCAACTCTCCACCACCATCACCATTCTCTCCCTCACCACCACTCTACAACACTTTCTCCACCACCCATTCGTCATCCTCTCCACCAATTCTCCCCTCTCTCATATTCCAACTCCCTCCTTCCCACCATTATTATCACCACCACCACCACCACCACCACCATAACCATCATCATCATCATCACCACCACCACCACCACCCTACTACCATCCTCTCCACCACACCACCAAATTGTTATCCTATCCCTCCTCGTCCTCCACCTTAATCTCCACCATCATCACCACACCACCACCTTTACTACTCTCCCCCTCACCACCACCACCATTATCCTCTCCATCACCACGGTCACCACACCACCACCATCAGAACACCACACCACCATCATACCAACATCACCACCACCTTTACTACTCTCCCCCTCACCACCAACCTCTCCACTACTACCATCACCACAACACTACCATTATCTCCACCACCACCACCACCACCACCACACCACACTGCCATCATACCCACCACCACACCACACTATCATCATCACCACCATCACCAACTCCATCTCACCATCACCACCACCATCCTCACCACCAACCATCCTCACCACCACCACCACCACCACACAGGATTGCAGCTTTGGCCCCGGCGGACTAGTCAGACGGAACAGTTCAATAATTGCGGCGCGAGGGTTTACGTCCGCATGACCGAGCTTTTGACGTATTTGCGGACGCGATCCCGAAATATTGGGTTGTTTTTGATTGTGTGCCCGTGTACCGCCGGCTTAGCCCGGATCGTATGATGGAATTTTACAGTCTGATTGAACCCTGGTAAATATCGGAGTTTAACTGATTGCCACGCAGATTAAAAGTGAATGAATATGTTGGACAACCTCGTCTTCCCCGGCTTTTGCATATGCATACACGGGCTTTGTTATTGTTAATGCGGCTTTCATAATACGGAACTCTAGTCAACATTTGGTGCGCCCGTGTTCTCTACGACACGGGAAAAAAAATAAAAAAATAGCAAAAAATAAAACTAGGGGTAGGGGTGCGGTGGCCATCGGTTCAAAGGGGAATTCTAGTCTCGTGTTGTGAGATACGTGGAGGTATTCGTACTTTAAGGGGAGATGGGCCGTTTTTTGGGGCTATTAATATATTTATTCAATTAGTTTCCTCGCTTGACCTCCATGAAGCTTATACAAAATAAAACGTAGACCCTCCTTCAAGATGAATTTATACATTTTTCGGTAGAAAAATTTCAGGCTCACTGTCGCTCACCAGGAAAAAATCTACACCTAAATGGCACGAAAGGTCTTAAAATTGACAAAGAAATGTGGCGAAAGGTGTTAAAATCGCCAAACTAATGGGCCAAACGTCATATAATCTCAAAACAAATGGGGCTAAACACGAGGGAGAAAGGGGGCCAGAAAAACGACCCATCTCCCCTTAACACCAACCTCTTTGGGGGTTATTATGATATTTTAGTGAATTATTACAAAGGGTTTTGCTTGTTTTGGCCATTTTTAAGCAAGGTATTATATTTTGTCCCCTTAGGCTAGCAAAAACACCTGTCAGACTTCCTTCAAGCAAAAAAAAAAAAATAAAAATAAAAAATAAAAACAAATAAAAAAACCTACTTAGACCCCGATCAAGCTTAATTTGTACAATTTTCAATAAAAAATGCCGATTTCTTCTACTGCAAGTAACAGGCTAGCTTTGGCTCGACCAGAAATATATCGACACCTGAATAGGGTGAACCTTATTATCACCAAACTAATGGTGTAAAACAGGGGAGATTATAAAATAGCTTCCTTGGATCAAATAGAGTACACAAGCGGATAGATTCGTAAATTGTATAGACTTTGCGAAGCTTAGATACGATATCCGAAGAAAAATACGACTTTAGTGGTTTTATTTCCAACTGATGTAAATTGAATCCCTGACCAACTGATTTCTCAATTGTTAATGGCAATATATAAAACCCCTATGTCTCTGCATCATATTTGCACTAAGTTTTCATAAGTACAGTAGTGACATTTATTGCTATAAACATCTTCGTATAAAACAATAAAAAAGATAAGGACTAGGCAGTTTCCCATCAGCTGGTAAAACAGACTATAACACATTCCTGTACAATACGGTTCCCGGACATCTCAACCAGTAGCTCTCAACCAGTGCCAAACCAACCAAGCCCAACCAAACCAGTGCCAAAATATAGTACTAACCTAACCTAACCTAACCGTATTGGTTGATTTGGTACTGGTTGAGAGCTACTGATTGAAATGGTCTACTGGTTGAGTTGTCCGGTCACCGTACAATGCATGTTTATTGGATTTCATTTCCCTTTTGCATGCATCAAAACAGAGAGAGAGAGAGAGAGAGAGAGCGAGAGAGAGAGAATAAAGAGAGCGATAGTATCCAGTGTTGAGCATATACAGTGTATACACCCTTTGAAGTCTTATCGAAATACACTAAGAGTATGATATTAATGAATTTCAAACCCGACCCCTGTGAACTGCTCGCCCTCTGTTATTAAAGGGGAGGTAATTCCCACCTCTGGGCTCCCTTTTCCCTCATGTTTAGCCCTATTAGTTTTGAGATTTTAGGACATTTGTTCCATTAGTTTGGAGATTTTAAAACCTTTCACCCCATGCCATTTAGGTGTCTATTTTTTTTCCTGGCGAGCGATAGCCAGCTGTAATTTTAAGAGAAACTGGCCTCCGGCCAGGACATTTTCTCCTGCTTAGCATGGGCATACGGTAGTTAAACGGATAATTGAAATAATTTGTGTCCTTTTAATTGGTAGGCATCTTTCCTAGACTGAATAAAATAATCTATTAGCTGCCATAATATAACGAAAAGGACGTGACCGGTGCAGAAGGGGGGTTAACATATTAGAATACACCCATATCCAGTGAGTTTGAGTTTCTCTCAAGAATATCCTACCAAAGTGTAACACATTCATTTCCATTATGATCAATGTACGGTGGCGCTAATAAATCATGTCTCAGCTGTCATTACGTTTGGCTCGCTCTGGACTGTATTAATGTCTGTCAGATGTTGAATAGGGTGGGTAAGTGTAGGAACATGTTGGTATATCTCATTCAAAAAGAAAACAAAATCATGTGTAAATATTGCTGATACCAATTATCGATCAAAACATAATTGGTGCCGAGACGTCACTTATTAGGCCGACTGTACAGTAGTGGGGCAAGACTGGAGTTGAAAAATGGATGGTGTAAATAAAAATCAATCAATCAATCATCGGTCATGTTGAGTATTGGTGGTAGTGTATGGAAATAAGGGGAATATAGAGAGTGAGTGAGTGAGTGCATAAGAACCTACTGCGTAAGAAACTACAATCGCAATTCAATCACGTGCATTATACAATTAGAAAGGTATATGGACGAGATGGGTTGGGTGTGAAAGGAATCTGCCGTGTGTGGGCCAATCGGTTCTCTGCAGACTCCCGTTTTCTTATGTTCCTATGAGTGTGTTGGTGGTAGGGTGTGGAAATAAGGGGAGGTGGAGGAAGGATTGGGTGGAGTGTATTGGTGGTAGTGTGTGGAAATAAGGGAAGGCGGAGAAAGGATTGGGGGGAGTGTATTGGTGGTAGTGTGTGGAAATAAGGGGATGTGGAGAGAGGATTGGGTGGAGTGTATTGGTGGTAGTGTGTGGAAATAAGGGAAGGCGGAGAAAGGATTGGGTGGAGGGTATTGGTGGTAGTGTGTGGAAATCAGGGAAGGTGGAGAGAGTATTGGGTGGAGTGTATTGGTGGTAGTGTGTGGAAATAAGGGAAGGCGGAGAAAGGATTGGGTGGAGGGTATTGGTGGTAGTGTGTGGAAATAAGCGGAGGTGGAGAGAGGATTGGGTGGAGTGTAGTGGTGGTAGTGTGTGGAAATAGTGGGAGATGGAGAAAGTAGGTAGATGGAGAGAGGATTGGTGGTAGCGTGTGGAAATATTGGGAGGTGGAGGAAGGATCGGGTGGAGTCTATTGGAGGTAGCATGTGGATTTAGGGGATGTGGAGAAAGGATTGAGTGGAGCGTAGAATAGAGTAGCTGTAGACTTAAAGGAGTAGGTGAAGTGGAATGTGATGGGTGGAGAGGTGGAATAAGATACAAACATTAGGCCCCATCTATCTCGAAAGCGCACAAACCAACGACTTATCCATCAATTGTATATATATTTTATCAATTTTATCTAAATAAAATGTATATACACACACGCGATTAGGCCCATCTATCTAAACAAATACAATACAATAAAACCGCACAATCCAACGAAATATACATCCATTTTATCTATATCAATTATATCTACGTCAATATTATATACATACACACGATAAGGCCTCATCTATATAAAAATAAATAAATAAAATAAATACAAAATAAAACCCCGCATAAACCAAAGAAATATCCACCAATATTATCTATCTTATCTCCCTTCATGTTATCTATCCCTGACTATTATTTTTTTCTTGTTTGCCTTTCCCGTGACGCCGCTGGACCCAAACCGCGGCGTCACAGGGAGTCGGGACAATTTTTCCACCACGTTCAATCCGCGGCCTTTAGGAGCGGCACTCAGTTCGGGGGTCGGATGGGGGGGGGGGGGGGGGGGGGCGAGGGGGGATGGTGGAGGGGGGGATAAAGGCCCGAGGGGGGATGGTGGAGTATGGAGGATAAGGGCATGAGGGGGGGGGGGGTAGATGTATGAGGGAGCCGGTGGAGGGGGGATGAGGGGCTGCTAGAGGTGGAGGAGGATAAGGGTGGGAGGGGGGATAAGGGCGTGAGGGGGGATGGTGGAGGTTGGGAGAGGATAAGGGCGTAAGGGGGGATGGTGGAGGTGGGGGGAGGATAAGGGCCTGAGGGGGATGGTGGAGGGGGGATGGTGAAAGGGGAATGATAAGGGCGTGAGGGGGTTAGTGATGGAGAAGGGATGAGGGAGATAGTGGAGTAGAGGGAATAAGGGAGTGAAGGTGATGGAGGGGATAAGGGCGCGAAGGTGATGGTGGTGGGGGGGGGGGGGGGTGAGGGTGTGAGGGAGGATTATGTAGTCACGGGTGATGAGGGTGGAAAGGGACGTATAAGGGCGTGAGGGGGGATGGCGGAGGTGGGGGGAGGATAAGGGCCTGAGGGGTGGAAGGGGTGAGGGAGGAAGGTGGAGGGAGAAGGATAAGGGAGTGAGGGGTAATGGTGGAGAGGAGATGAGGGAGGGGAGATAGGGGGGAGTGCACGGGTATTATATTGAAGGGGCTGAAAATAAGGGTGATGGAGATGTGAGGTGACACGAGGGGCCATGGAGGTAACTGAAGGGGTGATGGTGGAGGCAACTGGATGAGTGATGGTGGAGTTGACATAAGGGGTGATGGTGGAGATGAGAGGGGGGAAGGGGGTGATGGGGGAAGTGTAAGGAGAGGGCGATGGGGTAATGGAGAAGTATAGGGGTGAAGAGGGGTGATGGGTGGAGGTCACAGAAGGGGTGATGGTGGAGGAGAGAGAGGGGTGAAGAGGGAAGGGGGGCTGATGGGTGGGGGGGGGGGGGGGTGAGGGGGGCGAGATCAGCTTCGGGGTTGGAAATCCTCTCAGTTCTCCACCGACTGGGGCAGCTTATATAAAGGTATATGTACTGTACCCCTTTACTGGACGGGGATCTGGATATCTAGTTTATTTTCATTTTTATATGGTTTTATATATTTATATTATATATTGATATAATATATACTTTATAGTTATACTATTTATATTTTTACTATAATGAGACGATTATATGCAGTTTAGGAAGGATCTGTGGGAATTATAAGGGTAACATCTTTAAATTAACCCACTGACTTTCATATACCCTTCCTAATCTGGATAAAATCATCTAATAATAGCCAGAAGCATAACATAAATGCATATTGGATCTTGAAAGGGATAATTGATAAACGTAGCTTTGTGTAACAGATATGAGTTCTACCAATCACCTCCTAAATACAATCCCTTTTTATTGGCAAGTATCTTATCTCCCCGCCAAATATCGGGAAAATCAGTTCATAACTTACCGAGATATCTTGTTTACAGACAAACAGACAAACGAAGACAAAAACATAACCTTCGTCTAACTTCGTTGACTGACATCTTTAGGAAGGAAGGGCAGGGATCAGAGCCACGGTTATGGAAAGATAGATGGCCTTTCACGTACCTTACCCACCCTGCTATAATGCCGTAAACAAAAATAAAAAATACAAATAAACAAATAAAATAAAATAAATAAATAAATAAATAAAACAGAGGATCTAACCCAGGTAAGTATATAACTGTGCCATCTTCAACAAATGCATTTTACACCTAATTTATATATATATATATATATATATATATATATATATATATATATATATATATATAGTATATAAAACAAACATACATATCTATCTATCTATCTATATACCATCCATGTCGAGAGTTGTCCATGGGTTTATATACTGAAGTGTGACCAGTAAGCTTCCCAGCAGAGCCAGAGTCCAGTATTAAGCTCTTTTAAGGCTACTGGTAAAATGTGGTGATGGAAGCTTTCAATTCGGTATGGCCCAAAACCTGTACAGATGTTCTACCTGGGACAGGTGTTTGGAGAGAGAGAGACGAGAGAGAGACGAGAGAGAGAGAGACGAGAGAGAGAGAGACGAGAGAGAGAGACAGAGAGAGAGACAGAGAGAGAGACAGAGAGAGAGAGACGAGACGAGACGAGACAGAGACAGAGACACAGAGAGAGAGAGAGAGAGAGAGAGAGAGAGAGAGAGAGAGAGAGAGAGAGAGAGAGAGAGAGAGAGAGAGAGAGAGAGAGAGAGAGAGAGAGAGCTATAAACAGTTACAAGGAATAATTAGTATCTCAGAGACCTTACGGTCCATTTCGAAGAGATATTCGAACTGGAAGGAGAGATACTGTTTAGTGGACTACATTCTTTACAGAGTGCGCAAAATACTATCTACTCTCTTCTTGAACTGCTCTACTGAAGAACTGTTTACTACTTCGAAGGGAAGTTTGTTCCAGGTAGAACATATCTTTATATGTGAAAAAGTGTCCACAAATACTAGTGCTGAACCTTTTCAATTCTAATTTCCAGCCATGGTTGCGTGTTGTATTCATATATTGAGGCTAAACATTTTGCTATAATCCACATTGTCAAACCCATTAAGTATTTTAAAAACTTCAATGAGCTGACCTCGTAGTCTGCGTGCCTCCAAAAGAAAGAGATCAAGAGCTCTCAACCGTTCCTCATAGCTCATTCTTCTAAGAGATGGAATAAGCTTTGTAGCTCTAGCTTGTACTCTTTCTAGTCGCTCTCTATCTTTCCTGAGTGCTGGAGACCAGAATTGAACAGCATACTCCAGGAGAGGCCGTATCAGAGCGTTGTAAAGTGTGAGGATTATTTCCTTATTTATATACTTAAATTGACTCTTAATACAGCCCAGGGGTTCCCAACCTTTTTAGCACCGCGCCCCCCTTTAGTCAGGACTGAATTCATGATTCCCCCCCCCCCCCCATATGCCTCTGATGCCTAGAAAAGTTGTTTTAATCCATTCCATATGGATGCTTAAGAAGCAAGATACTGTAAAAAGGGCGAAACATTATTATAGCCCAATAATTTCTGAGCTTTCTTCTCTACTTCAATGCACTGCTTAGAAAACGTTAAGTCACTGCTAATCAGAACACCCAAATCCTTTTCAAAGTCAGTCACTTCCAGAGGCTTTCCCAATAGTGAATAGCCTGCCTTGGGGTTTGCTTGGCCGATATGCATAACTTTGCACTTTTCCAAGTTTAGAGGCATCTGCCATGTCTCCGACCATTCACCCAGTCTGTTGAGGTCCAACCTGAGCTGTTCAACTCCTTTGGGGTCTTTCACAATCATTCCAAGTTTTATTTCATTTGCAAACTTGAAGATCACACTCAACAGACCAATATCTATGTCATTGACATATATGATAAACAGAAGTGGGCCAAGGACAGATCCCTGTGGAACTCCAGAAGTGACTGCAGTCCACTCAGAAGCAACACCATTGATTATCACTCGTTGTTGTCTACTTGTTAGCCAACTTTCTGTCCAATTTGTGACCAATTCGTGTGTGAGAGAGAGAGAGAGAGAGAGAGAGAGAGAGAGAGAGAGAGAGAGAGAGAGAGAGAGAGAGAGAGAGAGAGAGAGAGAGAGAATTACAATAATGATGGAGTTATTTTTTGTCTATGTGAGTGAGGGAGACATAAGGCAGAACTGCCTGCAGCGAGTGGATGTGGTGGTGACATTGAGGAATCAGTGCAGTAGGGAAAGCAAGTTTTAGCATAATAAATACAAATTCAACTTGTGAATTAAAGCTAGTAACCTAATCTGTGTGGTCTATTAAATAATCTACAATGGTGCTGTTAATGTTCCTCTAACAATAAATATCAGCTAATGTGGTCAGAAAAACAAAATAAATAAATATAAGCCTCTCGATAATAGGCCGTCTTTTCCTGGGCCATTTAATATTAGTAGCCCATCTAAGGACCACCCATCGCCGTTTCTCACAACAGTTGATCCAGCTCAGAGGATATACAGACTCCAACAGAAAATTATGCCAGAGAAAGAATTAAGTGAGAGAAAGAGACAGAGGAGAGAGATAGACGAAGAGACAGACAGGAGAAAGCTAGATAAAGCATATATTATATTTTTTCACCAACCAACTTTACTTCTAAGCTCAATTAATGAAATCAACAAATACATGTGGTACTCCAAGGACTCGAACCTAGGATGCTCACACCAAAATTCCGCGCATTTAGGCGTTACGCTATCAAGACAGTTACAAAATTATGCACAAACCTACGATTTATTATGCAGTTTCGAATCCTGCATATTAATCTGAGCATGTACGAGTACAACATATATTCCAACTGTGCTATGGTAGCCTAATGTATATATATATATATATATATAGAGAGAGAGAGAGAGAGAGTGAGAGAGTGAGAGTGAGAGAGAAATGAATGAGAAAACAGATAGATCGATATCATAGATGAATACAGAACAAAATAACAGGTTCATTCATTTCATTCATTTTCTATTGAGCTCGTCCTGGAATCTTTACGACTCTGAATCTTACGATTCTATACAGGACTGTCCATTTGTATCGGCACTAGCTCAGAGAAGAGTGTTGAGAGGGGAGAAGGGGTGTTGGAGAGAGAGGAAGCTGTTGGAGTGGCTTTGTTATGTGTGTTTAGTCTGTATACGTCGTCAGGATGTTCCCCTGACTGGGTGCGAGCATGTGAAACATGCTAGGACGTACTACCACACCCACTAAATGTCCGCCGTGGCAGGGATTCGATCCCGGGTCTTGCAGATTCACACGTGAGCGTGCTCACCACTGGACCACCACGGCTCAAAAAAACAAAAACAAACAGAAATTAATATAAATATAAAGTAGGAAAGATCCATATATCAAGACAATAATTCCTGCCCTCCCCCCAAAAGAGCTCCCTCCCCTCCCTCCGAATCAAAACTCACACCGTCATCAAGGGGGCTCTGTTTTTATGACCCATCTATACCCCAGGCGGGAATCTGCTCCGCCCAGATTATGGTTCCTAAAGAGGGAGATGGGCAGTTTTTCTGGTCCACCTTCTTCTTCATGTTTAGCCCCATTGGTTTTGGTATTTTTAGACGTCAAGCCCATTAGTTTGGCGATTGTAAGACCTTTCGTCCCATTTATTTGTCTATAATAAGACTTTTCGTGTCATTTAGGTGTCGATCTATTCCTGGCGAGCGATAACTAGCCTGTAATATAAAAGGAACCGGCTTTCGACTGGTACATTTTTGTATCGCAAAATGTACACATTTATCTTGAAGGAGGGTCTTGGGCGGGTGTATTTATAAGCTTGATGGAGGTCTAGGGAGGAGAAAAATACTAAATAGATACATAAATAAGCAAATAATTACGCCCATCCCCCCTCATTGAATTTCTAATGTTCTCCTTGAGGGACAGACACGTTATGGTTGGTCCCATTCCCGTTTCTCGTTGCTGCCATCGCCAACATGTTCCCGTTCCTCCATATATGCTAGTGTCATTTGGCACTGTACTATTTTTGCCGACTTTACAACTACTTTTCCAGGCATAGTGTTATGTTATTTCAGGGTGGATGGGACTCGTTAGCCTTGGTCGGCAATCCATCTAGGGGAGACAACCTTATATAAATCCGGGTGGATGGGACTCGTCAGCCTTGGTCGGCAACCTGTCTAGGGGATGATAACCTGATACAAATCCGTACTGCTTACCGAAGGGTAAGGCAGGTTAGTGGATGGACTAGCCGAACACCACTGTAGAAAAATAGTGCTAACAAGATACACAGAGGGCTTCGGAGTCGGACGGATCCTAAATTGAGTGGTCAATCCTGTAAGTATTTCAGTAAACTGGCTCGGGTTGTCCCTCTTACAGGGAATAAGTCCTCTTGGGGGCATTCTGTGTATGGCCACCCTCATTAAGGGGAGTAAGGCGTCTGGCAATAGATAGATAGTGTTATTATTTAAGTCGGTGTCACAAGAGCATATTTTCCGTCAATTTTTACAGGCAATTGTTGTCTGGCAGCTTCAAAATATATGTCCCATTATAAATCATACTACCTAACATTATATTTCCCATACCATCCCTTATCTGAATAATCAATGCCATCCCCACCATTGCCACCCCTATCATTCACCACCACCACCACCACCACCATCGTTGCAACCCCTCCCATTCACCACCACCATCCCCACCACCACCGTTGCGACCCTCCCATTCACCACCACCACCATTGTTATCCCTCCCATTCACCACCACCACCAACGTTATCCCCACCATTACAACCCCTACTGGTCATCAACTGTTTTAAACTTAGTGTGTCCAGGCATCTTGACTACAGCGTCCCTCGAATTTGCTGTCTGTCACTCTTTTGGCTCTGGGGGAGACACTCGATCGTTACAAGCAACCTGCCTTTTGTATCCTCCATACATGTAGGAAAAAAGAAACGAAACAATCACCTCCACCCCTACCACCACCACCACTACCACCATAAAGTTTCACGAGCATATAAGGACAGTGTGGTCGAATGACGCTAAATGCAACATTAAAGTTATATTTTCGCGACTATATACTGTAATATATACGGTATATACTGTATAATTGCTTTATAATATATATATATATATATATATATATATATATATATATATATATATATATATATATATATATATATATATATATATATATGCTATACTATACTACTATATACTATATATACTATATGGACCACCCAGCCTCTCCACTTCTTTCAGCCATGTCTCACAGATTACCTCACCCGGGCAGGCGTGTAGGGGAAGGAGGGGGAGGAGGGCGTGTAGGGGGTTAGGTGGGGAGAGGAGGGGGAGGATGGGGAGGAGGGAGTGTAGGGGGAGGAGGGAGTGTAGGGGGAGGAGGGAGTGTAGGGGGAGGAGGGAGTGTAGGGGGATGTATAGGGGGAGGAAGAGAGGAGGTGGAGGAGGGGGAAGGGGGCTTGTAGGGAGAGGAGTGCGTGTAGGGGGATATATAGGGAGAGGAGGGGGAGGAAGCGAGAGGGGGAGCAGGGCGTATAGTGGGAAATATAGGGAGAGGAGGGGAGGAGGGCGTATAGGGGGATATAGAGGGAGAGGAGGTGGAGGAGGGCGTTTAGGGAGAGGAGGGGGTGTAGGGGGATATATAGGGAGACGAGGGGGAGGAGGAGGGGAGAAGGGGGATATATAGGGAGAGGAGGGAGATGGGGAGGAGAGAATAGAGTAGCCATTACAAACTCTTCCAGTCATAGTTATAAAGTAATGTTTTAGTATAGGTCCAAGGTGTTTACAGGTTAGTGGTCGTCCCATCCTATTCAACATATGACAGACATTAATGCAGCACAGAGCGAGCAAAATGTAATGGCAGCTGGGACATGACTTATTAGCGCTACCGGAGGTTCGTGACAACAAAATGATTGAATTGACTTTAAGGGGAGATGGGTCGTTTTTCTGGTCCCCTTTCTCCCTCGTGTTAAATTCCATTTGTTTCGAGATTTATAAGACGCTTAGCCCATTAGTTTGGCGATTTTAACATCTTTCGCCCAATTTCATTGTCAATTATAAGACCGTACGTGCCATTTATGTGTCGATTTCTTGCGAGCGATAACGACCCTGAAATTTTAAGAGGAGCCGGCCTTCGCCCGGGATATTTTCTACCGAAAAATGTACACATTCATCTTGAAGGAGGGTCTAGGGGGTATTTTTACAAGCTTGATGGAGGTCTAGCGAGGAAACTAAGAAATAAAGGAATACATTAATCAATAGACCAAAAAACAAACAAACGGCCCATCTCCCCATAAATGTAGCACCAAACCCTACAGAGAGCCTCCACCAATATTCCTCACCCTCCATCAATATTCCTCACCCTCCACCAATATTCCTCACCCTCCACCAATATTCCCCACCCTCCACCAATACTCCCCACCCTCCACCAATATTCCTCACCCCAAGGAGACACGAAACCTTCACGACCCATATACTGTAGTATCGCCGTGTTAACCCTTTTTCTACCGGTGACGTCTTATTAATTTGATTTTTCTACATCTATACGATTTTATGAAGCTTAAGCAGGATATATGGTAGCTAAAATGATTAATAGAGATATTCTATAACCTTTTAATGGGTAGACGTCCTTTCTAACTAAACAAAATAGCCTAATAGTTGCCAAAATATAATGAATAGTACATCACCGATACAGAAGGGGTTAAAGGGAGGTAGTTGATTTTTCTCCCTCATGTTTAGTTCCATTAGCTTTGAGATTTTCAGAAGTTGGTTTCATTAGTTTTACGGTTTTAAGACTTTTCTCCTAATGTCTTTGTCAATATAAAGACCTTTCGTGCCATTTAGGTGGAACCAGCCTTCGGCCAGGACAAAGTTCTACCCAAAAATGTACAAATTTGACTTGAAGGGGGGTCTAGGGAGTGTTTTGTTTTAAAGCTTGATATAAGTCTAGCGAAGAAACTAAAAACAAAATATAATATTATATACATAGACAAGAAAAAAACAAAAAAACATTACCCCCTTAAAGAGACGGCCAACACGACGCCCTGTGATTTAAGAGTATCCCCAACACACACGCACACACACACACGCTATCACACAGACACACACACACACGCTATCACACAGACACACACATCTATTATACTGGAGAGGCTCAACCAAAACTTCACACCCTACCAAGTCACAAGTAGAGCATTACACCTAAGAATATCCCCAAGAAACTCAACCCACCACTTCTTCCCCATTCATTATAGGTAGGCCAAAAATCCTGACCACTAACCTCTAACTCTGACTTGGAGTAATCGAGCTAATATTTCAACCATTTAATAAGGGTCAGCCAGGGAATAGGTGTGGACATTTACAGCCCATTTGCGCTAGCCCTCTTTGAATTACAGAGGATAGAAGTCTTGATTGTTTTGCCTACCTATTATGAACAGGGTAGATTACACCAAAAATCACCCCCCACAACACGCCTCACATAGCCCCACCGTGTTAAAGGGAGGGGCCTGGGCGACTCCCTATGATTTACTCCCGCCTCCAAGCCCTATGGTGCCAGAGATTATCAAAACGCTTACACCGTCAGGAGGGAGACAGAGGGTGGGTCTTGAGGGAGGGAGGGAGGGAAAATGGTTTATCTCTCTCTCTCTCTCTATATATATATATATATATATATATATATATATATATATATATTGACAAAGAAATTGGGGTGAAAAGTCTTAAAATCGCCAAACTAATGGGCCGAACGTCTTAAAATCTGAAATTTAATGGGGATAAGCTTGAGGAAGAAGGGGGACCATTAATACGACCCATCCCCCCTAAATAATGTAGCATTGCAATACATTTTGAATTCCGTTTATATCCCTGTATTACGTGTGGCTCGTGCTTGAATTTCAATGCAACGTTTTATATTCACATGTTAATTGTAGTTAGTAATTCCTGTTGGACCAAAACCTGTGCATGATTTATAAAAGTTGTTGCCACTAAACTATCTATCTATCTATCTATCTATCTATCTATCTATCTGTCAAACTATATATCTATGTATCTATCTGTCTATATATCTAGTATCTATCTATCTATCTATCTATGTGCGATGGCTATATTTTCAGACATCCACTCCATAAGACACATTAGGACGTAGGATTTGGAAACTAGAGGTGTAGAAAGTGGGTGAGGCAGCAATTATCCCGTCACCTTACATAGTGAAAAAAAGAAAAGAAAAACAAAAAGAAACTATATTACCGATAACATTTACATGACTGCTCTACACCTCACCAAAAATTACAATATGAAGTAGGATTTGTAAACTAGAGGTGTGGAAAGTGGGGGAGGTATTAATTTCCCCTCACCTTGTCTAGTGAAAAAACAAAACAAAACACAAACAAAGAACAAAATAATGATATTACTGGCAAAATGTGTATGACTGCTCTACACCCCACCAGATATCACAATAGGAAGTAGGATTTCGAAACTAGAGGTGTGGAAAGGGGGGAGGTGGTAAGTTTCCTCGCACCTTGCTTACTCTTACTAGAAAAACAAAACAACAAACAAAACTAAACAAAACTATATGACAAAATCTGTATAACTGCTCACCAATAAATCACATTAGGACGTAGGATTTGGAAAGCAGTGGTGTGAAAAGTATTGGAGGCTACGAGTATCCCCTCTCCCGGCCACTAAAAAGAAAACTAGATCACTGCCAAATCTATATGGCTGTTCTACGCCTCACCAATAAGCCACATTAGGACGCCCAGAAGCCCGGATCGGAAAACTAGCGGTGTAAAAAAGGTGGGAGGCGGGAAGTCCATTATTGGGAAGGCGCTCCACACCACAGAGAGCACCTTTAACGAACAGAGACAGGAGAAGGCGGACATTTTGGGGGTGCGCCGTTTCAAAGGCGTGGCTGAGGTGGGATTAGAAGGTGAAGGTATTGAGGGAAAAGTAACTCGTGTGACACCTGCTTTAATTTGGGTAGTATATAGACGATTGGAATCGCTTTTAGCATTCACAAAACAGTTATACCTCGTTCCAAATAAGTAGGCAAAACTCTAGAACACTATCCTCTATAACTCACAAACGACTTGAGTAATTGAATCCTTTAGCAGCTAATGTCTCGATACTTGATGGAAAAATATGAAACTGCTATGTCGCTATGACTCTGCATCATATTAAGACCAAGTTTACATAAATCTTCAGAATTACTGAGAAATCGTGATGGAACTCCGTTGAAAAGAAACAGACTATAGTTTGAATTTTGTTTTGAAGATACAAGATATGTATGCAATGAAATATGTATGAAAATATGTCCCCGATTATCCTAAACCTCTTCTGTACCGCTTCCGTCCTATTAACTGTTTTTTTTTTCTTCTGGCCACTATGAGACACTTTTATTCAGTTTTAAAAGCCCTCCAGCAATTCATATTAGTTTTCACAAACCCATCAATTAATTAACAAATAAACCTAACTAATGAAATCCATGAAAGTGATGCATAAATGTGGTACTCCAAGGACTCGAACCAAGGATACTCACACCGAAATTCCGCACACTAAGCGTTAATCTATCAAGACAGGCTACAAACTATCTCACTTCACCCTTTCTACTACCTCAGATCCTTCTTAAATTGCACACAATCGTCTAAATTTATCTACAATGAAATAAAAAAGGCATCGTCGGGGACAGACAGGGTTAATGACGTCTTGGTAAAGTAAAG
Organism: Paralithodes platypus; assembly: GCA_032716605.1. Classification (NCBI taxonomy): domain Eukaryota; kingdom Metazoa; phylum Arthropoda; class Malacostraca; order Decapoda; family Lithodidae; genus Paralithodes; species Paralithodes platypus. Next base: position 4,660,826 of record CM064581.1, on the reverse strand, counting down.
ATAGGTGTCCCGGGACGATCTCCTAAAGTGCCCCCCTCCTCCACGATACACCTCTCCCTGACAGTGTTGCCAATTTAGCTACTTTCCCGCTATAATCTAGACTATTCTAGAGGTATGGTACTTCAATCTAGAGGCAAATGTTTACATCTAGCGGCATGAATTCTAGCGATATTCTGGAGATTGAGCTATATTAAAGCGATATTCAAAAGATTGTGGCATTATTCTAGCGATTATCCTCTTCAGCACCATGACGCCTTTTTACCTTTGATTCAGGCTACAATGAGATGATTTTATACAGTTTAAGATAGACCTATATTGTTCAGAGGGTGTATTGGGAACGTACTGTATATACCCCTTTGAATCCTAGAAGTCGATTATAAGCTAAAGAAAAACGTCTAATAGTAACCGGAATATAATGAAAATACGTCATGGTGCGCAAGGGGTTATTGGCATAAATTTACTATCTAGCGGACTTGGTAACCCTGCTCCCTGATCTCCAATGCAAATCCCCGTCAGGAGCGAGGCGGGTGATCGTCAGGGCCTGTGAGGAGCGGCGGCGGCGAAGGGTGTCTTACGTATGCTAATTCTCTTCTTTGTCAGAATTATGCCGCCATTACTACCCCGGCCGATGACTTCCCCCGCCGCGCCGCCCTTTGTGTGGGGTGGGACATATTTCTCTCGCCTCAGGTTCTCTCTCTCTCTCTCTCTCTCTCTCTCTCTCTCTCTCTCTCTCTCTCTCTGTCTTGGTTGTGGCTCCTTTATCTTCTCTCTACTTCACGTCACTCCACCTTCAGCAGGAACTTCTTGGGTATTATATACTGTATATATATACAGTATATAAATTATATATATATATATATATATATATATATATATATATATATATATATATATATTTTTTTTTTTTCTTCAATATTCCAACTACTCCCTCTCGGGCTTAGGTTGAGAGCCTGTACATTCAACCGTACATTGAACGGCGAAGCCCGTGAGGTCTCGTTCCAGTCTAGGGAGTGAGACATGTGAAGTACTTTAGGATACAACCAGCCCCCGATATTTTGCTTTCCCAAGATGCACGGATGCCCACCCTTGGCTCGAAGCAGCTACATCTGTGAAGCTACTTCGCTCCGGTGCTTCACTGTCTCACCACCTAGACTCGGACCCTCACTCTCAGAATGCCACCTATTGAGCAATGAACTCACAAGGCATTGCCCCCCTGTAACATATTATCCCATTGATACATCGGAATTCGAACCTGGGACCATTGGATTCCCAGTCCAGTGGCATGACCACTCCACCACACCTCCCCTTAATATATATATACAGTATATACTGTACAGTATACACATATTTCAATCCATAAAACACCTAGTGATTTCTTATTCGACTACTCGGAGCACTGTCAGTCCTTTCTTTTCCATCATTAACCTTTAGCAAACATCAAAGGGATCATTAGATATGCTGTTATTTTATTTCCTATATAATTTTGTGCATCAAGTTTTAAATTGCATCTGCCATCAAATTTGCGTATTTTATCATTCATAATTATATGCAGCACACGAGCAATATTAATGAACATCGTAATTTCTAATGCTAATTTTGAACAATATGCTTTTTGTCTTGATCCCCCTCCCTCTCTCTCTCACACACACACTCTCTCTCTCTCCCTTCACACTCTCAGACTGTTACCATCACTCCTCTCTCTCTCTCTCTCTCTCTCTCTCTCTCTCTCTCTCTCTCTCTCTCTCTCTCTCTCTCTCTCTCTCTCTCTCTCTCTCTCTCTCTCTCTCTCTCTCTCTCTCTCTCTCTCCTCTCTCTCTCTCTCTCTCTCTCTCTCCTCTCTCTCTCCTCTCTCTCTCTCTCTCCTCTCTCTCATCTCTCTCTCTCTCTCTCTCTCTCTCTCTCTCTCTCTCTCTCTCTCTCTCTCTCTCTCTCTCTCTCTCTCTCTCTCTCTCTCTCTCTCTCTCTCTCTCTCTCTCTCTCTCACTCTCTCTCTCTTCTCTCTCTCTCTCCGCTCTTTCTCTCTCTCTCTCTCTCTTCGGTCTCCTCCTTTCTTGCTCTCAAATATGCTCTTCTCCCTTTAAGGAAGGTCTCTCTCTTATGTCTCTCTCAGTTATCAACACACCCGTACCCCCATCCCCCTCGAGATAAAGTTGTATAGCTGCTCCCTAGACCTCCATCAAGCTAAAAACAAGTACCCCCATAACCCCCCCCCCAGATAAATGTATACATATTTCAGTAGAAAAATGTCCAGGAAAAAAATCGACACCTAAATGACAAAAATGACGAAGAATTGGGGCGATAGGTATTAAATTCGTCTAGTTATTGGAACAAACGTCTTACAATCTTAAAACTAATGAGGATAAACATGAGGGAGAAGGAGTCCAGATAAAACACCGTTTAAGTGAAAATCTCCCCTTAAGGCGGATTCATACGAGTGTTTGCTGTTTTTTCTGGCATTGTTTACAGGTTGCTGTGAGTCGGCACACACACACACACACACACACAAACTCAAGAACGTTACTAAAATAAACTGATTTGGGGGTAACTAATGCATATCAAACTATCTCAAACCGACCCAATAATATGCTAGTCATTAAAACTCTGATTCCTTCTTTTATTTGCTCTCTAGCCTTTCGTGTACCCCCCAATACCTCCACCTCCTTCTCCTACTCTCTCTCTCTCTCTCTGATTAAGTCCTGACCACCACGCAGGGATCGTACGATCTGTGTGGCCAGTGTATCAACTTAAATCTATGTGATCTCACTTTCATCTCCTCCTCCTTCTTCTGAATCCCTACCCCCCCCCCCCTTCCTTCTCCCAACCTCGTCCCTATCTCTTTCTCTCTCTCTCTCTCTCTCTCTCTCTCATCTCCCCCTCCTCCTTCTCTTGTATCCCTACATCTCCCTCCCTCCCTCCCCCCACTCTCTCTCTCTCTCTCTCTCTCTAACTCTTCCTTCTCCATCCCTCCTCCTCCTCCTTCTTCAGGGCCTGCCTCATGAATAAATCGACAATAAACTGGGCCAAATCGTAGCCTAAATGATCCATGGCTCCCCCCGCCCCCCCTACTGATCTGCAATTCATGACATATTCTCCGTAAGCCGCCCATAATTCGATATGTATGTGCAGCCAGACCGCGGACTTATAACTGTTAAGGGGGTAGTACTCGCTTTTTATGGACCCCCTTCTCCCTCATGTTTAGCATATTAATTTTGGCCGTTTCGGGAGGTCAAATCAAAATCGAAATCCTAAAGTAATGGTCCGATTTCAATTTTGTTTGCGCCATCCGAACACGACCTGCCAAGGTACTCATTTTCGCCTGGACTAAAATCTTGGTGAATTATTGAAAAAATATATATGATTCTGAGCGAATGGGTGGTCGAAAATGGAAAATGTATGAAATGTGTTGGGCAAGAGAAATCGAATGGCACCAGGTAGAATTAATTTGGACTTTTAGTTTGGGCTACAGAACACTTTTAAAGTTGAAAAATGGCTAATTTTGGCCGTTTCGGGAGGTAAAATCATATTCGAAATCCTAAAGTAATGATTCGATTACAATTTTGTTTGTGCCATTGGATTTAGCGGGTCAAAGTGTACTTGTGGTTCAAATTTGAGCAAAATCCATACATAAATAACCCGTCTATGGGTGATTTAGAGGATTTCAAAATCAAAATTAGACCTAGTGGGCTTAATAAATGGTCTAAATCAAAATTAGGCCTATTTGGCCTAAAAACTGGTCTAAATAAGAATCATATATCGTTGCAATCGCAACGACGAGACGAAAGGTCTTAAAATGGCCAAACTAATGGGCCGAACGTCTTTAAATCTTATAGCTAGTGTGGATAAACATAAGGTAGAAGAATGGCCAGAAAAAACAACCATCCCCTTATTACTGAAGAGGACCGCGTACTTATAGCTGTATTACTGCTGATGAAGTTATAGTTGTTTCTCTAAAGCTAAAACTAACGCTATACGACTAAAGCTATATACTGTAGATGTAGTTTTTAACCCTTCGAGGATCATGGCGCATTTTGACAGTTTATTCTGGCTATTATTAGACGATTTTTATACCACTTAGGAAGGATCTAAAAGGGTAAACCCTCTAACTTCCACATACCCTTTGTAATTTGCATAAAATCGTCTACTAGTAGCCAGAAAACAGAAAATAAATGCGGCCTCGATCTTCTAAGGGAGATGGGTCGTTATTCTGGTCCCCCTTCTTCCTCATGTTTAGCCCTATTGCTTTTCACCACCACTATCACTAGTCTCACTCCACCATCCCCACCACCATCACTAATCTCTCTCTCCCCCCCTTCACCCCCCCCCCCTCCCCCCCTCACTATTATCTTTACTGTACAGCCATGGGTAAAAAAACAAAAAATCTGTATACCATCAGCGGATATTGAGCAGAGTGAGCGCCATAAAACATCAAAGCGGTCTATATTATTATCACAGCTTACCCCCCCCCCCCCCACACACACAACCTCCCTGCTCCACACCACATCTCTCTTTCTCTCCCCCCCCCCCATCTCTCTCTCTATCTCTCTCTCTCTCTCTCTCTCTCTCTATTTTTCACAATACTAAGCGTGGGTCTTCTATATTTGAATTTGCCATCAAGTGCCAATATAAATCAGCATACAAAGGAATGTATATGAATACGAATAACAATGGACAAATTAGTTCTACTTGAGCTGTTCGTTCTTTGTAATTAGAATGAGAAATAGCATAAATAAATAAATAAATATACATAAATACATAAATACACATTTATGTATAATTATATATATATATATATATATATATATATATATATATATATATATATATATATATATATATATACCGGTATATATATATATATATATATATAATATATATATATATATATATATATATATATATACGGTATATATATATATATGCCTTATTTCAACTGACTTATACGTTAATGAAATGAACTAGGCGAGGATATGATTGTATACATTTGTCCAAATGTACTTTGAATGCACAATTTCACAATTAATAACTTCTCTCGGCAACTTATTCCAAACGTTTACGACGCGGTTGAAAAAGAAAATCGTACACCACTGCAACAATCACTACTACTACTACCACTACCATTTCAAACCCCTCTTTCAGGCCATTCACAAAAAGACAAAAACAAAATAGATAAAACAGTAAAAGGTCAGTGAGCCGAGGATGAGGCTGCAAGATAGGCAATAAGCGATGCCACAGTCGTTAGGTGAGCAATACACATATGCTGCTGACGACCAGGGCAATGGTGCTGGCTATATAGTGCTGTGACTGGTGGTGCTGGGTGTTTCATAGGCTAGAGTGACCCTTTGACGATTTTGACCGTTTATTCTGGCTATCATTGGAAGATTTTATACAATTTAGGAAGTATTTGTGGGAATTATAAGGCTAAAGACTATCTTAATTAACCCTCTGTTTTCCATATACCCTTCCTAATATGAATAAAATCGTCTAATAATAGCCAGATAATAATGGTCAGATCACTGCTTGGTCATCTTGACCATGCCCCCCTTAAGCTATCCACTATGAATAAATAATCAACAGCCATCTTTATCATAGGCTGGCCACCATTATTTCCACACCGCCTACTACATCCCCCATTAGTTATTTACCTTTACCCCTCCAGAAGCTCCTATTAAGTTGTGTTGGTGACGAATCTGTGTTGGTGACGAATCTGTGGACTGTCGTGTCTGGACAAAAATAAATAAATACATAAACCCGCGGTGGTCGAGTGGTGAGCACGCTCACGTGTGAATCTGCTTGACCTGAGTTTGATCCCAGCCAAGGCGAACATTTAGTGGCTGTGGTAGTACATATTTGCGTATTTCACATGCTCGCACCCAGTCGGGGGACACGTCGACGACGTATACAGACTAATTACACACATAACAAAGCCACTCCAACAACTTCCTCTCTCTCCAACACTCCTTCTCCCCTCTCTACACTCTTCAGAAAATAGGAAAACTAGAAAGTAGCTACGAGGTGCAATTGTAAAGGCTTATCTCTCAATACCTTCACCTGACCTGACCGAATTTATGTTGGCGACGAATCTGTGCTCGTGACGAATTTGTGTTGGTGACGAATTTGTTTTGGTGACGAATCTGTGTTGGTGACAAACTATATATTATAGCGGGTTAGGTACGTATGGATGGTAAACTGCTGAGGTAAACACAACAAATAACAAAAACATAACAATACTACCTAAGAGGCAAAACAAACTACGAGAGCAGTTTAACTCCTTCAGCACGATGGCACTCTGCCTTTTATTCTGGCTGACATTAGACGATTTTATAAGGTTAAGAAGGTCTTATGCTATTCAGAGGGTTTATTGAGATCATATATACCACTCTGAGTCCTAGAGATAGATTATAAGCTAAAGAATATCGTAGAATGGTAACCAGATTATGATAAGAATTACGTCATCGTGCTGAAGGGGTTTAAAATAATACCGTGTGATTAATTGGAGTATATAACTTTATTAACCCCTTCAGCACCATGCCACCTTTATACCTTTGGCTAAGAGTAGATTGTTTTATGCAGTTTAAGAAAGACCTATGTTACTAAGAGGGTTGTTGAGATCGTATTTACCCATTTGAGTAGTAGAGGTAGACTATAAACTAAAGAAAATCGTCTAGTGGTAACCAGAATATGATGAAAATGGCGTAATGGTGGTGAAGGGGTTAACATACGTAGCTTAAAGGGGCTCTCACACAGTCAGGAGTGCGAGCTAGTGGGAGTCTAAGAGGAGCCACTAGGAGTCGCTATGAGTCATCCATTTTTACTGCGAGCGAGTGGGAGTCTAGCAGAAGTCGCTAGGAGTCGCTAGAGTCACTAGGAGTCATCGATTTTCACCGCGAATAGGCCCGCGAGTCCGAATTGTCCCCTACTCCTAGTGACTCTAGCTCGCACTTCTGACTGTGTGAGGGCCCTTTTACTCTCCTCCGGTATAGGGCATGAGTCTAATATATTTGACACATAATATATATTGCATCAATTATATAAAGTTAAGGGGACAGTGGCTATTTTTTGGGGTCTATTTATTTATATATTCATATATTCCTCGAGCGATACCGAGCCTGTAATTTAAGAGGAACCGGGAAATTATGTCTACCGAAAAATGTACACATTTATCTTGAAAGGGGGTCAAGGGAGTGTAATTTTAAGCTTGATGGAAGTCTAGGGAACAAACTAAAAAAACTCCCCTTAAACGGGTAGAATATGGACTCTATCCAGCGTGAAACAAACTTTCAATCGGAGAGAGAGAGAGAGAGAGAGAGAGAGAGAGAGAGAGAGAGAGAGAGAGAGAGAGAGAGAGATGAGGAGAGAGAGAGGAGAGAGATTGCCCGGGACGAGAGAGAAGAGAGCGAGACAGAGAGGAAGAGGGGAGAGAGGAGAGGGAGAGAGAGGAGAGAGTGAGCGAGCGAGCGAGGAGAGAGAGAGAGAGAGAGAGAGAGAGAGAGAGAGAGAGAGAGAGAGAGAGAGAGAGAGAGAGAGAGAGAGATATATATATCAAGGAAGAAAGAGAGAGAGGGCAACTCAAATAAACTTCCAACAAATTAATAGTTGATAATTCACGACGGCCTAATCCAAGCTGTCATTCCCTTAAGGGGAGATGGGTCGTTTATCTGGTCCTTCTTCTTCCTCATGTTTAGCCTCATTAGTTTTAGATTTTAAGACGTTCGGCCCATTAGTTTGACGATTTAAAGACCTTTCTCCTCATTTATTTGTCAAATATTAAGGCTTTTCGTGTCATTTAGGTGTTGATGTTATCCTGGCAAGCTATAGCGAGCCTGTAATTTAAGAGAAATCGGCCTTTGGCCGGGAAACTTTTCAATCGAAAAATGTACAAAATTATCTTGAAGGTGGGTTTTCGGCGGGTATTTTTTAAGCTTGATGGAGGTCTAGGGAGGAAACTAAAACAAATAATATATAGATACATAAATGAGCAAACAATTATGCCCATCACCCTTTAAATTAACGTTCGCTCATATCATCTCTGGGTAATAATGTGGTCCGGAACTTTGGCTGCCATATTTCAAGAAGTAATTTTAAGAGCCCGATATTTCACCTGCCCGAGTTGGAAACACATTCTCACCACAGTTGGGGTCAAAAATCGAGTGTATAATCACTCCTTCTGAATGCTTGTGTATTTGCTTTTTGTGGGCGAACTGTTGTGTGTTCTACTCCTGTCACCTCTTTTTCCTTTCTCATTTCGCGCTTGCTGATCCTCCCTACCCCTTTTGAGGGTAAGGGTTGGCTACTGTCTGATTGACTGAATGAGTAATCACTTCTGCGCAATCGTGAACATCGTATGTTATTCTTTATGCAGATACAGTCATTTGCATTAACGCTTTTAGTACGGATGAACTTATTTGTCTTTATATTCTGGGTATCATTGGAAAATTTTACTCTGTTTAGGAAGGATTTATGGTAGTCAACGAATTAATGGATATATTACACCTCTCTGATTACTATATGTCCTTGCTAAGTTGTATTTAATTGTCTAATAATAGCCAGCATATAAGGAATAATGGCGTCACCTGTACTGAAGGGGTTAACGTATGCGTGATATTATGAAGGGGGTGGAACGTAATGCAATGTTAAACCAATGTCGATTACTTCTATTAATCGACAACCCCGACACAGACAGAGGGCTGGTACTACAAAACCAAACCGATAACCGATAACCTCACAAATGAGACGACATCCATCAACATTTCCTCACAAGCCCTCTAAAACCCATCTCCAGATATCACCTTTTGCTCCCCAGAACTCGCCCCCACAACATCCTGGAGGGTGGTCAGAACCTTAGGCTCTGACCACCTCCCGATCATTATCACCACCAAACACCCCCCAGCTAGCCACAAACCACATACACCAATTATAAAAGAGCTAACTGGGAAGCATTCACAAATGAGGACAGAACAAACACTTCACAACTCTCACCCCTTCACAACAAACACATACTCCAACATCCAAAACGCTGACAACTATCCGCATTCCAAGACCCTGTAGAAAAAGACGGACACCCCAACTTCACACCAGAAATTCAAAACCTCATCAGGCACGCTGACAGATGAACCTGACACCCCACCAGCACCCCAATCACCACCAAATTCCAAGCACTCAACACCCCAAACTAACAACAAAATACAAGAACAACAAAACTAAATTGGGATAAGTTCCTACAACACTTGATCACAAAACAAACTCCAAAAAACTCAACAAAGCACTAAAAAGCATCACACTTTCCAACAGCAACACAACACAATCAAATGCTGCAGGCACAACAACAGACCTTATGTAAACAACAGCAACACTCTCATCATCACTTCTCACATGAGACCCACCTAAAACCTCCCCACCGACGGTCATCCGACGACAATTCCCCCACAACCCAAGACAGAAATACACCTCACCCATCAGACAAAGCACCATCAATCACTCACCCCCTGTGGCCTAGACAACAAACAACCAACATACACCTCCAACAACCTGGGACCACAAGGCATACAAGCACTCACAACATATCAACTACAGCTATTCACACAACAATTATCACCAGCATGGCCAGCACACAACCCCAACAAGACCCCCCCAAGACCCCCACCTTACCACCCCCCGCCCCATTACACATGAACCTAGTATTACAACTAATTACCCTGACCTACCCTACAAACATGGCCCAACACACCACTGCACTCCACAAACACTCTTCTCACAGACTTACACAAAGAGCTTTTGACGGCATCAACTCAGCTAGAGACCACACTTCCTAGCAGGCTTCGATGCCATCCCCCGCCACAACCTAACAAAGAAAATCTACAACACAAACATGCACAACAGCACAAAAAAGGTGGCTGGCCAACTTCCTAGCAGGCAGATGTGCAACACGTATCTTTTGCCGGTCAGTCATCTAAAATCAGAAACTTCCAAATGGAGTCCCACAAGGATCCGTCCTATCGCCCGCACTCTTCAATCTGTACATGCACGATATAACTACACCCAATACGCCCCAAATAAACTTAGCCTCCTATGCAGATGACATAACACTCACATGCACACACCATGACCCAAAAAAGAGCAACAGATCTCCTTCAACCCTATCTCAACACACTACATGGCTGGTGCACTACAAACAGACTTAATCTAGCCCCAGCCAAATCCACCGCAACCCTGCTCACAAGCTGGACAGGAGAACACGAATACATCCCTCAACTCACCATAAACAACACACCCCTAACACATACACACACACCCAAAATCCTAGGAGTAACATATGATACTCATATGACATTCAAACAGCACACCACAAACATTAAAAAGAAACTGACACCCAGACTTAACACCCTCAGGTCACTTGCTCACACAAAATTTGGACACAGCAAAGAAACTACCACCACAGTATATAAACAATACATAAGATCAGTGATGGAATACGCAAGCCCAGCCTGGGCTTCTAACCTAGCTGAAACACATCATAAAACCTTACAGACTATTCAAAACAAAGCCCTGAAGATCATTACAGGCTGCACAGCTACTGCACCCACAGATCACCTACATCAAGAAACCAAAATCCTCAAAGTCAAAGACCATCTGGACATGAGAGGCACTCAATTCCTGGCAGCAGCCTCCACGAACCAAGACCACCCACTAAACTACATGGGAACACACCCACAGACACCAAGAAATATCAAAACAACACCCAGCACACGGTATCACACACAATTATTGTCCTCTCTCCCTCCCTGCCCACCCCGAACCAACTTCCAGAAGCACATCCATACTCATATCTCTCACCGATCCATCCACTCACTCACAGACAACACGCAGCTGCAAGCACGACCTCCCGAAATCCATCCTTCCGAATCCTCCCTTCCTCGCGAGGACAGAGTCCACCTGGCCAGGCTGAGATGCGGACACCATCCAGCTCTCCTGAGCTATCAGAAGAGACTGGATGACTCCGTTATCGACGCCTGCCCGGGATGTAACACAGCACCCCATACCATTAAACACATCATAGAAGACTGCATTTCACACAACCACTTATGCCAACAACACAATCTACACTCAATGAGAGCTCTGTGGGAAAGCCCGATCGTGGCCATGGCCTTCCTCAGGGACTCGGGGCTGTTCGGCCAGGCAGCTTAGGGAACAACAGGAACAACAACAACAACAACTTCTATTAAATTACTAAATGAAGAAGTATGTCTTTCAACAACCAGATACAAATAACTACGCTGAAGGTAGATTTTGTTGTGTAGCTGAATTTTCGCATAATTTTATTTCTGAAAGTTCTCATGCTGTGACTCCTCCTTCCCACCCTCTCACCATAGGACCAGGACACCCCCCCCCCCCCCCAAACACACACACACACACACACACACACACACACACACACTGTGACACCTCCTCCCCCCCCTCTCACCATAGGACCAGAATCCCACCCCCAACCAAGACTCAATCCCCCCTCTCACCAATGAACTAGAACACCACACCCCTCTCTCCCCCACAGTACTCTCCTCCCACCACCTACCCACTTACCATAGACCCTAACAACACGTATTATAAAGAGCAGGTATCCATTATAAAACTTACTAAACATACTTTGCCTCATTTTACTTGCTCACCTCCACAATTTACCGAAGGATAACAGCCTTTCATAAATATCTAATAATGGGCATGTATACAGTATATATAACAATCAGTTATATCACTCTCAATATATCCAGCTTGAATATATTGGCCCTCACTGTGACTCCTTGTACAGTTGCCCAAATAAGTGATGTGTGGACTTCACCTACTTCTAATTATGGAAGTATATCTCTGGAAGCGAAGAGATTAATTTAGTTTTCTATACATTAACTACAAAACTATACATACTATTTATTTACAAGCAAGTTTCACCCAAAAATCAATCCAGATACCTATGTTTGCATAAAGAAAACCATTGGGGGTCCACGAATTTCTATGAGTGACTGTACCTCTTACTATAGGTCCTAGAGAAACCCCTACAATCCCCCCTCAGGTTACCCCTCTCCCCCCCCCCCTTCTCTCACCATAGGGCCCGACCCCTCCAGACAATCTCGCCCATGTTGGTGCCCTCCCCGGGGACGCTCGCGAAATCTGCTGCCTGAGGAAACTTTATAGAAGCAATTTGTTTTCCGAGATAGACCATTACAAATGACTGTCGAGGGACCTCCTGTAGTTCTGCGGGGGGGGGGGGGGGGGGGGGGTATGTCACGCTGGTTGGCAAACAAACTGGAGGTAAAACCAGACAGTCTGACGTAGGACAGAAAGAGATAAAACAAATTCTGAGGGAGGACACCTTAGAAACATAAAACCTGAAGGAGGGAGAACAAAAATACAACAAACAAAAAAGAGCAAAGAAAAGAAATACACCAATCAACCTCTTAAGTGTGGAGTGATTTTAGCATACTGTGTGTTTTGAACAATTGAGTGCCTTATGTGTGTTGACCTTATTAAATATATTGAACTTATTACATTTTGTATGCTAAATACTGTATATTGAATACAAGCGTTTTGAATGTATTGTAAGTTTACTCTATTATGCATTATATGTATGATTAGTATATACTGTGTGTATTCAACATAATAAGAGTGCTGCGTGCACTGAGTGTATAGGCTTATGTATTGTGTTGCGTGCATTGAACATATTGGGTATATTGAGTGTTTTGCGTGCATTATATTAATTGAGCATATTGAGTGTTTTGCGTGCGTTATATGTATCGAGCAAATTGAGTGTTTTGCGTGCGTTATATATATTGAACATATTGAGTGTTTTGCGTGCGTTATATGTATTCAGTATGTTGAGTGTTTTGCGTGCGTTTTATGTATTGAGCATATTGAGTGTATTGCACGCGTTATATGTATTGAGCATATTGATTGTTTTACATGCATTATAATTGTGTATTGAGCATATTGATTGTTTTGCGTGCGTTATATGTATTGAGTATATTGAGTGTTTTGCGTGCGTTATATGTATTGAGTATATTGAGTGTTTTGCGTGCGTTATATGTATTGAGCATATTGAGTGTTTTGTGTGCGTTATATGTATTGAGTATATTGAGTGTTTTGCGTGCGTTATATGTATTGAGTATATTGAGTGTTTTGCGTGCGTTATATGTATTGAGTATATTGAGTGTTTTGCGTGCGTTATATGTATTGAGCATATTGAGTGTTCAGCGTGCGTTAATGTATTGAGCATATTGAGTGTTTTGCGGATTATATGTATTAAGTATATTGAGCATTTTGAGTGCGTTGTGAGCGTTGAGTGTGGCAGCAGCACCAGCACATGGGCAGTATTGCCAGGAAAAAGGTTGTCACACTCAATTTGGGGGCGACGCGATGGAGTTTTTATTTGATCAAGAACTGGGACCTCTAGCCCCTCTCTCCCCAACACACATCTCTCTCTCTCCCCCCAACCCCCACTCACTCTCACTCATACTTACTCACTCACACTTACACACACACACACACACTCTCTCTCTCTCTCTTTCTCACCCACTCTCATTCTCACACACACTCTCACTCACACACATACACACACTCTCTCTCTCTCTGACTTTCATATATTAGGACAACAAAGCACACGCGTACACAATCACAAACTTGCACACATAAACTCACATATTTATTCTCAGTCTTTCTTCTATTCAACAAATGAGCTCTGGGACCAACTCCCAGAATCAGTCTTTCCCTCTTCTTATGACTTAAATTGCTTCAAACTCCGTGAGTCCAGGCATTTTGGCTCGAACGTCCCTTGATTTTGACCCTGTCACTCATTCAACTTTGGGGGAGGCACTCGCTACAGGCAGTTCTGAGTTTTGTCTCCCTCACTCTCATAGACAAAAAAGCAGTTAGTTGTAACATATCTGCACAGCACAGAGGTGGAGAGAGGTAAATGGGCCGAAAAGTCTTACAATCGCCAAACTAATGGGCCGGACGTCCTAACATCTGAAAACTAGTAAGGCTAAACATGAAGAAGAAGGGAGGCCAGTATCACTGACCATCCCCCCTTAACCCTTTCTGTACCGGTGATTTATTTTTCCTTTTAATCTAGCTATATTTAGACGATTTTGTACAGCTTAATAGGGATTTGTGGTAGTAAAAAGGGTTAAGTGAGATAGTTCGAGGCCTGTTAATTGTTGGAAGTTCTTCTACAACTGAATACAATCGTCTAATATAGCCAACACAAAATTAAAAGGACGGCCCCGTTACTGAAGGGGTTAAGAGGGAGACTATGCGAAGTAACCAATCTCGACTAACCATATTAGACTCGGGTAACTTTTTATAGAAATTAAAATAATGCTATCTATCTATTGCCAGACGCCTTACTCCCCTTAATGGGGGTGGCCATACACAAAATGCCCCCAAGCAAACCTATCCCCTGTAAGAGGGACAACCCATGCCAGTTTACTGAAGGACTTATAGGATTGACCACTCAATTTAGGGTCCCGTCTGACTCAGAGGCCTTTTATGTATTTTTTAGCACTATTTTTCTACAGTGGTGTGCGGCTAATCCATCCACTAACCTGCTTTACCCTAAGATAGCAGTACTGATTTGTATAAGGTTTACTCCCCTAGACAGGTTGCCGACCAAGGCTGCCGAGTCCCATCCACCCGGATTTCTATAAGGTTATCTCCCCTAGATGGGTTGCCGACCAAGGCTAACGAGTCCCATCCACCCGAAAAAAATAATGCTAATAAAGATAAAAAAAATAAGAATTTTGAGGGTATCTGTATTAGTCATCCACATCTCCGTTACATAAAAAATAATTGATATATTAGTAATAATAATAATGAAATATAATAAATATAATATAAATTATAATTGTAATATTAATTATAATACTACTAATGATAATAATAAAATATAATAATAATGATAATACTACCAATACTACTACTACTACTAATAATATTAATAACAATGAACAAATAAACAGAACGACCCAGGAAAAAACCCTCCAACTTTCTGGTGGGAGTGAAAAGGTCGCGGCGGGCGGGGGTGGGGATGGGAGGGAATGGGGGGGGGGGGGCTGTTACTGATAAAGGGAGCGCGCGACCCCCCCCCCCCCTCCCCGTTATAATTTCCATATTTAATGGCGTGCTAAATCCAGGGACCAGCTTTATTAGTAGCTTGGGGCACGGAGATAAAACGGGGCCAAGTTTTAACTGGTTCATTACGTGTGCTGGGGAGGGGGTGGTGGGTGGGGAGAGAGAAGGATAGGGGAGGAAGAGGATGGAAAAGGGGGTGGGTGGGTGGGTGGGAGAAGAAGAGTATGGGGAAAGAGGAAGAAAAGGGAGGGAGAGGAGGGGAAGGGAAGAGGAAGGAAGAGGGGGTGGGTGAGAAGAGGGAAGCGGGAGGGGGATCGGGAAGGAAAGGGAGATGAGGAAGTGAAAGGTAGGAGAGGAGAGGAGAGGAGAGAAGGGGAAGGAGAGGAGTTGATGAAGGAGATGGGTCAGTAGGGACATGGTGAGGGGAGGGAGGGGTGAGGAGAAGGAGAAAGGTGGGGGTGAAGAGGAGGGGGAGTAGGGGTAGGACCGTAGGAGGCAGTGGGAAACAAAAAGGCGAGGAAGTGAAAACATAAGACGAAGAAGGAAGAGGAATTTTCGAGGCTAAACAGGTGAAAGGAGGGAGGGAAGGGAAGGCAAGGGAAGAGACGAGAGGAGAAAAAGAGAAAGGAAAGGAAGGGAAAGGAAGAGAAGAGAGAAGGGGAGGGAAGAAATGGAAGGGAGGGGAAGAGATGAGAGGAGAAAACAGGAAGAGTAGAGAAAGGAAAGGAAGGGAAGGGAAGATAATAGAAGATAGGACAGGAGAGAAGAAGGGGAAGGAAGAGCAAGGAAGGGAAGGGAAGGGGAGAGACAAGGAGAAAAAGGGGTGGGAGGAGAAAGGAAGAGAAGAGAAGAGCGGAGAGGAGGAGAAGGAAAAAGGAAGGGAAGGGAAAGGGAGAGAAGAGAAGAGAGGAGGAGAAAAAGAGAAAGGAAGGGAAGGGAAGGGAAGAGGGAGTTGATGAAGGAGATGGGTCAGTAGGGACATGGTTAGGGGTGGGGAGATGAGGAGGAGAGAAGGAGAAAGGTGGGTGTGAAGAGGAGGGGAGGGAAGATAAAGGGACCCCCCACCCCACTAATGTGTTTATTTATGCAATTATAACTATCTGGATTGTTTTTTGGATCGAACTTACTGAGAAGTAAATTCGATCCAAAAATAAATCCAGATAATTATAATTGCATACATAAACACAAAGGGGGGAGGGGGGTCCACGATTTTGTATAAATGATGGTACTGTATGTTAAGTCACAAAACACGAAAGACATACACAAATAAACAAAAACTCTGTGTCAGGGGCGGCCGAGATAAAGACATAACCTCGCCTTATCTCCCTCCCCCTCCTCTCCCCGACCTCCAGGAAATATAGCTAATTCTTTACCGATACCAGATTCTGCACCCGCTTGATAACGATTACAACGACCTCATTAACAGGAGTTTAATGTGGAAATGCCAAATGGAATCTGAATAGCTAAGCGCAGTAAATAACGTAGATAAGGCAAGTGCCAGGCCGCGTCTCGGAGATGTTCGCTCGCACCCGTTTTCCCAGATTCCTTCACCGTTTTTCAGCCGTTTCCGCGGGCCAAGACACGGGGACGCGTTTTCTGTGATCACGGGTGGCAGAAGGGGGTGAAAGAGTGATTAAAAGTAAGCAAGGAGGTGGATAAGTAAAGGGATTATCAAGTTGCTTGGCGTGGGATAGAGTTTGGCAGATAGGGAGGCATTTGTAGGGTTTGTGAGGTGGGGTCTTCACGTCGTTTTAGTCGCTATCGTTCGTTCCCCAGTTACCACTACCACCACCACCAACCCCCCCTCCACACACACTACCACTACCACTACCACAACCACCACAGCCACCCCCCCCCCCGCCCCTACCCCCACCCGCACCGCCACCACCACCCCCACCTTCCACAAATCTTCCAGCTCGGAGCCAGAAAATAATATCAGGTTTTCATTTACACCCTGATCATCGTAGCCAACCGTGAATATCTCCCCCTGGCCTCCCTTCTCTATTAATTTATCTTTCTTCCTCCCTTAATTCGCGTCTCCCTTCTTCTCCTTTCCTTCCTTCCCTCTTAACACCCTTCCTTCTCCTACTCTCTTAAGGGAGGATGGGCATATTTATTTGCTTATATTCTCATCAAATGGAGGTAGAAGCCATCCCAACTAGCGTTCTGACTCCCATACTTTAGCTTCCTTCCAAAACAAAGGAGTATACACCATCACCACTATAGCTTTCTGACCCCAATAGCTTCTGCCCAAACCACGTAAAATCGTCCAATCCCATAGTGCAGTCATTATAGGTAAGCCAAATAAATATCTTGACTACTACCCTCAATAACTCATAAACGACTAGAGTAACCGTACAAATATTTCTACCATTCAAGAAGGGACAGCCAGGGAATAGGTGCGAAAATTAACAGCCCATTTGCCCTATTCTTTTTTTGCTTACAGGAGGTTAGGAGTCACGATTTCTGGCCTATTTATAATGAATGGGCTATAGCCAGAATATAATAAAGACAAGACTATCGACCAAAGGATACCCCAGACCGTCCGATAATTATGAACCAATGTACCGAGAAGGATGTAAGCCAAGTACGGGCGGAACACATCACAATAGCCAGAACCTACTTCATACTCTTAAAGGGGTAGTGCTTAGTTTTTGCCTTTTATTTTATTTATTTATTATTTGTTTCCTCGCTAGACCTCCATCAAGCTTAAACAAAAAATCCCCTATACTCCCTTTCAAGATATTTGTAAATTTTTCGGTAGAAAAATGGTCCGGCCGATGGCCGGACCCCTCCTAAAATTACAGGCTCCTAAAATGATTAGCTTTAAAATACCATCTCAACTATTTTTGTTTAGATCTATAGGATACCAAAGGCGTAAAAACAATCACAACTAACTTCTTCCACTTTCCGAACCGCCTAAAATCGTCCAATCCTAACCAGAATAAAGTAAAATAGGATATCAAGGTAGAAGCCATCACGACTAACTCTTTCCACTTTCCGAACCGGCTAAAATCGTCCAAACCTAGCCAGGATATAATATAAAAAAGGATATCAAGGTAGAAGCCTTAACTAACCTTTTTCACTTGCAAAGCCCCCTAATACCCCCCCCCCCATGACCGCCAAATTAAATTAATACAAACATGTGGTTCTCCCAGGATTCGAACCTAGAATATCTCATACAGACTTACACGCTCTAACCATTACACCATCAAGACAGTATACAACATACAAATTATATCCCCCCGGACCGTCCGGCCCTTATCGACCAATGGACCGGCACCAAGGCAAGCCCACTATAACGGCTCTCATTACCATAGGGAGCGCCTAGATCACTTAATAGTATTTTTTTTCTGTTTTTTTCTTTTTCTTTTTAGAGAGAGATTCTCTTCTCCCTCATGTATAGCCTCATTAGTTTTGAGATTTTAAGAAGTTCGGTCCATTAGTTTGGCGATTTTAAGACCTTTCGCCCCCTCTCTCTTTCAATGATAAGACCACCTTTCGTGATATTTAAGTGTCGATTTTTTCTTAACGAACGATAGCGAATCTGTAATTTTGAAGGAATCAACCTTTGGCCGGGATTTTGTTTTACCGACAAATTTACAAATTTATCTAGGAGGAGGATCTTTGGGATATTTGTCTTAGCTTGATGAAGGTCTAGGGAAGAATCTAAATATATAACAAATACATAATTACATCGACCAATAATTAAAACCCTTCCCCCTTAATATTCATCTCGTCCCCCCCCCCCCCCCTTGTACCTCCACTGGGATTACCATAAGTGGACGGAATAACAGCTTCTTGGTAGTGGTGGTGGTGGAGAGGTTTACATAGATACACTGGCCACACAGACCTTACGGTCCAAACGAGATGGTCAGGACTTAATTCTAGTAGAGATGGCATATCCGATAGAAAAGGAAAGTTGAAGGAAAGGATAGAAAAGAAGAAGCAGAGAGAGAGAGAGAGAGAGAGAGAGAGAGAGAGAGAGAGAGAGAGAGAGAGAGAGAGAGAGAGAGAGAGAGAGAGAGGAGGAGAGAGAGAAGAGAGAGAGAGAGAGAGGAGAGAGCGAGAGAGAGAATGAGAGAGAGAGAGAGAATGAGAGAGAGAGAATGAGAGAGAGAGAATGAGAGAGAGAGAGAGAATGAAAGAGAGAGAGAATGAGAGAGAGAGAGAGAGAGAATGAGAGAGAGAGAGAGAGAGGGGGGGGGGGGGGGGAAGGGGGCACATGGATTATCGCAGTTACACTAAACACTTACCAGACCCCAGCGAGATTGTAAGTAAGGACTTGCTAAAATAACACCATATGAGGAGGAGCACTTTATTGACAAAGTTTTGTAGATAGCTTCTTCAGGTCACTAACTGACCTGAAGAAGCTAGCTGCGAAACGTTGTCAATAAAGTGCTCCTACTCACATGGTGTTTATATTCATTCAAGAAAGGACTTATTGGGAGACGGGTACAACTGAACTACTCTTATGACAAGAGTGCCTTTACATGCATATTCAAGACTACGAACCCCATTCATAAACAAATATGCCTAAACTGCTTGTTGCTGATCTCTTATCGGAGTACATGGAAACGAAACTGATTAAGAAAAGACACAATAACACAAATCATATCCAATTTCTTAAAGTATATAATTATACACATATTCATATTTTTTCACCAACCAACTCCACTTCTCAACTCAATGAAATCAACAGGCTAGAAATCCTCCTTGCCTTGAAAAATTCTCCTACTCAATGAGACAGAGAAAGGGGCAAGGGAACGCGAAAGTGGTCCCGGACCCTAAGAATTGGAACTTTAAAGGTTTCTGTTCGGGCTCTGTCTCAAGTCGGCCACCTTCAGCAATGGGGTATGTTCCTGAGCATACAGTATACATACATACATACATACATACAACAAATACTAATTACTTCGATATACAAGCGACGGGTTTAATTGTGGTCATGCATCCCAAAATCTGTTCAGTAGTCCAGTCTCCGTTCCGCATAGTTTCTGTAGCGACCAGCAGACTCTCCAGATATACCCCTGCCAGATACGGGAGGTGGGTTTATAGCGAGGGGAGAGCGGAAAGGGTTGGCGGTATTTACATAATGATGGTTCCTGGGATATGGTAGCTGTTCGTGGTTGTCGTGTGTGTATGTGTAGGTTTAGTCCGGTGTGTGTGTGTGTGTGTGTGTGTGTGTGTGTGTGTGTGTGTGTGTGTGTGTGTGTGTGTGTGTGTGTGTGTGTGTGTGTGTGTTTGTTTTGTGTGTGTGTGTGTACTGCATATGCTTAAGACAGAACATAGCTTTGTGAGGACAGAAGACAGTATGCTGGGTTGTGTGGCAGTAAATGTGTAGAAACTGTGTGTATGTGTGTATACAGTATGGGCTTGTACGTTTGTTAGCTAATGCAGATTTTTTTTTTCTATGCGAGTGAGAGAGACAAATGGCAGAACTTCCTGTATCGAGGGCCTCCCCCAGAGTTGAAAGAGTGACAGAGCCAAACTCATGGGACGTTCGAGCCAAAATGCCTGGACACACGGAGTTTGAAGCAATTTAAGTCATAGGAAGAGGGAAAGACTGATTCTAGGAGAGTTCCAGAGTTCAGCAGTTGAATAGAAGAAAGTCTGAGAATACCGTTTCACTCTTGGATTGGAGAGTTGCACAGTGCTGTGATAATTAACCTGGATACTGCTATAGTGGTGAGTGTATGCCGAGAGGGGTGGGGGAAGGGGGTGGGGGGGGGTGAGCAAGAGTGTCATAGAACATGTACAGTTGCCCACATAAGTTCAGTTCCTCTCCGTGATCTTATGCATAGACATATATTGCACATGATTGAATTCCGAGAGTAGTTACTTATGCAGTGGTCTAATTATAATGAACAAACTATGGGGAGTACAAGCAACGTCCGGTACCTCCAGCCTCAGGGTACAACAACAAAAAACGGGAACCAAGAAGTAAACTAAAGCAAAAGAGAAAGAACTTGAGTCTTAGCGTATTATAACAAAAAACGGAAACCAAGACATAAAATAAAGCAAAAGAGAAAGAACTCGAGCCTCGGGGTATTACAACAGAAAACGGGAACCAAAGCGTAAACTAAAGCAAAAGAGAAAACACTCGAGTCTCAGGGTATTACAACAAAAAACGGAAACCATGGCGTAAACTAAAACAAAAGAGAAAGAACTCGAGTCTCAGGGTATATATTACAACACAAAACGGAAACCAATACGTAAACTAAAGCAAAAGAGAAAGAACTCGAGTCGCAGGGTATATATTACAACACAAAACGGAAACCAAAACGTAAACTAAAGCAAAAGAGAAAGAACTCGAGTCGCAGGGTATTATAAAACAAAACGGAAACTAAGGTGTAAACTAAAGCAAAAGATAAAGAACTCGAGTCTCATAACAAAACACGGGAACCAAGGCGTAAACTAAAGCAAAAGAGAAAGAACTCGAGTCTCAGGGTATTATATTTTTTTCACCAACCAACTTCACTTCTAAACTCAATTAAATAAATAAAAAAATACATGTGGCACTCCAAACAGTCGAGCCTAGGACACTCACACCGAACAAAAAACGGAAACCAAGGCGTAAACTAAAGCAAAAGAGAAAATAAGTGAGAAGACGAATGGGTGTGAGCGAGGAGAGTGGTGTTGGTCGTCCATCAGGGCCAGACAACAGCTGGACCCTGGCGAGGCGAAAGGGGGCCATCTTCCTGGTTGTTGAAAACAAACAATATATATATATATATACTGTATATATATACAAAGTATGTAAAGAGGAAGAAAGTTAGAATGCTTCGTTTCGATGATTGGATAGGGGCACGATACCAAAGTTTATATACCTATTACCGAACCTAACCTAGCCTAACCATACCTAGCCTAACCTAACCTGCTAGTGTGTATTTAATTTGCACGGTACAGCCTATAGCAAGTCTGGAATGCTAATGTGTGCGAAATCTAGAACAAGGGATTTTAACTTAACACGTCTATGACGTAAACAAATATTTACTGGCCATGGGCAATTAGAAAGAGGTGAAGACTATAAAAGACAATAATATTGTAACTTGTACAGTTTATGAACAAAATTTATGGTTATGTTGACTGAAACAGAAGGCACTGTTAGCATTGGCTTATAATAGGAGCAAAGGTGTATGTAGACGCTGAAACAGTAGACAGTGGTAACAGTAGACAGTAGATGGTGTATACAGAGAGTGAAACTGAAAGCTAGAGGATGTGAAGTGGTATAGTCCGTTCATTCTAGGTTGGGCAGAAATCGTAGCCTCTAACCTCTGTAACTTAAAAAGGGCTAGAACAAATGAGCTGTCACTTTATACACATTTCCCCTAGCCAAGTCTTCCTATTTGGTAGAAATATTAGCTCGATTACTCTAGTGTTTTTTGAGTTATGAGAAGTTAAGAGTTACGATTTTTGCCCAACCTAGAATTAACGGACTACTGTAAAGTAACTCGATCATAGGTTAAGGGGCTTAGTTTTATATAATGGAGAGAGACGTACAGGATAAAGAGGAAGTGAAAAAGTAGAAGTGGACAATAGTATAGTCGTCAATAGTAGTAGGATTGAAACAAAAGTTATGGAATTTTAAAAAGGGGAGATGGGTAATATTTATGGTCCCCCTTCTTCCTCATATTTAGCCCCATAATTTTTCAGATTTTATGACGTTCGGCCCATTAGTTTGGTGATTTTAAGACATTTCGCCCCATTTCTTTTCTAGACATTAAGCCATTTAAGCATTAATATGAAGATAAAGTTCTGCTCGAGACAGCTTCATGAATGTATGTATCGCCATTAATGTCCACAACTGTACATTCAGAAGGTGAAACCGAAAACAATTTACATACTGATGCCAGTGAAGCGGACAAGTTACAGGCGGTGACACTGAAAATAGTGGCAGTAGTGGATAGTATTTAAGACAATTAGGTTCATGCAAAAGGTATAACAAAAACCAACGATACTATAGTCTATTTTTCCACCATATGATAAACTGAATTTAATAGCCGCGAATTTCCCGATACTTAATGATAAAACATGAAATAAATATTGATCTGTTATGTTAATGCCAAGTTGTCATAATTACAAACAAATTTTGCTACAAAATCTTCGTAATAAATTAGTAATGAAGATGGGGACATGGCAATTTACCCTCATCTGAAATAAGACAGTCTATAGTCGACAGTAATAGAGACCAGCTACAGGGAATGACACAGAAAACAGAGATAGTAGCGGAGTGTGGTATGGATAGTGAAAGTGAAGACTATTTGGGCAGATCGTGTTAGGTTAGGTCAACTCACGTTAGACTAGGCTGTGTTCTTTCAATCTAAATATTGAACTGAACCAGACCTATAAATGCTCAATTACGTCTGGGAGAGGGCTGGTCCTATCCAGACTGGCATTCTGTCGGTCTCTTTTACTGTCCTACTTTTCCTTCTCGGAGCAGAGGGCTAGAAATCCTCCTCCCCTTGTATAATTCTCCTACTCGACGAGACAGAGAAACGGGCGAGGTGACGCGAAAGTGGTCCCGGACCCTGAGAATAGGTACTTTAAATGTTGTTTCTGTTCGGGATCTGTCTTGTGTCGGCCACTCCCAGCAATGGGTTATGTGCCTGAATATATACATACAAATGTCTGACCACGCCAGATGGTGCACGTTTGTATGGGACCCTTTAGGCTACATGCAAGCAGATAAAAACCGTACTGACGTGGAAACAGCCTTACGGGATGGACATAGAGGCCGCGTCGCGCGTCGTGGAGGTCGCCCCCATCCATCAACCTTCTTGCCCCTCCCCTGCGACACCTGCCAGCCCCCGCCTCCTGGAGTGGCTGAGTGGACACTGACACTTTTTAGCTTATCTCCTAAGTGGATGGATCACTTGTTGGGGTGGGGAGGGGAGGGGGTGGAAAGGGGGGATTAGAGGGTATGTCCTGGTCTGGTCTGGTCATTGTTACATAAGAACATGTAAATCTGCAACAGGTCGGAATAAAAGATGAATAACATCCTCTAATGATATACAAACATAAACTGCTAAAACGCGTCAAGAAAATCCTCAAGGGGTAAATTGCATGCATAACATTTACTATAGTGGATAAGGAGAAATTGCCTTTCAGTCTTGTATCTAAAACGAAAGTATGTAAAGTATGAAAGTATGTAAAGCGAAAGTATGTAATGTATGAAAGTATGTAACGTATGAAAGTATGTAAAGTATGAAAGTATGTAAAGTATGAAAGTATGTCAAGCAAACGTATGTAATGTATGCAAGTATGTAAAGCGAAAGTATGTAATGTATGAAAGTATGTAAAACGAAAGTATGTAATATATGAAAGTATGTAACACTAAAGTATGTAATGTATGAAAGTATATAAAGCAAAAGTATGTAATGTATGAAAATATATCAAACGAAAGTATATTAAGGATGAAATTATGCGAAACGAAAGTATGTAAAACGAAAGTACAGTATGTACAACGAAAGTATGTAAAAGGAGAGTATGCATAGTATGAAAGTATGTACAACTAAAGTATATAAAGTATGAAAACATATAAAACAAAAATATATACAGTATATAAAACGAAAACAAAAATGTAAAAGTATATTGCTAAAACAATATTACATGAATACAAAACAAGGGTAGCAGTCCGCAAGTTCCTTCACACGTATGCAAATGTAAACAGAGGGTCGTCTAATGCATAAAACATGTACACATATGGTCCGCCAGACACTGTTTATAGGGACCAAGTCTTTGTACCGGCGCCTTTATTTTGTTTTTGCCTCCCAACTCTCCTTCAGTACCGATGACATCCTATTTACTATATTCTGGCAACTATTAAATAATTTTATTTAGGTTAGAAAGGATATCTAGCAATTAAATGGCTACAGACGATCTCAATTAACCCTCTTAGTTACCATATATCCCTCTTAAGCTTCATAAAATCGAACGAACAGACAGAATACCCATTAGTACCCAAGTCTATTCTCTGTTCCAAATAAAACTCCAAAACTGCCAAAACTCCTGAATATTAACCTCTATAACTCACAAACGACTAGAGTAATCGAGTTAATATTTTTACCATTTGGGAAGGGCCGGCCAGGGAACAAGTGTGGAAATTAACAACGCATTTGCTCTAGCACTTTTTCCGTTACAGAGGTTAGGAGTCACGATTTGTGGCCTACGTATACTTAATGGACTATAGTACTTATATAATACCTTGCAACAACCACTGTTTTCTGTACCACATTGTATAACTAAGTCTTGTCCCTATCTAACCTTTGAAACAATATGGCCTAGCCTTCATATATCATACTAGTGTTTACCAACGCTATACATATTTACTGGTTCGACTCACACACACACCACACCGTATACACACATTCGCCACACACACGTATATTCATCACCCCCCCCCCCCAAAGTCTACCCCATCCTCTCTCTCTCTCTCTCTCTCCCCCACAGGCCCCTTGACGGAGAAGCCCTATTGATGGTCCGCCCTTCAGAAACCCGAAGGAGAGGTCGAATTTTTTGATAAACCAAGAAACTCTACAAGAATTTCGGCGGTCCGTCTTCTGATCTATTTTTCCGGCAAGATATTTTCCTTACATGTATGCCGCTTACAAATACAGTCGCGCTCATAATTTCAACTTTGCTACCTCATAATAGACACATAATACTAAGTAAATAATATATAATCATAATAAAATAGATACAAATATAAATAACATAATACACACAAGAATTACAAATTGTAAAACCTTCATATTCAAAAGCGTTTACAGTTTTAATAGGCAGCCATTTATTTTATTTTTCATATTGCACCACAGGATCTCTGGCTCAAACCAACTTGGCCCCTCCCATCTACATACCATAACGTCCAAAGAGGTGTTCGGTCTCGTCTTACCACAGGATCTCGGAATCAAACCAACTCGGCCCCATCCAAAGCCGAGACCCATCTACATACCATAACGTCCAAGCAAAGAGGTGTCCGGTCTCTTCTTACCACAGGATCTCGGCCTCAAACTAAATCGGCCCTTCCAAAGCAGACACCCATCCAAATACAAATACTATAACATCATCTCGGCACCAAACCGACTCGGCCCTTCCAAAGCCGAGACACATCCATATACCGTAACGTCCCAAACCCGAGAACGATCTATCCATCCGAATACCCAGACGTCAGTCAATCTCCAGCACCCACTCTACCTCGGCAATCCCATCTACAAATCATTTCGCCGCTAGTGGAGGTCTTCTTGGGTGGAGGGTCCTCGAGCATGCAGCGGAAATAGCTCTTGGATTCAGCCCACCGTGGCTCAAGCTCGGCCGGAACTCACTTGATTTGAGGGGAGACTTTGATTGATTGGTATATATCTGTATTTACTATTTTCTATTTTGATTTATTTATTTAGGCTATTTATTCGTATTCATTATTATCAGTTCCTCCCTCGACCACTATCAAGCTTACCCCTTTCAAGATCCAATACGCATTTCTTTTCTGTTTTCCGGCTATTATTAGACGATTTTATTCAGATGAATAAGGGTATAAGGAAGTAAGAGGTTAAATTGAAAATTTAGAGTGTATATCCCTATAAGATAAATGGACAAAAACCTCCCCCCAGAACCAGATTCTCCGTTGCATCTCCGCTTGCTAAATATATAATTTCAGACATATTTGTTTCCATTAGGCATACATCTCACATAATCTATTTTTTTATTAACTTCACCACAACACCAAACACCTCCAATGAAATTAATGAAAGCACATGTGCAATCCACCAGGATTCGAACCCGGGTTATCACACACATATTTCTGACACCTTGACCATTACACCACCAAGACGGTTAAAGGACATAAGTCAAGTCGAATTTTCCTCTTCTCTCCTTCTTACCTCTGCGTTCTCCTCACTTTTTATCTTCCCCTATTTCCCTTTACTTTAGTGTCCTAGCTCTCCTTCTGTTTCCCAATCTTGCCTGCCTCCCTTTCAACTCTTCCTTCTCCTTCAGTTTTCTTCTTCTCCTATTTTTCTTCACTTCCTCCTCTGATATTTCCTCTCCCCCTCGTTCTCATCCCTTCCCCCCTTCCTACTCATCATCACTCCTATCTTTCACTTTCCTCCTCCTTCCCGTTCCCTCCATCCTCTTTTCTCCATCACCTCCTTCTCCATTCTTACCTTTCCCTCTTCCTGTTTCCTTCTTCCACTTCTCTTTTTAACCCTCTGACGATTATAACGCATTTTGACAGTTTATTCTGGCTATCATTTGACGATTTGATAGAATTTAGGAAGGATCTGTGGGAATGATAAGGGTAACAACTATCTCATTAAACCCTCTGACTTCCATATTCCCTGCCTAATCTGAATGAAATCGTCTAATAAATAGCAAGAAAACAGAAACGAGATGCCTATTGGATCTTTGAAAGGATAAACCATTCCATTAGTCCTTCTCTTCATTCCCTCCTTCCTCTTCTCCATAACCTCCTCTCCCATCTTCGTCTCCCTCTTAATTTTCCTTTCCTTCTGCCTTCTATTTAATTTCCTCTTCCTCGTTCTGGCCTGCTGTTAACCCGTTCACGCTCATATGACGCAGAGATTGCCAGATTAGCAATAAGAAATAGAGTTATCTCACTCTTATAATTCTATCTATCTATCTATCAAAATTATGACTATCTATATGCTCAGGCCCAATCCCCATTTTGGGGGTAGCCGACTCAAGACAGAGCAAGAACAGGGAAAACACAAAAACAACATAAAACAACAAATAAACACAGATAAAAAACACAATTTTTTTACCCTCTCATAATTACCTCTCCAAAATTAGTTTTCTGCCCACAGCTAACTCATAAAACAACTGCAGAGGTTGAAGTAACTAAACTAAAGGTTTCTAAATACCTCTGATGGTAGCAAAGGCTTTAAAGTATCCCTAATAGGCTCAAAATCGCGTCATATGTCGGAGAGGGTTAAACCTACTTTCATTCTATCACACTTCCTCTTGCCCCTCCTCCCTTTCTCCCATACTTCTTCCCCCTCCTTCTGCTCCTTTTTGCTCCTCCTTGTCTGCTTCTATACCACTTTCCGTTCCCTTTATTATTATTTAGCCTTCTTCTTTGCTATCCTGTTCTCTACTACGCAGTCAAAAGATTAGTAGTTTTAGATATCCAAACTGCCCCGTAAGGATCAATAAGTCTGTTGCAGTTTGTTCTTCTTTGTATTCCTCCTCCTTCTTCGTCTCTTATTATTCTTCTTCCTCCTCCTCGTCTTCCTCCTCCTCTTCCTCTTCCTCTTCTTCCTCCTCTTCCTTCTCCTCCTCGTCCCGCCCTGCTGTTCCCACCGTGGAAGAGGCCTGACAACCCGTCGCAACTTCCCAGCGAGACATCTTTCGCGCGAGGGGCGGGTGTAAGATTTCATTAGAATGTGTCAAGACGCCTGCCTCGCCCGCTTCCAGTCCGGGCTCTCTCATGGTGACGGAGGCGGCAGCAGAAGGAGAAAGAGAGGGAAGAGAAGAAGTGAGGCGAAAGGTGGAAGTAGGAGGAAGAGGAAGAGGAGGAGGAGTAAAACGAGAAGGATATAATAAATATATATATATATATGCCTCAGCCAGGTTTCGAATCGCAGTAATTCAGAATTACATCCCATGTTTTAACACACAACCATGGCGTGATAAAGCTAATAGGGAAATCCTGCTAAGTAGTTTAAGGGAAGTTTACTCTATGCCAAGTGGTAGGAACTATGTTTCAGAGTACACTACAAGGGATTTTTAAAGTTAGCTCCAAACAAGGGTAGGGATGGGGGAGTGGAGGTAGGGGATGGGGGGTGGAGGGCAGGGGGGGGGGGGTGGAGATAAGGGATGTGGGGTTGGAGGTAGAAGATGGGATTGGAGGCAAGGGATGGAGGGTGGAGGTAGAAGATTGGGGATGTAGGTAGAAGATTGGGGGTAGAGGTAGAGGATGGGGGGGGGGGGAGGGAAGAGATGGAGGAGGGAGGCAGATTAGTGATGAAGAATAATAGAGAGGAGACAAGAGAGTGAAGGGGAGAGATGAGCCCATTATCACCTACCAGACGCCGGTGATCTCTCTCTCTCACACACACACACACACACACCCTGTTTCTCTTTCTCTCTCTCTTTATTTCAATTAGCTCTCTCTTCCTATTGCCCTCGCTTGCCCAGTCTCCCCCCTTATAAAATCTCTCTCGCTCTCTCTCACACACACACATACACACCCTGTCTCTCTCTCTCTTCCGCGTTCCCTCGCTTGTCCATTCTCCCCGTTTTATAATCTCTCTCGCTCTCTCTTCCTCTTTCCCTCGCTTGTCCACTCTCCCCCTTTTAAAAACTCTCTCTCTCTCTGTCACACTGATGACCTTGACCTTAATTACCAGAGATGTAATTACGTACGTGATCAGTGTGCCTCATATGACTATGTTTTTACTTTAGTCATAAATATGTATTAGGGGGCAGGGGGTTATGAATCCTCCTCCCCTTGTATAATTCTCCTACTCGGCGAGACAGAGAAACGAGCGAGGGAACGCGAAAGTGGTCCCGGACCCTGATAATAGGAACCTTAAATGCTATTTCTGTTCGTGCTCTGTCTCGTGTCGGCCACGTGGGGTATGTGCCTGAGTATATACAGTACATACATACATACATAAATATGTATGTGACCAGATGATGATGCTAATACTTCAGCGGAATAATGACTCCTTGAATAGTATGTATCGCTTTACTATTGGTTGTCACCCCATAGGATGGGGGACGCTGCTCAATACACTCGCCCCTTTGGAGCAAAAAATATATAAATAAAATAATATAAAAAAAAAAAAAAAAATACAAATAATAAAATCTCTCGGAAACAAGTCTGGAGCTCAAGTCCTTAACCATTTCAGTAACGGTGCTGTAATTGTATTTATATATTTTGGCTACTATTAGATGATTTTATTCAGTTTAAAAAAGAACTACAAAAATGTACAGCCTTCGAACTATCTCACTTAACCCTTTTTAATTCCACAGATCCTTAAGCTGCACAAAATCGTCTAAATATAGGTGCCATCAATTATAGAAGAAGTCCCCGGTACAGAAGAGGGTTAAGAGAAAGAACCCCTCCACTTCACTCCACTCTCTCTACTCCACAACTCCACTACACCACCTCCTCCTTCTCCACCTGTGCGTCTCTCGTGGTGAACTTTTAAGCCCTTCTGTACCGGCAACGTCTTTTTAATTTAATTCTGGCTACTATTAGACGATTTTACTCAGTTTAAAAGGGGCCTCCAGCAATTAGCAGGCTTCGAACTATCTCACTTAACCCTTTTGACTACTTCAGATCCTTATTCAACTGCACATAATCATTAAAATATAGCAAGGATAAAATTGAAAAGACGTCGCCGGTACAGAAGAGAGAAAGAAGCCCTCCACCCCTCCACTCCACTCCACAGCTCCACTAACACCACCTCCTTCTTCTCCACCTGTGCGTCTCTCGTGGTGAACCTCTAAGTGCTGGGTATCGGCTACCAATAACTCTGGGATGCCATCGCTGCGTCGCCCCCTCCCCGCCCCCCTCCCCCCCCCCCCTCTGGTTCCCCTCCCCCTCCCCTCTGGTTCCCCTTCCCCCCCTCTGGTCCCCCTGCCCCCATTCCCCCCTCCCCACCCCGCCCCCCACTCAACTCCTGCCCCCACACCTCTTCCACAAATCCAGTATTTTCTTCACCCAAGAGCCCAGGATTTCAGGCTTACGTATATACTGTATATATTTATTTATTTATTGATTGATATAGTTAGTCATTGATTTCACCCTATGACGTAAACTGCTTTATACTTCAGTGTGTCCAGGCATTTTGACCCAACGTCCCTTGAAATTGGCTCTCTGTCACTCCTTTGGCTTTGGGGGAGACACTCGTTACAGGAAGCGTACCTTTTAACTCCTCCAATCACATTGGAAACAAATAAAAAATAAAAACAAACCTGCCCCTCACTTCTCACATCCCCTCTCAATCTCTCTCCCTCTCAATTCTCTCACTCCCTCTCAATTCTCTCACTCCCTCCCAAATATCTCAATTTTCTCACTCCCTCTAACAGCCCTCTCCATTCTCTTTCAACCCTCTCAATTCTTCCACTCCCTATAATTTCTCTCATCCTCTCTCAATTCTCTCTCTCCCTCTCAATTCTCTCACTCCCTCCCAAATATCTCAATTCTCTCACTCCCTCTAACAGCACTCTCCATTCTCTTTCAACCCTCTCAATTCTTCCACTCCCTATCATTTCTCTCATCCTCTCTCAATTCTCTCTCACCCTATCAATTCTCCCATTCCCTCTCAATTCTCCCATTCCCTCTCAATTCTCCCATTCCCTCTCAATTCTCTCACTCCTGCTCAATTCTCCCACTCCCTCTTAATTATCTCACTCCCTGTCAATTCTCCCACTCCCTCGTAATTCTCTATATCCCTTTCAATTCTCTCACTCCCTCTCAATTCTCTCACTCCCTCTCAATTCTCTCACTCCCTCTCAATTCTCTCACTCCCTCTCAATTCTCTCACTCCCTTTCAATTCTCCCACTCTCTCTCATTTCTCTATCTTCCTCTCATATCTCTCATTCCCTTTCAACCCTCTCACTCCCCCTCCCTCTCATTTCTCTATCTTCCTCTCAATTCTCTCCCTCCCTCTCAATTCTCTAAATTCCTCTCAATTCTCCCACTACCTCTCAATTCTCTCACTCCCTCTTAACTCTCTCATAACCCTCTCACAAGCCCCTCAATCTTCTCCTTCCCTCTCTCCGTAAATGCCTCAGCTCTGACCGGCCATAATAACAATAGTGCCCGACGGAGTGATCCAATAAAGTCTATGAGTGGTGTATAGTGGTGGTGGTTCGGGGGAAGGGGTGGGTGGGGGGAGTGCTACAAATCATCCACGACAGTTCCACGGATCACCACCATTCTCACTCTCGCTCTCTCTTTATCTCTCTCTCGCTCTCTCTTTATCTCTCTCTCGCTCTCTCTCTCGCTCTCTCTTTATCTCTCTCTCGCTCTCTCTTTATCTCTCTCTCGCTCTCTCTTTATCTCTCTCTCGCTCTCTCTTTATCTCTCTCTCGCTCTCTCTTTATCTCTCTCTCGCTCTCTCTTTATCTCTCTCTCGCTCTCTTTATCTCTCTCTCGCTCTCTCTTTATCTCTCTCTCGCTCTCTCTTTATCTCTCTCTCGCTCTCTCTTTATCTCTCTCGCTCTCTCTCGCTCTCTCGCTCTCTTTATCTCTCTCTCTCTCGCTCTCGCTCTCGCTCTCTCTCTCTCTCTCTCTCTCTCTCTCTCTCTCTCTCTCTCTCTCCATATACTGTATCTACCTATGGCTCTCTCTCACCAACCCCCTTTGTATAGCATTGTATTGGTAATTAGATTCTCCTGAAGTTAAAAGCCTTTACAACATAGTTTAACTGTTAGAACAAATTTAAAACCATTTCAACTTCTGGGGCTTCAAAACTCAAAGCAACTTGCGC
The DNA here is from genome assembly GCA_032716605.1 of Paralithodes platypus. Lineage (NCBI taxonomy): Eukaryota > Metazoa > Arthropoda > Malacostraca > Decapoda > Lithodidae > Paralithodes > Paralithodes platypus. The sequence goes on along the minus strand of CM064581.1, from coordinate 4,628,252 downwards.
TAAGTGCAAGAAGCTAAAGTGGTGTATCGACTTCAAAGAAGGTGCATATGCCAGCATCCACCATGATAGTCTCTTGTCTCTTTTGTGAGATAGTATGATATCGTCTACTGATAGCTAGAATATATTGTCAAAAGGCGTCATAATCTTCAATGGGTTAAACCGTCACACGTTCTGAACCGTCACGCTTTCAGTAGATTCACACTTTATAAACCATCCCTCACATTAGAAGTCAAATATTTCGATGGTCACACTAGTTGCACGCCACTATTTAGATCATCACGCTCTCTGGATCGCTACACTTTTGGCGTCCTCATACTTTTGTTTATTGCCACAGTTTTCCATCGTCACACTATTTGCACGTCCATATCTAGATCATCATGCTCTCTAGAAGGGTACACATTTTTAGTCTTCACACATTTGTATTGTTACACGTCATGGTCATACTATTTGCATGCCACTTTCTACGTCATCTCGCTCTCTGGACCGCTCACACTTTTGCACCTTCATATTTTTTTTATTGCTACACTTCCTGCACCATTGCAATTTTTGGGAATATAGTATTTTTCAATAGTGACACATTCAGAATGACATTCTGTTTATCTGTTACTTTCTTGATGACTTCGTCGTCATTTCCAGAGAGATATATTAAAAACGAGAGAATAGTGCACCACTATCACTGAAAGAATATATAATACAATCTAATATATATTATATAAATATACATCAGAGTATATTTTGTTCTAGGTACATCAGACCGTGTACGTGCATGCATGAAGGTGCCAATCATCGTATTTCAATCTATACTGTCAAACCCCATTTAGTGTTCTAAACAATGCAATATGCTGGACTCCCTGTCCACGCGTTCAGAATATAAGAAAACGACAGCCTCGGTTGTCTCCTGACCGGAAAAGTTATCTTTACACACTTTTTGATGAATGTGTTATTGGAAGGAGTATGAAACTTATGCGAGCGACTGTACCCAAAATGAAACAGTTTTGTGACCAATTTATACTGCTGCACTCCATAATTTATAAATTACCTGCATGACCCTGCACAGCCGATAGTGGTTGAATTAAAGAGAGTGGTTGAATTGGAGAGAGTGGTTAAATAGGGGTGAGTGGCTATATTGGGGTGAGTGGTTGAATTGGGGTGATTGGTTAGATTAGGGTGAGTGGTTGGATTGAGAAGTGGTTGAATTGGAGAGTGGTTGAAATGGGGAGTGGTTGAATTGGAGAGTGGTTAAATTGGGGTGAGTGGTTGAATTGGAGAGAGTGATAGTTATTTAATTGGAGATAATGGTTGAATTGAAGATAGTTGACGAATTGAAGTGAGAGGTCGAACTGGAACAAGGACTTTCGCAGGGGTGAGTGAGCAACCTGGGTAGAGAGGTCACATTAAGAGGATATTGGCCTTTTTTTTGGTCCATTAATTAATTTATTCATATATTTTGTAGTTTCCTCTCTAGACCTCCATCAAGCTTAGAAAAACACCCTCTAGACCCCCCTTCAAGATACATTTGTACATTCTTCGGTAGAAAAATTTCCTGGCTGAAGGCAGGTTTCTCTTAAAATTACAGGCTCGCTATCGTTCACCAGGAAAAAATCGACACCTAAATGGCACGAAAGGCCTTAAAATTTACAACAAAATGGGGCGAAAGGTATTAAAATCGCCAAACTAATGGGCCGAACGTCTTAAAATCTCACAACCAATGAGGCTAAACATGAGAGAGAGAAGGGGGACCAGAAAAACGACCCATCTCCCCTTAAGCAAGCAAGTATACTGAGACAAGTGTTTAAAATTGGGTGACAGGTTGAATTGAGGAGAGAAGTCAATTTGGGGTGCGGGGTGTATTGGGGAAAACGGATAAATGTGTCTACATATACCTACGATTGACTGTGTTTATACCCTAGTCATTTCCGTATTTTTTCCACAGGTTCCGCCAGAATATTATGAAAGTAACTGAGTAAACACGAACGCCATCCCCACCCCTAGCATACCTTGATCTAGCCTGTAGTGAGAAGCATTATATCTGTCGTTGCTTGATATCCTTTAAAATAATTGGCAATCTTTTGAACCACTACGTCAAGATCACAGTTAATGTACCCGTTGGTTGAAGGCTATTAATCCCTTCTGTACCGGTGACGTCTTGTAAATTTTAGGTTAATTTATGTCCCGTATGGTTTGACAGTTATGACAGAGATTAATGAACACAGCAGTACTGTACAATACAATTCGACAAGGAACAAAAACTTTGGTGCAACCAAGAAATAAGATTTGCGGCTAGCTTGAACACACACACACACACACACACACACACACACACACACACACACACACACACACACACACACACACACACACACACACACACACACACACACACACCACACACACACACACACACACACACACACACACACACACACACACACACACACACACACACACACACACACACACACACACACACACACACACACACACACACACACACACACACACACACACACACACACACACACGGGTATATACTGTACATGCATGTCATACTGTACATGTCATACTATAGCTCGACTAACTCCAAAATCCCACTCACTCCGAAATCCCACTCTCCAAAAATCCCACTCCCTTCTAATTGCAAGCACTCCAAAATCCCGCTCACTCCAAAATCCCTCTCCCTTCATAATCTCAGTGACTTGATAATCCGCCCCCCTGCAACTCCCCCCCCCCCCCCCAGACAAGCCAGCACCGCCTGTGTAAACCACCACCACGCCTCAGCTGGGCCGCGGCAGATTCCTCTCTATTTTTTTTCCCCAACTTGACTCGGGGATGAGAATCAAAGTCGACATCAAAAGGCTTGTGCGAGGCGGTGAGGGTAGGAGGAGGGAGAGAGAGACCCCATGTGTGTGTGTTTGTGTGTGTGTGTGTGTGTGTGTCGGGGGGGGGTGTGTGTGTGTGTGTAGGTGGGGGGGTAGATCAGGTAGGTGGGTGGATAGGTGGGTGGGTAGGTGGATGGGTAGGTGGGTAGGTGGGTAAGTGAGTGAGTGAGTGAGTGAGTGAGTGAGTGAGTGAGTGAGTGAGTGAGTGAGTGAGTGAGTGAGTGAGTGAGTGAGTGAGTGAGTGAGTGAGTGAGTGAGTGAGTGAGTGAGTGAGTGAGTGTGTGTGTGTGTGTGTGTGTGTGTGTGTGTGTGTGTGTGTGTGAGAGAGGCAGGGTACCCCATATGGCCGCTCCCTCCTCAATCTGTTCATTTAATTCCTCATTATTAAATGCACTTGCGCCTCTTTCTCCCGCGGCTCCCCCCAAGGACACGAGATCGGAAATGTTTTCGTTTTTTCTAGATCCCCTTCTCCCTCATCATTAGCCCCATTAGTTTTCATATTTTAAGATGTTTGCACCATTAGTTTGTCTATTTTAAAACCCTTCCGCCCCATTTCTGTGTCAATATTAAGACCTTTCGTGCTATCTAGGTGTCGATTTTTTTCCTGGCGAACGATAGTGAGCCTGTAAATTTGGAAGAACTGGCCTTCAGCCGGGACATTATTCTACCGAAAAATGTACAAATTAATCTAGAAGAGGAATCTAATGGATGTGTTTTTTTAAAGTTTGATGAAGGTCTAGGGAGGAAACTAGAAAAATAATAAATAAATTAAAATATCGACCAAAAAGTGAACCAGGGATGATATTCCCCCCGGGTCTTCAATTCGGTCTGAGTCTTTTGAGAGAGTGGATGGGGTAAGAGACACGGTACAGGCTATATGGTAAAGTGAGTTTAGGGGGAATAAGAACATGAACAGATAATATGCAAACATAAAAAATATATATATATAATACAAAACTAAAATAAATATCAAATAAATACAAAAACAACAACAAAATAGCCCCACAAAGACACGACGAACACAAATATTTGTTTGTATTTTCAAATGTATTATATAACAACAACATTTGTTGTTTATAACACAATTGAAAACAGCGCCTTTAATATATTATACGAATAGAGAAAAATAAGGAAAAATACTGCTATGAGCAGTAAAGGAATACAAAAAGATCCAAAATATGCGAACATGTTTTAAAATGTGGTTAGGTAAAATATAATGCACGAATCAAAACAAATCCAAGAAACTAAGAGACAATCTTAAGCATTAATAGGGGAAAGCAACGACGATTATAATTTGGATATATCATTTTGCAAACTTTTGACATGGTTTGAAGTAAAACTAAGAAAATGGGAATTTGGAGATAACAATTAGGAGATGGCAAACGAAACGATATAATATCACAAACATAAAAAAAACCCAAAGTTGAACATTGTTTAGGAACAATATACAATCAGGACATTTATTTAAATAAATTACGTTCGTGTATTTGTTTTGTAATCATGCGTTGCCTTCTATTTCCTTGGACAAACGATATTCAGTTAGTAATTATTTTGGAATATATACATACTTCATTCTGTATGCACAATTATTTACTTTCCAATAATACACCACGAAGACAATAAATACATAAATCTCTCTCTCTCTCTCTCTCTCTCTATATATATATATATATATATATATATATATATATATATACAAATCGGAGCCCAACAAAGAACTAAAGCTTTCCAAAATGTCCTCCTCTTTTATTTTACTTGCAAGTGTTGCATCTCTTGCCAGCCATTACTTCTCCAATATTCCATTTATCACTTTTCCAGCCGCCAGTCTTTGAAGTTCTTTGCAGATATAGAAGTGAATTTTGCCTGCCATTCCGAACACAGAGTTGGTTTCCCTCTACCGTGTTCCGGGGCTAGGAGGAAAGAATAAAGAAGGAGTTTCAAATAAATACATATGAAACACATGTAAACAATTATTGTATAGATCACTATACTAATGTTTAATTATGGATTTGTTATTGTCGTGAAGGTCTAATGGTTAGAGTGTTTAAAATCTGTATGTGGTAACCCAGGTTCGAGTCCCGGTGGATCACATGCTTGCTTTCATTAATTTCATTGAGAGGGGTTTGGTGTTGGAGTGAAATTAATAAAAATAGATATGTGAGGCAAAACTGCAAAATCAACTTCTGAAGGGTGGCAAGGTTTATTTCTGACTGACGAGTTCCATCCACCTAATCATATAGCTATCCCAGAATATTGTCCACCACCCTCTCGCGTCTCTCGGTGAGCAGTCTGCGGAGTATCGGATTTCAACGATAATTGGTTGATGGGCCTACCGTCTGTGCCTATAGGTCGAGTCACAAGAGGTATTATTTTGTTCTGGCAACTATCGATCGTTTACTGAATCCTGGCAACTATGGGGGGAAGGGGGGGGGGGGGATCTTTGGCATTGGTGCAGGTGTCAAACCGGAACAATTTCGTTTGGAGACTTGATTGAATATGAGGAGGAAGTCAAGAAATGTAACAAGACATAGCATTCTTGTTGTTGTTGTAGTTCCCGAACAGTATCGAGTCCGGTAGACCCCCTTAAAGTGCTAATACATTCAATAGTACACCTCTATATCTAAGTCCTACACCATAACTGTTTGGTAGCTGCACGGTAAGCATAATGTATAGTTGCCCACATAAGTCATGTTCTTCTCCGTGATCTTATGCATGGACATTTATATAATGCACTCGATTCAAATAAGAGTGTTTTTTCTTACTCAGTGGTCAACTCATCTGATTAGTCAACTTGGGAATGATAAGAAATCACCCTCGTAATTCATGAATACTGTTATATTTTCATACAAAACATCACAACGAGGAACAGGACTTATGTGGCCAACTGTACACATGTGTCTCAAGTGGTAGGTGATGCTTTAAGCCCTTGACGCTTATGGCGCGTTTTGACAGTTTATTCTGGCTATTATTAGACGATTGTATTTAGATTAGGAAGGTTATATGGAAGTCGGAGGGTTGATTGAGATAGACTTAACCATTTTATTTCCCACAGTTCCTCCCTAAGATGTATAAATTCGCATAATGATAGCCAGAATAAACTGTCAAAACGCGTCGTAATCATGAAGGGTTTTAATGACAGTTAACTTTTGCAATTATAGTGAAATATAATAAATACGTTTAAGAAGGATCTGTGGGAATGATAGAGGTAAAGACTATCTCAATTAACTCTCTGACTCCCATATACGATTCCTGATCTGAGTAAAATCGTCTAATATCAGCTAGAAAAAAGAAAAACAAATGCGTAATCGGATCTTGAAAGGGTTAAGGTACTTGGATTTATAGGCAGCCACATTGAACTCGCGCTCTCTCGCGCTCTCTCGCGCTCTCATACACACACTATCTCTCTCTCTTTCTCTCTCTTTCTCTCTCTTTCTCTCTCTCTCTCTCTCTCTCTCTCTCTCTCTCTCTCAGCAGATAAGTTTTGAGGAGTCCCAAGGGAGGGGTGGTTAGCGAAGTGGGAGACAGACGGTGAAGTTTGGGTAATGGAACAGAAGGGGGGTGGGGGAGGGAGGAGGGGAAGGGGGAGAGAGATGGGAAAATATGGAGTTGAAAGAAAGAGGGTGTATGAGAGAAAAAGGCAAAGAAAAAGGAATAAGAAACAGGGAAATAAGGAAAGAGAGAGATGGGAAAATATTGAGTTGAAAGAAAGAGGGTGTATGAGAGAAAAAAACGAAGAAAGGAGAATATATAAGGAACAGATAAATGAGGAAGGAGAGAGTTAGGACAATATAGACGTGAAAGAAAGAGGGTGTATGAGAGAAAATGCCAAGGAAATAGAATAGGGAACAGACAAAGAAGGATAGAGTTGGGAAAATATCGCGTACAAGAGGGTGTGTGAGAAAAATAGGCAAAGCAAGGAGAATATATAAGGAACAGATAAATGAGGAAGGAGAGAGTTAGGAAAATATTGAAGTGAAAGAAAGAGGATGTATGAGAAGGAAAAAGAAGAGAAGAAAGGAAGAAAAGAGAATAAGGAACATACAACATGAAGGGAGAGAGGCTTGGGAAAATATTGGTGAGAAAGAGGGTATGCGAAACAAAGCAAAGCAAGGAGAATAAGGAACAGAGAAATGAAAAAAGAAGAAAGCTGGGATAATATTGCGTAAAAGAGGGTGTATGCGAAAAATAGGCAAATAAAAAAGAGAATAAGGAGCAAAGAAATGAGGAATGAGAGGAAAAAAATATGTTGCATGGGAACAAAAGGCGAAGAAGAAATTAACCCTTAGAAGATACGATGATGCATTGGTTTTATGTTTTCTGACTAATATTCGACGATTTTATTCAGGCTAAGAAGGGTATATGGAAGTCAGAGTGTTAATTGCGATAGTCTTTACCTTTACAATTCCCACAGATCCTTGCTAAATTGTATAAAATCGTCTAATAATAGCCAGAATAAACTGTCAAAATGTGTCATAATATTCAGAGGCTTAAGGAATGTGCACTGGAAGAATTAGTAAACAATAATATAAAAGAAAGAGGCTGTATGAAGAAGGGCATTAAGATATAGGATAGAGAAAAAAAAAGAGTTAGCGAAATAATTATATAAATACCAAAAAGCAAACGAAAAACATATGCATAATGGAATATATATTGTATGAGGGACAACTTACAAGACAAAACAATATGCTAAATATGGGTACATCCTTCATAAAAGAAAAGGAACATTTGTGTCCACAGATGGAACAGGATTGAAGAGGATATTGATGGGAAGAGAGAGGGGTAAGGAGAGAAGAAGGGGATGAGAGAGGGGAACAAATGAAAGATAGTGAGGGGTGGTGGTGGTGGGGGCAAATGGTAAGGAGAGAAAATGAGGGTGAGGTGGTGAAAGACAGGAGAAAGAGGAAAAGGGAGATTTTACATAGATTTACATAAATACACTGGCCACACAGACCTTACGATCCCAGCGAGGCGGTCAGGTCTTAATTCTAGTAGAGATAGCTAAACCTTGAGTAAGGAAAAGAGGAAGGAAACGATAGCAAAGAAGGAGAGAGAAGAGGTAGGAGAAGGAAAGGGGAGGGAGGAATGTAGGAATGGGAGATAGAGAGAGGAAAAGAGAAAGGGGTTAGGAGAGAAAAACGAAGAGCTAAGGAGAGACAGGGAATATCTAGAGGGTGGAAAGAAATTGGAGAGATGGGAGGAGTCTAAGAGAGAGAGAGACAAAAAAAGAGAGCGAGAGAGAGAGAACGAGAGAGAACGAGAGAGAACGAGAGAGAACGAGAGCGAGAGTATGAGAGAGGGGAGAGAGAATATGGTCGTAGAATAAGGCAGTAACGTGACATACGGCTGTGGCTTACGACCGATCATCTGGACCGTGGGAAGCACATACCACTCATTAGTCCCTTGGGGATTATGACGCATTTTGGCAGTTTAACCCCTTCTGTACCAGCGACGTCTCTTTCATTTGATTGCAGCTACATTTTCATGATTTTATGAAGCTTAGGAAGGTTAGATGGTAGCTAAAATTATGAATTGAGATAGTACTGTATGTAGCCTTTTAATTGGTCGACGTCCTTCCTAAGCTGAATAAAATCTTCTAATAGTTGCCAGAATATAATGAAAAAGATGTCACCGGTACAGTAAGGGTTAATCTAGCTATCCTTACTCATTTGTTCCATATTCTCCTTTTTTTGCCTATTTATCGCATGCATCCTCTTTTACGTCAATATTTTCCTAACTCGCTCGTTCCTTATTTCCCTGTTCCTTATTTATTCTCCTTTCTTCGCCTTTTCTTTCATACACCCTCTTTCTTTCACGTCAATAATTTCCCAACTCTCTCCTTCCTCAGAGGGTTAATCGAGATGGTCTTTAGCCTTTTGATGTTCACAGATTCTTCCCAAGTTGTACAAAATCGCCTAGTGATAACCAACAGATATGCGTCATCGTGTATCTTCTAAGGGTTACAAACCAAACATGCACGTCTATAAATACATAAAAACGAATCCTTTGCTTAAAACGCATATATTTCACAAACATGATTTAATGTGTTCCTCAGAGCTTTCCCAGTGCATACCACCTCTTCTACGTAGAGTACGTAGTACCTGTCTTGCAACACAATCCCACCCCTAATCTGTGCAACTCTCCAACCCAAGAGCGAAACATTTTTATCAGTCTTTCTTCTATTCAAGTGCTCAGCTCTGGAACTCTCTCCCAGAATCAGTCTTTCCCTCTTCCTATGACTTAAATTGCTTCAAACTCCGTGTGTCCAGGCAGTTTGGCTCGAACGTCCCTTGATTTTGGCCATGCCACTCTTTCAACTCTGGCGGGGGGGGGGGGGGGGGGCACTCGATACAGGCAGTTCTGCCTTGTGTCTCCCTCACTCACATAGAACAAAACAGAAGGCTACAGCTACTGACAAATGTTCGTGAGTTTTTGCGATTTTTGTTATGCAAATATATTCATTAAGATCGCTGTTCAGATCAATTCAGCTAAATATTAATAATTACATAATATGTATTGAATTAATCGCTGATTTGATTTTAACATCTTTCTAAATGGATAGATTTGCATAAAGAAAAATGCAAGAGCTCACCAACATTTGTAAGTAGCTGTACATGTATAAGTATATCTCCCAATATAACCAATTTGACCGACCGACCGACCGACCGACCGACCGAGCGAGAGCGAGAGAGAGAGAGAGAGAGAGAGAGAAAAGCACACTATTTGCAGCATGTCTCTATATATAATGCAACAATAGCCTCATGAGACACACATATACGGCAGCATCAGGCAGCGTTGATGGGGCGCGGGGAGGCAGGAAAGTGGGCGTGTGTGTGGGTAACGAGGCACGGGCGGCCAACAAAGACTGGGGAGGGGCGTGTGGTGGTGAGCCGCCCGGGGCCACCTCATCATGGCGTAACATCCTCGCTTTAAGGCAGTGTCACACGAACAAGTTCTCCGTCAATTTCTATGAGAAATTGTAGTCTGGCAGCTTCCAAATTGGGGTTTCATACAAATTAAACTGTATGTGTTGTGTATGTATGTATATACTCAGGCAGATACCCAATTGCTGGGGGTGGCCGACACGAGACAGAGCCCAAACAGAGACCACATTCAAAGTTCCTATTCTCAGGGTCCGGGACCACTTTCGCATTCCCTCGCCCCTTTCTCGAAAAGCAAAATCTAACTTCGATCTAGTTTTCGAGTCCAATGTGAAACAGCCTCAAAATAGTACTAGAAGAAACTTGATCATCGAAAATTGCCACGCGTCCTTTCGTGCCATTTATGTGTCTATTTGTCCTGCCGAGCTATAGCGACCCTGTAATTTAGAGGAATTAGGCTTCAGCCGGTAAATGTTTCTACCGAAAAATTTACAAATTTATCTTGAAGGGAGGTCTTTGGGATGTTTTTATTTAAAGCTTGATAGAGGTCTAGGGAACTAACTAATATACAGTATACTGTATATACAGTATATATATATATATATATATATATATATATATATATATATATATATATATATATATATAAACGTCCCCTTAACAACAGCAACACGAGTAAACTGACTGGTTGTGGTGGTGTTTGGTGTTGGTGTTGGTGGTGGTGGTGATGGTGAGAGGTGTGTATTGTTCCAACATTATGTTATGCAAATATACTCGGGGCTTTCATCACCCTCCCTGCAATGTTTATCTGATGTAGGGGGGGGGGGGGGGATCAATACCAACTGGTCCTCCGCTCAACTCCAATACTTCTATAAATACCGGTACTTCTACAAATACTTCCACAAAAACAATACCAACTGTCCCTCTTGATCATCGCCATTACTTCTACAACTCGGTACCTTAAGGAGGGATGGTTCATTTTTTGGTCGATTTTTTAATTTATGTATTACTGTTTTATTTTCCTTCCTAGACCTCCATCAAACTTAAAATAACAACCCCAGGATTCCCGTTCAAGATATATTTGTAAATTTTTCGGTAGAAAAATGTCCCGACCTTCTGTCGACCGGGACCGTAAGTTCTTCGGTAAATCCTTGAATAAACTGGCACAGATTTTCCTTCTCACAGGGGAGAGGTCCGCTTGGGGGCATTTTGTGCATGCCCACCCTCATAAAGGGGATTAGGGCGTCTGGCAATAGATAAATAGACAGTTAACCCATACAGTACCGGTGGTATCCTTTGCATTACATTCTGGCAACTATTAGACGATTTTAATATGGTTAGGAAGGACGTCTACCCATTAAATTACTTTATAGACTATCTCAAAAAATCCTCTTAGCTACCACATAGGCCTATCTTTCCTAAGCTTTGTAAAATCGTCTAAATGTAGATGAAAAAAAAAAAAAACGTCGCTGGTACAGAACGGGTTAAAAAGCGTACATTATGTCATCTATCACAATTTTACCTTTTATCCATCGCCGCCTGTTCTGCCACCGTAAAGAACACCAGGGACACTTTTAGCAGCGTCCATCATGTCATCTATTATAATTTTTCCATTTATACTCTGCGTGCCCCTTTATCCGTAGATCCGTAATTTATCCGTAAATCCGGCCATTTATCCGAACCGGTTATGTAAGCCGGGCCCTGCATTGACGTAATCAGCACAAATTGCCAGAGTGGGGAGGCGTAAACATTTTGAAAAACAAATTAAAATATATAAATGCGAATTCCGGGAACAAACGCCCCCAACTGTTCATTATACGTCGTGAATATGTATATATGTACACACATACACACACACACACAGCCCGTAGCCTAGTAGGTAGAGCTCTCGTCTCACACACGAGGGGTCGGGGGTTCAATCCCCGGCCGGGCGGAGACAAATTGGGCTTGTCTCCTTTCATGTGTTAGCCTCAGTTCACCTAGCTGTAAATAGGTACCTGGAATAAGTGGACGATGTTGTGACGTCCCATCTGGGGTTGGCAAAAATGGTACAAGGCGAGATGGGTATCATAAGGTTCACCTAAGCTGATGGCTACCTAAGCCTTCGGGCGAGACGGTACCGTCTATAGTGAGAATGGTACCATACAGATCCACCCTAAGCCTTCGTTTCCGATGTCGCCAATTGGCTAAAAATACAGACTACACACATCCACAGCCATTCCAACGATACATATAACACCTACACATATAGGAGGCGGGAAATAACGAGCATGCTCACTCCCGCAATACAACTAGAGTAAGTACACACACACACACACACACACACACATACCGGTATATATACAGTATATACTTTCAAACCCGCTCACTATATACAGTATATACTTTCTGAAATCGGATCGCAAATAAGTACGGTATATGTATTACGATATATAAAACCAGATAGTGTAATATATACATAATAACACCCTCTCTAAATATGTGCATTCTATATTCCATTCGCAAACATAATACATATATATATATATATATAGATGGATAGATAGGTAGATAAACCCTTTCATCAATAAATACACATAATAAACCCGTTCATCAATAATACACATCATAAATCCGTTCATCAATAAATACACATAATAAAACCGTTCATCAATAATACACATCATAAACCCGTTCATCAATAATACACACCATAAACTCTTTCATCAGTAAATACACCATTAATCTTTTCATAAATAAAATACACATCATAAACCCGTTCATCAATACATACACATAATAAACCCGTTCATCAATAATACACAATAATTTTTTCAATAAATACACCATTAATCTTTTCATAAATAAAATACACATCATAAACCCGTTCATCAATAATACACATAATAATGTTTTCAATAAATACACCATTAATCTTTTCATAAATAAAATACACATCATAAACCCGTTCATCAATACATACACATCATGAACCCTTTCATCAATAATGTTTACTTTTTTTTTCTACGTGGATGAGGGAGACAAAAGGAAAAACTGCCTGTGACGAATGCCTCCCCTAGAGTTGAAAGATTGACAGGGCCAAAATCAAGGAATGTTCGAGCCAATATACACAATCATAAACCCAATCATCAATAAATACACATAATAAACCCGTTGATCTTACATGCACTAATATCAAATCCTGCTCCGAACTATTTAGCGTTTTCCCCCTGGGGCGTATCCTGGGTAATGACCACGGTATTAGCAGCATTAACAGTGTACCCGACACCAGTAATGCTCTATATATGATGAATGGGTCAACTCGCACTAATACAATAACCTCTCCCTCTCTCTCTCTCTCTCCCCCTTCCCTCCTCACTCTCCCTAGCTCCCTCCCTCCTCCCTCTCTTTCACTCCCTCCCTCCCATACTACCTCCCTCCCTGGCTCCCTCCGTGATGACAGGTTACCCCATTAAAGCTCAATATGAACCGCCAAATTTATTCCCGACTTCGGCATTCACGCGCCCCGCAAAAAATATATACATACACATACACACGCGTTGCAAAATCCCGGAACGCTAGCTGGCAAAACAAAAAATATATACGGTACTTATGCCATCCCCCCTCCCTTAAAAAAAGAAATACAAAAATAAAATAAAATAAAAACACGATAAAAAAAACCAATAATAATAAAAAAAAAAAAAAATGCATCCGTGCAATATTGCAACAAATATGCAATACGAGGGACTGTGCAGGAAAGAGGAGGCTGACAGGGTGTGAAAAAAAAAACGTGCAACATATATATCCCGATGGCCTGATCCCACACACAGCAAAACTCATCATTCCTGTTCATTCCAATCAGCCATGAAACAGTTGCAATACTGGAACATTTTCGGCCCCCGCTCAAAACGGTCTATCAGGGGTCGGGAACGGCGGCGCGGCGGGATATTAACCCGTACAGTACCAGTGACGTCCTTTTCATTATATGTTTGGCAACTATTAGATGATTTTATTCAGCTTCGGCAGGGCATCTAACACTAAAAAGACTACAGGCTATCTCATTAAATCATTTGAGCTACCACACATCCTTCCTAAGCTTCATAAAACTGTGTAAATGAAACTGAAATCAAATACAAAAGACGTCACCGGTACATAAGGGATTAAGGGGAGAGTTTTAGTTGAGTCCCTAGACCTCCATCAATCTTAAAAAATACCCCCTAGACCCCTCATCGAGATACATTTTTACAAGTTTCGGTTCCTTCCAAATTACAGGCTCGCTATCGTTCGTCAGGAAAAAAATCGACACCTAAATGGCACGAAAGGTCTTGATATTGATATAGAAATGGGATGAAAGGTTTTAAAATCGACAAACTAATGGGCACAACGTCTAAAACAGTCTGAAAACTAATGGGGCTAAACATGAGGAAGAAGAGGGCCCGGAAAAACGACCCACATTCCCCTAAGTCTAAAAACTGTGACTCCTATTCTCTTGTACCTCAAAAAGGGCTGAAACAAACGGGTTGTAAAATATTTCACACCTATTTATTCGACTACTCTTCCTAAAATTATATAAATAACAGCCCATTTGTTCATGTACTTCTGGAGTAATTAGACGTTGAAATCCAGATTTCTAGACTCGTCATACTACTACTACTACTACTAAGAATAATGATAATAATAAACAAAAATAATAATAATAATAATAATAATAATAAAAGTAATAATAATCAACTAATATAATGCTATGGTACTCCTCTCACCCATCAAATATTTCTTATATAGTATGAGGTTAGAATACAATGAAAGAGACGACGTTGTACTGCCCCCCCCCCCCCCCTTTCCCCCCGACAGCAGATTGTGAGGAGAATATTGTGGTGGGCTTATGAGCAGTGTCAATCTTGGTACTAACCAGACTCAGGCTGGCTTTTATTACCCATATTGTGTCAGAGCTTCTGTCGCACTCTTAATATCTGATATATTTTCATCCCACACACACTTACAGTATATAGTAGACACAATAGTTTCATATTTTCCACTAGGTATCGATAAATCAGTTAGTAAGGGATTCAATGAAATGAAACCGAGTATAGTATTCAATATAGTGGTACTACATACAGGGGAGGCCATGTACGGAGCCTGGTGCTGGTGCAGTGCAGTGGTGCTGTGTGGATCTGCACATGCGCGACGACTTTGATTATTTTTCTCCCCTTTAACTAGGCCTTTCAAAGCGAGTTCACCATGCCGTCTCATAACTCATAGGTAACGTTTAGGGCTCACTCCCAAGAGGTCTAGCGTTCGATCCCAGCTGAATACAATATTAAATTAAATTAGGTTAGGTTAGTTAGGTTAGTCCAATAATAATATTAAAATATATTCTGCGAAAAAATAAAAATAAAAACCACAGTTGTCGTGCATGCGCAGATCAACACGACACCGCTCCAGCACCGGGCTCCGTACATGACCTCCCGTATACAGTGGATAGATATATTGATGGGCCACATAATAATATAATAGAAGAGGAAAGATGCCAAAAAGAGATAGATAGATAGAGAGATTAGCTAGCTAGCTAGATATAGATAGATAGAGAGAGCTAGCTAGCTAGAGAGCGAGAGCGAGAGCGAGAGCGAGAGAGATAGAGATAGAGATAGATAGAGAGCAGAGGGGTAATGTGATGAGGGGCGACAATCTCATTACAGGACAATAGCCACACTTGTCCCTGCCTCGCCCAGATGGCTACACCCCAACCTGCAACCCCTCTCTCTCTCTCTCACTCACTCTTGCTCACTCTCTCTCTCTCTATCTCTCTCTCATTCCCCTCTATTTTTTCCTCGAATCCTTGCTATCCTTATTTTCCACTTTTTTAATTAACGGAGGGCAAAATCCTACTCTGTCTGGTTATGTATTGCAATATAGTTAAGCGAACCTCACTTCTCTCTCTCTCTCTCTACCAAGCAAACACAGATTTAATAAAAGTCTAACCACAAACCCCCCCTCCCCCCTTCCATCCCATCATGTTATTCAACCCTTCCTTTCCCCTATGCACAGACAGAAGGGAAGTTCATAAAGTTTAGAGGTAATCGCGTGTTCGTTGTTCGATTCGTATCCTAGGACTGCACTCACGAAACGAAGAACGAAGAGGAGCAGAAATTAAACCATACGAAACAAAACCATTCCCTTTTCTTATTATCATACTATATTGTGTTCCCGACTCTTTCTTCTCTGTTTTCCTTTTGTTTGTTTGTGTTTATTTTTGTAATTTTTATGTCTGTTAATGTTAGTGCACTAAACCAAATATATGGATATACTGCATGGACAAATTGGGTCATGAGTCAGACGGGGAAAATTGAACAAGGAAGATAACAGGAGAGAGTGGTAGAGTACATTGCATGGTTGAACTTTTTAACTCACGCATATAGATAGATAGATAGATAGATAGATAGATAGATAGATAGAATTTTAATCACATACCTACTAAATCTATGCAAATCAACACGACAAGAACATCTGATGAACCTTTAAAGAACCTCCCCATCTCACCCTACCCCAGGACCAACATACTGGGCGACTCAGCAGAAAACCTGAACCAATCGATATATAGTCGAGTGTGTCCCCTTGATCCCCTCTAAACTAACGAGGGCCCGTCCATACAAGGCTACTGGCTCCTTAACGCAATTACTGTAAGAGGTAATGAAGAGTGCGAGCCGCCGTAATGTGATAAAGGATGTGATGAATGAGCAATAAAAACGGGGAGAGAGGGAGGAGGAGAAGAGCAGAGAGTGGTGGCCGCAGACTTGTTTTTTAGGGGTCGCTTCTTCACAATGTCGTAGGACACATTAGCCTTATGGATGGGTTTTAGGTTAAGCAAGGTTAGGTTGGCTTTTGTTGGGGGTAATAGGTTAGGTTGGGTTATAATAAAGATAATACTTGAACTAACCTATAGTACTGCAAGTATCGATAAAACATCTGCTTTACTCTCTTTAGTTTACTAGGTTGGTAGGTCATTGTTATATAATTCAAACATCACTCTAACGGGACTATTTTGAAACTATATGATTAAAAATGAGTTAGAATGCTAATTTCAATCATAGCAAAATGGGGTCCGGAGTCGAAATGAATCACGTCCTTAATGGGCTATACCTGATGAAAATATAGTGATATATATATACTAAATAAGGATAAATATATATATATATATATACCGGTATATATCCCAGCAATGGTGTGTGTGTGTAATAATAATAGTTTTCCTATATTCGCTAGGTTTCTCACTAAAATGATTGAAGTATTCTGTATTAGTAATTTGAAAGCAACAGACTAGTAATAAATTCACAAGCCTCTTAAGATTTACATAAGCTATTAATAAGCAAAATAAAAAAAATCAACACACATTGTCTTCCCTACTAAACAACCAAGGAACCTGGATTTTCAATTTTAACACCTGTACCGGCGACGTCTGTTTGATTGTGTCATAACTATATTTAGAAGAGGCTCAGTGGTAGGCAAAAGGGTTAAGTGAGATATTTCGAAGCCTTCTAATTGCTGTGCCTCTTTTAAACTGAATGAAATCGTCTTACAGTAGCGAGAATAGAATAAAAAAAACGTCGCCGGTTCAGAAGGGGTTAAATTATTCGATAAAAAGTGAAAGCTCAAAGAAAACACTGACTAATGTAAGAATACTATGCACAATGAAAATAAAAAATAAAACAAAGCAAAACCTCTTAAAGTATTGATAAAATACATCATATGTATAGTAGTTATATGAACACACTTCTATAACGAGAGGGCGAAAATAAAAAAGTAAAAAACAAAAAAACAGATTGTAGTAAAAATGGAAGACCCAAAGAATCACACGGATTTAAAATACGAGATGAGAATAGAATAAAATAAATGAGATGGGGGATGAACTAAAACAAAAAAATAGTACCGGTACACAAGCCTTACTAAAAATACTGAGGTAAAAAGAAAACTAAAAACAGCAGGAGCAGAAATGTGAAGTATATACCGGAATAACTTCAGATATTTTAAGCCATTTACTACCGGTGCCGTCCTTTTACTATCCAAAATTTGACTATCCATGCATAAATACCAGGGAAAGAATGATTAGTGTCCCCGAATGTCCGCGACCACAGAGAAGGGGCCCAGCAGACACTTGATCTTTGAGCTGTCTGGCTGAGTGGCTGAGGACAGATGGAGAAGTGGCTGGTGGTTGTGGGAGGGTAGGGTGGGGGGGGGGGGGGGGTGCTTGGGGATGATGGTGGGGAAGGGAAGGAGGGAGAGGGAGACACGTGGTTGGTGGTGGGAGGGGAAGGGGGGCAAGGGGGTGGTTGGTGGGGAGGGGAAGGGGGACAAGTGGCTGGTGGGGGAAGGGGAAGGGGGACGAGGGGAAAGGGGACAAGTGGTTGGTGGGGAGGGGAAGGGGGACGGAGTTCATCATTGTTCCTAACATAAGCGGGTACAGGTGGCTGAGTGGATAAGGACACTGTACCATAATCCGGGAAAAAATCGGGTAGTAGCATCAGGGTTGTGTATGCAGTTTTTGCTCTCATGTGGACTGGTGGCTGAGTGGATAAGGACGCTGTACATTAATCCGGGGAATATCGGGCTGTAGCATCAAGGTTGTATATGCAGTTTTGGCTTTCAAGTGGTTCAGGAATCCCCCCTTTATGAAACTTAGAAATGTTGGATCCCTTGCATTGTTTTACATATGCTTTAATTAGACGCTTGCCCCCATTAGTTTGTCGATTTTAAGAACTTTCGGCCCATGTCTTTGTCAATATTAAGACCTTTTGGGCAATTTAGGAGTCGATTTTTTCCTGGCGAGCGATAGCGAGCCTGTACTATAGTAGTAATCGGCCTCCGGCCGGGACAGAAAAATGTACGCGGCTTGGTGTGCGGCTTGGTGTGCGGCTTGGTGTGCGGCTTGGTGTGCGGCTTGGTGTGCGGCTTGGTGTGCGGCTTGGTGTGCGGCTTGGTGTGCGGCTTGGTGTGCGGCTTGGTGTGCGGCTTGGTGTGCGGCTTGGTGTGCTGTTTGGTGTGCTGTTTGGTGTGTTTTACCCCATGAATATTTTTGGACTTGGCGGGATTTCGAATTAGACTTGGCCTCCCAGAACAGCTCAAATGACCAGTTTGATTCTGGGCGAATGGCTTGTCGAAAATAGAATATACGACCATGTATGTTAACTGTTGGGCGAGATAAATCGAATGGCAGAAAGTAAAATTAATTTGGACTCTTAGTTTGGGCTACAGTAGACTTTTAAAGTTGAAAAAGTGCTAATTTCGAGCGTTTCTGGAGGTCAAATCAACCCGAAATCCAAACGTATTGGTCCGATTTGAATTATGTTTGTGCCATTGGATTCAGCGGATGAAATTTGTTTTCTGGTAGAAATTTGAGCAAAATCTATACATAAATAACCCGTCTATGGGTGATTTAGAAGTATTCAAAATCAAAATCAAAATTAGGCCTATTGGGCCTACAAAATGGTCTAAATTCAAACATTTATATACTGTTGGAATCGCAACGACGAGACAAATCCATATACAGTATACCCTTGAAAACACAAAATTCGAACATGACCTGCCAAGGTACTTGTTTTCAAAAAATATTGTTTGATTCTGGCAGACTGGCTGGTCGAAAATGGAATCTATTACCATGTGTGGAAGCTGTTGGGAGAGAGTAATCGAATGGCACCAAGTAAAATTAATTTGGACTATTAGTTTTGGCTACAGAACTGGACTACCTGGACAGCCTGGACTAAAACCCAAGTGTACAGGCTCTCAGCCTATGCCCGAGAGGGAGTAGTTGGAATATAGAAAAAAAAAAAAAAAATATAACACAAGTTAATCGAAACGAACCTAACCTAATCTAAATAAGGCAAGTGGTTGAATCGATAGACCACCTCATTTTTTGTGCTGGTATATAGGATTAATGGCTTATGATAAACCAGCACATCTGGGTACTTGTGACGAACCGCTGTCAATAAAGGTACTTGAATATGGATCGGAAGCCCGGGTTGTGCAAATTTGACTTCAACGCAGCTTGTTAAAATCAGTCTTATCGACTTTCTGTTAAATTAAGCGAGGTAGTGAATATTTATTGGTCTGTTTATTTATTAATTTATTTTTATGTTTCCTCGCTCGACCTCGATCAAGCTAAAAAAAACACACCCCCTAGACCCCCCTACAAGATAAATATGTATATTTTTGCGGTAGGCCGGTTCCTATTAAAATTTCAGGCTAGCTATCGCTCGCCAGGAAAAATAAAATTCGACACCTAAATGGCACGAAAGGTCTGGAATTTGATTGCGAAATGGGGCGAACAGTGTTATAATCGCAAAACTAATTGGCCGAACGTCTTAAAATTTCAAAACTAATGAAGCTAAACACGAGGGAGAAGGGGATCAAGAAAAACCAACCATCCCCATTAACCTTTTTTAACAATGTCTATGGCTGCCAAGTATTCTTCCCAGGGGCCCCATTTCGAACTTGTGAATTTTGACAGCGATCAATGTAATTATGTTCATAGTGTGTTCTTGGAGTACCTTGCCACAACCCCACCTACCCTCCCCCCCTCATTCCATAACACTCCCCTCTCCTCTACTCTGCCCCCTCACAACCTCGCTCATCTACTCCGCACTCCTCCCCTCTTCCCCCCATCTTTCATCTCTCCTCCACTCTTTCTCCCATAACAACCCCCCTCTCCCCTCCCCCACTATCACTCACGATAACCGGGCGCATGTGTGGGGGTGGAGGGGGATCGCTAATGATATCAAGCCATGCCCCCTCTCTATCTTTACTCTATTTATCCAACCGTCCCCATTCTCTCTTTTTCCTTTTATCTTTCACCTGTTTTTCCCTTTCCCCCTTTCTTGTCTTCCCTTCCTCTTTCCACTAACCCCATCCACAGTTTCCTCCCGCTGTCCCACCTCTCCTCCCTCACCCCTGCCCCCCTTCCAACTCCCCTCAGTCCTTCCCTACCTCTCCCTCCTCCTCCTCCCTCAATCCTTCCCCACCTCTCCCCCTCCCCCTCACTCTACCCAACCTACCCTCCACCTTCCCCTACCCCTCCCCCCTTACTCTAACCCTTCAGTCCATCCCCACCTCCCCCTCTCCCTCTCCCTCCCCCCCCCCCCTAACTCCACCCCAAACAACCCCCACCTACCCCCTCTCTCACCCGATAACCCCCAACCCCCCACACTATCATTCACGATAACCGAGCGCATATGACTGGGGGGGGCGCTAATGATATCAAGCCATGCCCCACGCGCCATTACGCTCACACAATTATTGGTGATTCACGCAGATGAGATGAACGCGGCGGTACGGGGAGCCAGCCAGGGAGGGAGGGAGAGAGGGAGGGAGAGAGGGAGAGAGGGAGAGAGGGAGAGAGGGAGAGAGGGAGAGAGGGAGAGAGGGAGAGAGAGAGAGAGAGAGAGAGAGAGAGAGAGAGAGAGAGAGAGAGAGAGAGAGAGAGAGAGAGAGAGAGAGAGAGAAAGTAAAAATGAGGAGAGAATGATTATATATATATATGAGAGAGAGAGAGAGAGTGTTTTAGTAGGAATGAAGTGGGTATAAGAAGGAGAGAAAAATATGGCATTGTGAATGAACAGACAAATGCACAAACAATATAAAGAAGATAATCACTAGATAAATATATACAAGGTTGTCAATGGAAAACATGGACCTAGCGAGAACTATTAACTAAGCAGAAAATTATTTAGATATTCCCATTGGTATAATGGCAGACGGCTACAGCAAAACAGGAAATAATAACATGGATAATTTTGTTCTGAATGATTACAGGTATTTTCATTATATTATATACCCTGTAGTGACTAGAAAGCACTATGGCGTGAATTTTCAGTCAAAACACTACACTTTTCTTGATCGTAATTACAATCTACATGTCTATGAGAATATGGTATGTTAAAGGAGGTGTATCATTCTGATTGGGGATCGGTCGTGAAGCTCCTACCAAGCTTGCTAACATGTACTAATTGCATGACTGGCAATACCAATGTATTTTGTCCAACATGTGATCATGAAATCACCTATATGACGAATTATTGAGGCAACCCCACAATGCACACCACACAAGACTACGAACAGGAACGTGAAAGAGGTGTGCTTTGGGAGGGTTTGGAGAATTGGAATTTGGAGAAAGGGGATGAAAGGGGGAAGGAGGGGGGGGGGGTAGAAGTGATAGGAGTTTTGGAGGAGGACTGAATTGCAGGGGGACGTGACCTAGGGTGCTTGTGGGGAATAGTATTTAAAAAAAAAAAAAAAAAAGGAAAGGGCGTGAAGAGGTGTGGTGATTTTTTTGGTGGGTGATGGAGTGTGGGTTGGGGGAGATTTTATAGGTAGGGCTTGAGGTTTGCTTTAAAGGGTTAGTGTGAGGGGTGGGGAGAGGTAGGTGTGACTTAAATGGTTAGTGGGAGGGGAAGGGAGAGGTAGGGGTGACCTAAGGGGTTAGTGTCAGGGGAAGGGAGAGGTAAGGGTGACCTAAGGGGTTAGTGGGAGGGGAGGGGTGAGGTAGGGGCGACTTAAAGGTTAATGGTGGGAGGGGAGGGGAGGGGTAGGGGTGAATTCAAGGGTTAGTGGGAGGGGAAGGAGGAAAAAGAGGATGAAGAAGCAGGGAAGGAGGACGAGTCTGGACACCCACCTCACGTCTCCCTTGGTAATATTGTCGGTTTATTTTCAGCTGACGGTAAATTGGATCCTTTAGCAACTGTTTTCTCGATATGTAATTGAAAAAAAAACATGAAACTACTACGTCTCTGCTTCATATTAATGCTAAGGTTTTCTTAATTAATAACACAATTGGCTATACAAACTTTGTAATAGCTAAGTAATTAAGGTGAGGACCATTCAATTTACAGTCAGTTAAACAATCAAACAAACAACAAGGCATTATTATTAACATCGTTCTTAACACCAATAACCCTCTAAATTAAATCATGTGATTCTTCCAGGATTCGAACCCAGGATATCACATACAGAACTTACACACTCTAAACATTAAACCATCAAGACTGAAGGCAGAAAAAAATAAGGAGGAAGACGAATGAAAATAAGAAGAGGGGAATGAGGATAATGAACAAAACAAAAATTAAGAAGAAAATATTGGTAATACCAAAGATAATAAGAATGAAGACAATGAAAAACAGATTGAAGAAGATGGCGAAGAGAACGAAACAGACGGAGAAGAAAGGGAGGAGGGATAAGAGGTGGAAAAGGAGGAGGAAGAGGAAGGAGAAAGAAGTGGAGGAAGAGGAGAAGGAAGAAGAAAGAAGAAGGAGGTGGAAGAGAAGAAAGGAGAAAGAAGGAGGAGTTGGAGGAAGAAGGCGAACGAAGAAAGGGAGGAAGGAGAAGAGGTAGAAGAGGTGGAAGAAGGAAAAAGGAGAAAGAATACAAAGGAATACAAAGGAGTACAAACTGCAGGAGACCTATTGGTCCTTACGGGACCAATAGGAAGGAGAGAGGAGAAAGAAGAATGAGGTGGAGAAGCAGGAGGAGAAAGGAGAAAGCAGAAAGGGAGGAAAGAGAAGAGGTGGAGGATGAAGGAGGAGGGGGGAGGGGGAAGAGAAAGAAAGAGGAGGAGGAGGAGCAGGAAAAGGAAGATGACAAAGAAGAAGAAGAATAGGAAGGTGGAGAGCCCTGGAAACCCACCTCACGTCGGCCCTGATACTCGACACGACAAACTGGATTACCCTCCCCACCCTTGGTCCCCCACCCCTTCCTCCCCCCATCATGGCCCCTGTAGGCGATGGAGGAGGGAAAACTGGCAATTAATGTTCCTATATTTAGGTCTTTTTCTGAGCGACCTATACTGTTTGTGTGTGATTTTTGTTTTGTTTTGTGTTGTCCCTATTCGGGCTCTGTCTCGAGTCAGCCACCCCCAGTTGTGGGGTATGTGCCTATGTAGTCCCTTAACCCTGTGCCTAAGTATTATACACACATCTATACATACTTTTTCGAATTATGCCTTACAGAGAAAACATTCTAATTACCGTGATTTTTTTACATTCGTTTATCAATATCTATTTTCGGTGATTTATATTATTCTGACAATCATATTTTTGAATGGGTTGTTTACGAATTAGATCTTGCTAGTCACATTCTAAGCAGTATACTATAGTAGTTGCTCTACTATTTATAAACGCTCGCTTAACAATAGCTATCGTATATTTTCTTTAGTGATTAATCAAAAAAAAATCCGACACACTAAAAACATCACTTGGTTTGAAATCATTACTAAAACGAAAACATTAAGAATATTGGCCCCTGTGTGCCTATAATAATCAAATCAATGTTCATGTAGAACAGTTTATAATCAATTAACTCATACAATACCGGTGACTTCCATTTCTATATATTGTGGCACCTAGTAGACGATTTTATTCAGATTAGGAAGGACCTCTAGCAATAATAAGGTTTCAAATTATCTCAATCAACCCTTTTAACTACCGCAGATCCTTCCTAAGCTGCATAATATCGTCTGAATATAGCTAGCATAAAAGATAACAATCGTCGCTGGTACTCAAATGGTCAACTCAATTCACCAACTGCTTCTTCACCCTCTTCCAGAACCAATTCGGCCACACCTCGCCTAAAGAAACCATTCCTCACCTAATTTAAATATAATATTCATATAACCTTCACATAACCTAATTCTAGTTAATCCAATCTAATCACCAGGAAAATCGACACCGAAATGGTACGAAAGGTCTTAAAATTTACTAAGAAATGAGGTGAAGGTCTGAAAATCGCAAAAAACTAATTGGGTGAACGTCATAAAATATCAAAACTAAAGTGGCTAAACATGGGGGAGAAGGGGGCCCCGAAGAAAACACTTAAGCCCCCACCATACCAGTTCTCTTCAAGTTTTCTAAAACTTATCCTCTTGAGGATTATGACGATTTTATGCCGTCTAGGAAGAACCTCTAGGAATCTAAGGGGTCCAAAGTCGCTCCCTCACGTAGAAGGGAAGTTGTCCGCGGTCCGTATTGTAAGGGGGGCCTCAAGAAGTCCTTCCCACTTACCACAGACGCCGCTGACTGTCCCCCCCCCCCCCCCCAACCCCTCACACACACACACACACACACACACACACACAGTCCCAGGGTTACCAAATCAATTCCGCTAGATAGTAAATAATGGCCGGAAATCGCTGGGATAATAATGCCCCTATCGCTAGAATATCCCGCTCAAATGGCTCAAATCTCCAAAATATCGCTATATATATTGTTAAAATAGGACTTTAGAGGCTATCAACCCTATTGGATTATTAAGCCAGCACACTGTAAGTCAAGAATAACGTCAGGACTGGAGCCTCTCTGCAAGAACTCCAGTCCCTTGGTATCGCTAGAATTCATGTTGCTAAGTGTAAATATGTCTCTAGATCGAAATAAATACCTCGAGAACTAACGGGAAAGTAGCTATAAATTGGCACCACTACCTCCCCCCCCCCTCCCCAACACACAGATTCACATTCGCTAACAATCTTCCTTGCACCTACATTTTCAGTTTGTAGTTCTATTCCCATTCAGTTCTTTATTACACAAGCCTTTTAAGCAAATTAGTGGATCTTTATTTGCATAATTTAGCTTTTTAATGAAATCAGTGAAAGTAATGAATACATGTGGTACTCCAAGGACTCGGACCTAGGATACTCACACCGAAGTTCCGCACACAAATCATTACGCTGTCAAGACAGTTAAAGGTTTATGCACAAGCCTATGAGTATATTATTCATTCTCAGGAAGCGCATTCTATCCTCGTGTCAAAGGTAAACACATGCTTACTATGCAATAACCTTTACAAGTGGTTACAAAATGACTTATGAGTAAAAAAAAAAAAAAAAAAAAATCGAACATTGCTTAGTGGAAAACGTCAATTCGGCCTATATGGGCCAATGGAAGTTTCAAAATGCTACATCAACATATCAACATATCTTAATATCTCATTAGAATGAATACCACTTATCACTGCAGACGATTATACAGTACATACGGTACACTCGGATACCATAGTCTCTGGCCCACTCTTAAATATTCGTGGACCCCCTATATTTTTCTTTATGCATTTATAACTATCTGGATTTATTTAATTTATAGAACTTGCTTTTCAATATATAGGATATATAGTTTTGTAGTTGATGTATAAACAATTATAGTAATCAATTCGTTTCCAGAGATATACTTCCATACTTAAAAACAGGTGAAGTCCACGATTATTTATAAGTCGGCTAGAGACTATGGCATCCGAGTGTATAAGTTTAGATACCTTGGAAGCTTTTCTTTATTGAGTTTCTTGGTTTATAATTATCCAGGTCAATTTATAACTTTTTTTTTCAATTTCATACTTATCTGATAACAATTCATGCCGATTATCAGTCTTAATTTAACTAACAAATAACCCACATGCGTGCAGAATTTCACTGTCCTTTTTCTTGCTTAACCTATTCACTACCAATGTCGTCCTTTTAAGTTTATTCTGGCTACTATTTGACGATTTTATTCAGTTTGAACAGGGACTACAGCAATTAACAGGCGTCGAACTATCTCAACTAACTCTTTATACTACCAAATATCCTTCTTAAACTGCACAAAATCGTATAAATATACCTAAAATTAAATTAACGGAACGTCGCCGGTACAGGAGGGGTTAAGGTTACAAGTTGTTTATTTTAGTTATAAGTGTGCTCAGCCTTATTTTCGTATACTGATATACAACACTTTATATTGGTTACAAACGGAAAATGCAATTTAGCTTTACATTTAAATGTGGTAGTCAAATATGTGTATTTCAATTTATATATTCAAATTTTCATATTCAGGATCAGTAACAATATTCACTGGGTACCTTGTATTTGCATCTACACTAGACAAATTACTTTTATCGTTCTTATTTTCTCATCTGAATAGGATTAGTTTACATATAATGGCTGATTGTATTAACACGTTCAGTACCGGTGACATTTTTAAAGTTATATTCTGGCAACGATTAGACGATCATATTCAGCCTAAGAAGGATCTCTAGCAATAATGAAACTTCAAACTTTCTCCTCCAACCCTTTAAACTACCACAGATCCTTCCAAAGCTTCATAATATCGTCTAAATATAGCTAGAATATAGTACATCACACGTCGCTGGTACTCAAAGGGTTAACACTATTAATACACCGTAACTTGAACAAACCGTTTTATATCTTAAGAGTTTATCACTTCCAAATTTACTTTCCATTCGCATCACCACCTTCTTCCAGGCATCTCCTATTCTGCTTCAGATGTGTGACAATTTCAGTATTTCTCCCCACTCCTCTCCTCAACCCATCCTGTATCCAAAGGCAAAACAAATGTATATTTACTCTGAAAATGACTTACATCTGAGTGTTTTAAGATCGTTGGATAATGGGAGAAATAAAGTTTTCCAGGGATTATAACTAATTTCAACTACGGTACTGTATAATGATGAAAACTACCTAAAACCAAAAAGAAAAACCATGGACAAATTAGTGGTAGTTTCGGTTATATTTTCCCATTTTAGGTTACGTATGTGTTTTTTGTATTATTAGCTTTTTTCTCAACAGTTCCTTCATTGATTAGTGTGTTTAATGTATTTTTCCTTCTGCAAATGCATTTTAGCCATTATATAGCAATATTCAAACACCGAAATTCACCGAAAATCATATTTTGTCATTACCCTAACCTAACAACCTATCCTAACCTGGGGGCTGCAGCCCCCAGACCCCCGCTGGGTTAGCATTGATATAGATGATAAAATACAAAACATACGGTGGATAAGTGAACAATATTAGTTCTCCACTGATCCAAGATGGCCACCATTTGTCCTTCCACCCTTCTTTAACCCACAAAGTCTGAGGTAAAATTATTTGGTAAATCTACAGTTATACTACCCCTCCCCCATTACCCCTCCCCCCCCACACCTCCCCTCTTCAAAACACCCCTTTTAATGTGTTTTTGGATGGTTCAGCAGACGCAGAAACTGATTTTTTTTTTATATTTATGTCACTAATTTTCCCATGGATTTATATAGTTTTCTGTGTTAATTTTCATCAATATACTGTATAGTGTTCGAAAGTAATTACAAGCCTCTGAAAAACTGTTTTGCCGCCTCCTCCCCCCCCCCCCCCCAGACTTATTGTCATCATCATATATATTGACAGCAGGGGGCAAAACACAAGTACGCCCCGGCCCAACCGATTGTACACCCAGGTAAACAAACCGCGAACGAAGAAACCTCGGCGGACGGGTCTCACTTTGCCGAAGGTTTGTAATACTTCAACGTATCTATTTCAAGTCAAATATACATTTCCGCGCATCATCAAACCATACTAATAATATTAACCTATTAGTACCAACAGAATAGCGACAAAATAGGGGTAGTATAACTGTAGATTTATGGAGAATTATATCCCATACGTGACCTAAATTGTATATTGTCCATAAATAATACCAACATTATGATAGAAAGCATATCGAATATCATCGCATAAATCCATTAACACTTACCCCTTCTCTAGAGCAAAGAATGTATGTCCACCCACTTCACTGACCATCGCGGTACTGAAGGAAATATAAATACAATTAGAATTCCTAGAGACACAGAAAGGAAACATAGAAAAAAGACAATCATACAAATCAGTGCCTTTTAATTAGTGAGATACCTGCATAAGAGATGGCAGGCAAGTCAATGAAAACGGAAGAAAACTATTAGAAAATGGAAAGGTAAACTATTCTAATTATCTCACTCGATGCCTACACAGCTTTATTAACATTCACAACAACACACAGAAGTACATATATATACGCACACATGGACATACGCTTACACTCTCAAATACATACCTCTTTCAACTACAACTCTCCTCAGGGTGTTGGGGCATAGGCTGGAAGGTGAATTAAGAATAAAAGTATAAATATAACGTTTTTGTTCCATTCAAGATCAACCTCCCCCAAAGGTCGTCTATAAACAAATCAGTCCTAATTTTCTTCACTATAATATAGACCCCCCCCCCTCCCCCACCCCTTCTCCTTGCTCCCGACCTCAACCATCGTCGCCTTTATGAGAAAGTATAGTTGTAGTATTTTTTCTGACCTCCCATCTCTTTCATGTTTAGCCCCATTAGTTTTCACATTTTAAGACGTGGTTCTCCCATAATTCGAACCTAGGATATCACATACAGAACTTACACGCTCTAACCATTGCACCATCAAAGCCTCCTCCCTCTCTCTCTCCCCACCTCGCCCTTTATAAAATCTGCCTCCCAACATTCCACCTATAAAATAAATCCGGCTCTGTGTATAAAATGTCTCATTACACCATCCATGAACCAAGCCTAACAAGCACTTCGCATAATATTAACGAGTGCGAACCTTGCCCCACCTCCCGTCCCTTTGAATCATCTTTACCTTAGAAGATATGCCTCCCTTCCTCTCTGCTCTTTCCCCACCTCACCCTTTACGCCCTCTCAAAATCTGGCACCCCAACCCTCCATCTATATTTCACCACTTCCATTTGCTTTAAAAGTGGGGCTGGTTACTATGCAAATCCACACAATCACAGCACCACGGCTTCGACCCCCAAGCCGCTACTACTCCGCCCGGACCAATCTGGGGGCGTGCACATGTTTTCACCACATTTACAGTGTACAGTAGCGCTAATAAGTTATGTCTCGGCACCAAGTATATTTTTTTCAATAATTGGTATCAGCAATATCTAAACTAATTTTCGTCGTTTTGTGTGAGATATACAAGCATGTTCCTACACTTACCCACCTTATTCAAACATCTGACAGACATGAATACAGTACAAAGCGAGCCAAACGTAATGACAGCCGAAACATGACTTATTAGCGCCACCGTACAGTAGCGTTAATAAGTCAAGTCTCAGCTGTCATTACGTTTGGCTCATTTTGGGAATGTATTATTGTCTGTCAGATGTTGAATAGGGTGAGTAAGTGTAAGAACATGCTTGTATATTTCACTCTATATGAAGAAATTAAACTTACTGTATATATTGCTGATACCAATCATTGATCAAAACATAATGTGTGCCGAAACATCACTTATTAGCGCGAATGTACACCAGGATAATAACAAGTTCTCCGATAACCTTTATGGCAAAACGATTAGACGATTATATTTAGAATAGGACGGGTATATGGAAGTCTGAGGATTAATTGAGAGATAAACACAATCTTACGAGCGAAATCGTCTTCTAATTACTTAACAGCTCATCTAGAATGTCAGGGAAGAACTGAATTAACTTTTACAGTCGCGCTAATAAGTGATGTCTCGGCACCAAGTTTGTTTTTATCAATAATTGGTAACAGCAATATCTAAGCTTCATTTCGTCATATCGAGTGAAATATACAAAACATGTTCCTACACTTACCCACCCTATTCAACATCTGACATATATTAATACAGCACAGAGCAAGCCAAACGGAATGACAGCTGGGACATGACTTATAAGCGCGACTGTACACTCTAGGACATAAATCATGCCCCTTTTTGAATCCTTAAACTGCTCAAATTAACCCAGGAAATGCTTATACTAGGTACAAAATTAATGAGAACCCTATTTATCACAAGTCAGATCAAATATACCTTACCTAATCTGATAACTAACCAAAGCTCTATCTATCACCAGTCAGATCAAATATACCTTACCTATTCTGATATCTAACACATCACCCTACTGTACATATCACGAGTCAGTCAGATATATCTTACCTAATATGATAACTAACCCAGAACTCTACCTATTACCAGTCAGATCAAATATATCTTACCTATTCTGATAACTAATCCAGAACCCTACTTATTACCAGTCAGATCAAATATATCTTACCTATTCTGATAACTAACACATCACCCTACATATCACGAGTCAGTCAGATATATCTTACCTAATCTGATAAGTAACCCAGAACCATACCTATCACCAGTCAGATCAGTATACCTTACCTAATCTGATAAGTAACCCAGAACCATACCTATCACCAGTCAGATCAGTATACCTTACCTAAACTGATAAGTAACCCAGAACCATACCTATCACCAGTCAGATCAATATACCTTACCTAATCTGATAAGTAACCCAGAACCATACCTATCACCAGTCAGATCAATATACCTTACCTAATCTGATTACTAACCCAGAACCATACCTATCACCAGTCAGATCAATATACTTTACCTAATCTGATAAGTAACCCAGAACCATGCCTATCACCAGTCAGATCAATATACCTTACCTAATCTGATAAGTAACCCAGAATCATACCTATCACCAGTCAGATCAATATACCTTACCTAATCTGATAAGTAACCCAGAACCATACCTATCACCAGTCAGATCAATATACCTTACCTAATCTGATAACGAACCCAGAATCCTACCTATCACGAGTCAGTCAGATCGTATATACCTCACCTACTCTGATAACTACAGATCACCCTACCTATCACAAGTCAGATCAAATATACCTTACTTATTCTGATAACTAACCCAGAACCCTACCTATAAGAAGTCACACCAAATATACCTTACCGATACACACCGGGCTGTACAATCGCAGGCACTAATATTGACCTTTACAATTTGATTGTATCCCAGACTTAACTTATTTTTTTATTTGTATTTTATTATTATTTATATTTTATTTTATCAACTCTGCGTAAGCAGAGACAGGACACGACTTATAAACGTAACTGAAAACAAACCAAAATATCTCCAAAAAATCGAAACCCCAAACAAGCCAACCCCTAACAGGTAGCCAACAAAGGGGAGCAGTGATCTGGTTGATGGCTTGTTGTTTTGTGCACACCGTCGTAAAAGACAATTGACCGCTGTTATTGTGTGCGGGGAAAAACATTGGTGCCCGGACAACTCAACCCGTAGTAGACCATTTAAACCAATAGCTCTCAACCAGTGCCAAATCAACCAACCAAACCAGTATCATTTTAAGGGGAGTGGGGTCGGATTTCTGGCCCCCCTTCTCCCTCGTGTTTAGCCTCTTTGTTTTTTAGATTTTAAGACGTTCGGGGGCCCCGAACGTTTGGTGATTTTAAGACATTTCGCCTTTTTTTTTATTGCCAATATCAAGACTTTTCGTGCCATTTAGGTGTCTATTTTTTCGTCTGATAGTTGCGAGAACATAATGAAAAGGATGTCACCGGTACTGAATGGGCTAAGAAAACTATTTCGAGCTGATTGAGTGACAGTACTGTGTCTGAATAACAGTCTTTCACTCGCAGGATTTAGTTAGTTAAAATAGGACTTCGAAGGCTATCAACCCTTCTGGATTATTAAGCCAGCACACTGCAAGTCAAGTACATTTTCTGGACTGGAACCTCTGTTCGAGAACCCCAGTCCTTTGGCTCGCAGGAAAACAAAATACAAGGCATATACACGTACTACCCGCCAGCTTCAATAAATGATTGTTGTTCAATTTCTTTCGAGTCATAGAAATGTCGAGATAATGCCCCTTTTATAGATTTAGCATACATTTTGTCAATATTGATCGTGGCCTGGACAACACTGGATATCATGGGTTAAATCTCCCACGGTTTGAGTTTGTTGTGGCCGCATATGTAACCTGTTGTTGGTCCGTGATGATACGCTATTGATGAACCTCACTCACAACGGGAAACTCAATCCATTTCCCATTTACACCTCTTAAATGTCAACGGGATTTTTGTTTTGTGTGTGTGGAAGGCTGCTCTAATCCCGGTGCTATTCCCCCATTTTACCTGGTGTTTTCCAACCCTAAATATTTTTCACCGCTGATAAAGTTAATGATCACTCATATTAGGTTCCTCATCAGGTATGCAAATTGCTCAAAGTGATTTTAAAAAATATCCTACAACGACCGCCCTTCGTAATAGAGACGGGTGCTGGCATTGTTGTGATCTCAGAGCCGCTTCCCTCACCTGTTTCTCCTCCTTTTTGGCTCTTGTGTCGGGGGAGGTTAAGGGTCGATATTGCTCGGGTCTTCCCGCGGGTTACCTCACCTGTGGCGGTGGACGCGGCTGATTGCGGTCGGTAGCTCTATTCGGAGCTCATCTTTCCGTCACAGCTTCAGGGTAGAGATTAATCAGGGGGGCATATTGGTAACACTGCCACAAACCCCTCTTTTCACACCGAAGTGCTACTGAAGGTGGCACTTCGGACGCCCCCGGAGCCTAGTCTGAAGGGCTACAAGCTCCCAGAGAAGGGAGAAGCTGGACGCAAAGTGGAGAAAGTGACGCGAAGCAAATGAACAATTTGGTGCAGGCGCGAGTGGGTCTCCTCAGTATTACTCCACTCAGCACACAGACGATGCGGCCCGACATACACCCCTGCCACGGCTTTGATCCCGGGAAACACCACCACCACCATATCCCTCGGCACTGGCAGGAGCACCATTATATCAAACTGGCCCTTAGTGTCCTTTAATGTCTGTACCTTTTTTACGAACACACTCGCCCTTATAATGCTAAAGTGTTCTATATTTTATGTACCTTTTTTATGAACACACTCGCCCTTTATCATGCAATACCTTAATGTCCTTTAGTTTTGTACTTTTTTTATGAACACACTCGCCCTCACCATTTATATCCTTTATATCTTATAGTATTTATTTTGTTTATGATCATTGTTATGTTTTACCTTATCCTTCAATTATGTACTTATAATATGAACACAGTCGCTCTTTATCATACTATACCTTTATGTCTTTCATCCATCAGTTATATATATTCACATAGTTTTCTCCTGTTTATACCTTTATCTGTCTTGATAGCGTAATGCATAAATGCGCGGAATTTCAGTGTGAGTATCCTAGGTTCGAGTCCTTGGAGTGCCACATGTATTTGTTGATTTCATTGAGTTTAGAAGTAAAGTTGGTTGGTGAAAACATATTATTATTACGTACGCTTCCTTTATTGTAAGATGCCTTTCCCTCCGTATCTTCCTTCATTAATCACCTGTATTTACCATACTAGCCATTCCCCTCGTTATTCCTTCATCTTATTTTTTATAATCGCATTCCTTTTATCACGCAATACCTCTCCCTCGTTTGCTATTCTAAGGCGGTGTCACACGAGCGATTTTTCCGTCAATATCTACGAGCAATTGTAGTCTGGCAGGCTTAACATTTCAGCTATATCAGAAATCTGCCACATATCATAATCTACCTTCACTCTAGTGTCCGATCTCAAAGTGAAAGAGCCTCAAAATATCACGAGAAAATACTTGCTCATCGACAATTGCCGGAAAAAGCGCTCGTATGACACTGGCGTTAGATTTTTTTTTTTAATGTTCTCCCCACTTCCATACTGGCGTTCTCGGGCATTGGGGCTTCGGTAACACCCGAGAAAAAGAGATTTTAGTGGTGGAAAGTGAAATCTCGGGTGCTGGATAACTTTGACGAAGAAGCCGAGGTTCACAAACAGAGTCGACAGTTCCTTCCTTGCCTCCTCGCTCTACCAGGCCCATTCGTTCACCGGTAGTTCTCGGTCATAATACTCTCCCTAGATCCCGGAGCTGTAAACGAATAACATATATATATTCCGACTCATACTTCTAGCTGTCTGGGATGTCTAAGCGTATGAATCAAGCCACAGTTCTCTAGATAAATGACCGAAAACGCTCCCGATTCTCCCAACGAAGAGCAAAGGAACGCGTCGGAGGGGAGAGGGAAGGGTGTCTTGCCCGCGAGCGAAATATTAGCACATGTTGTTCTAGTGGCTGCAAGACTGATTTGTGGAGAATTTGGGAGAAAATTAGGTTTGCAACTGGTGATGGGAAGGCCAAAAGAAAGGCTGGGGGGCGCGAGAATACAGTGGACGATCCTAGGGTGAGCTTAGGGTGACTGGGGTGGTACGAGAGTGAAGTGGATGGTCATAGGGTGAACTTGGGGGACGCGAGAATAGAGTGGGCGATCCTAGGGTGAACTTGGGGTGGTATGAGAGTGATGTGGATGGTTTTAGGGTGAACTTTGGGGGTGCAAGAGTAGAGTGGGCGATCCTAGGGTGAACTTGGGGTGACTGGGGTTGTACGAGAGTGAAGTGGATGATTTTAGGGTGAACTTTGGGGAGGGGGGGGGGGGGTGAGGATAGAGTGGGCGATCCTAGGGTGAACTTGGGGTTAGACGAGAGTGAAGTGGATGGTCTTAGGGTGACCTTTGGGGTGTGAGAATAGAGTAGACGATCCTAGGGTGAACTTGGGGTGACTGGGGTTGTACGAGAGTGAAGTGGATGATCTTAGGGTGAATTTATGGTGAACTGGAGGGGGTGATAGTAGAGAGGATGATCTTAGGGTGAACTGGAGTGGGTGATCGTGAAATGGACGATTTTAGGGTGAATAGGGTGAATTTAGGGTGAACGGGAGTAGATGATAGTAGAATGGACGATCTTAGGGTGAATTTAGGGTGAACTGAAGTGGACGATAGTAGAGTGAATGATCTTAGGGTGAATTTAGGGTTAACTGGAGTAGGCCTTAGTAGAGTGGATGATCTTAGTGTGAACTGGAGTGGGTGCTGCTAGTAAAATGGATAATCTTAAGGTGTATTTAGGATGAACTGGAGTGGGTGATAGTAGAGTGGATGATCATAGGGTGAATTTAGGGTGAACTGGAGTAGGTGATAGTGATATGGAAGATCAGAGGGTGAATTAGGGTGAACTGAAGTGAGTAATAGAAGAGTGGATGATCTCAGGGTGAATTTAGGGTGAACCTGAGTATGTGATAGTAGAGTCGACGTTCTTAGGGTGAATTTAGGGTGAACTGGAGTGGACGATAGTAGAGTGGATGATCTTAGGGTGAATTTAGGGTGAACTACTGTAGAGGAGCTGATATTGAAATGGATGATCGTAGCGTGAATTTGGGTGAACTGGAGTAGGCGATAGTAGAGCAGATGATCTTAGGGTGAACTTAGGGTAAACTAGAGTGGGTGATAGTAGAGTGGACGATCTTGGGTGAATTGGAGTGAGTGATAGTAGAGGGGGTGATCTTAGGGTGAACTGGAGTGAGTAATAGTAGAGCGGATGATCTTAGGATAAATTAGGGTGAACTGGAGTGGGTGATCGTAAAGTGGATGATCTTAGGGTGTATTTAGGGTGAATTGGAGGTGATAGTAGAGACGATAATCTTAGGGGGAATTTAGGGTGAACTGGAGTGGGTGATAGAAGAATGAATGATCTTAGGGTGAACTTAGGGTGAACTGGAGTGAGTGAAAGTAAAATGGATGATCATAGGGTGAATTTAGGGTGAACTGGATGAGGTGATAGTGGAGTGGATGATCTTAGGGTGAATTTAGGGTGAAGTGGAGTGGGTGATAGTATAGTGGTTAATCTTAGGGTGAACTGGAGTGAGTAATAGTAGAGTGGATGATCTTAGGGTGCACTTAGGGTAAACTGAAGTGGTTGATAGTATAGTAGATGATCTTAGGGTGACTGGTTGCTTGTTGGAAGAGAGTTTTTGATGGATGGACGAGGTGCTCCAATTTTAATGTTATTTTTTCCCTAATTTGTTCACCTCAGACGCTCAGACAGACTGCCAGACAGTAGGAAACACACACACATACACATACATACACACACACACACACGATGCAACATCATGAACTATTTGTAGACACACATAGTTACAGTATGCACACCTACATAAATTCACACATCCAAACACATTATGCAACATTCATTACATATATCAGCAATTTATATAAACACAAAGCCAACCCAGTTCTTAATTAAATAAAAATCGCCACACTATACGAATCCGTAGACATCAACGGTTACACTAAAGAATATAGAAGTTATCAAAATCTTCATAAATTCAGTACTGGGGTCTTCATACTGGGTTCGATATAGGATTGAAACCCCTTTCATATACTGCAAACAGTTTTTCGCTCCATTAGTTTGGAGATTTTAAGACATTTCGCCCCATTACTTTGGTGATAATAAGACGCTTCACACCATTCAGGAGTCAATGTTTTGCTGGGCGGACATCGGACATCTGGACATCGGACCAGATAGTGTTAACCCTTTGAGGACCAGCAACGTCCTTTTCATCATATTCTAGCAACTATATGACGATGTTATACAGCTTAGGAAGGACCTCTAGCAATAATAAGGCTTCAAACTATCTCCACCAACCCTTTTAACTACCACAGATCCTTGGTGGTGATGGGCTGGTCTATCAGAGTGAGACCTGAGCGATCTCTGTCATACCCATAGCTTACTCTGACTGTTCCTTTTACTTATATATCTTCTAGATCTCAAGTGGCGGCGACTTTTCCGTGGATTGACCTCCCTACTGCCAACCTAGAAGTTGGCAGATTGGGAGCCAAAGCGTCACATTTTTCCCTTGCCCCTCAGCTTTCCCTTCTTAATTGCTGAGGGGCACAGGGCCTTGGGTGGGGCTTTGGTTTCCCGGGCGTTTCCGCACCCTCCTCAGCTCCCTGCCTTGGAGTGGCTTCGGTCACCCGGGCTTTGTTAGTGGTAAGCAGGGAGGATTTTGTGGGGGCGCTCGTTTGTGGCCTTGGCCTTGCTCGAGACCTTGGGGCTGTTCGGCCAGACAGCCTGGGGAACAACAACAACTACCACAGATCCTTCCTAAGCTGCTTGATATCGTCTATATAGAGCTAAAATAAAATATAACACGTCGCTGGTACTCAAAGGGTTAAGGAGTACATCTTTTAATCATAGTTACCTAGCTATTGATAGAATGTTAAAAATAATTGTACAGTAACATATTAAACAAATCGTAGTAAAACACACAGGCAAACGTACATATACACACGTACCACAGATCCTTCTTAGCACAATATTGTCTAAATATAGCTAGAATAGATACACAACAATGTCGCCGGTACAGAAGGGGAATTAAAAATCAGGCTCGATGGTCATATCTACATAATGAACACAGACAAAAGTTCTTTCTCATTGCAAGCATAAAATAAACAAAAAACAAATAAAAACAAAAACACACACAAAGTCAACTTTTTTTTGTAACCCATTCTGTACCGGCGACGTCTTTTTTGTAACCCATTCTGTACCGGCGACGTCTTTTTTGTAACCCATTCTGTACCGGCGACGTCTTTTTTGTAACCCATTCTGTACCGGCGACGTCTTTTTTGTAACCCATTCTGTACCGGCGACGTCTTTTTATTTATATTCTAGCTATATTGAGACGAATTTGTGCCGTTTAGGAGGGATCTGTGCTAGTAAAAAAGGTTAAGTGAAATATTTCGCAGCCGGTTAATTGCTGGAGCCCCTTTCGATACTGAATAAAATAGTCTAATAGTAGCCAAAATGCGGGTATACGGACGGCACCGGTACTCAAAGGGTTAAGGGGAGATAAGTCGTTTTTCTGGTCCCCCTTCTCCCTCATGTTTAGCCCCATTAGTGTTCAGATTTGATGGTTTGGTTCATTACTTTTGCGATTTTAAGACCTTTCGCCCCATTTCGTTGTCAAATTTAAGACCTTTCGTGCCATTTCGGTGTCGATTTTTTTCTGGCGAGCGATAGTGAGCCTGTAATTTTAAGAGTAACCGGCCTTTGGCCGGGATATTTTTCTACCTAAAAATGTACAAATATATCTTGAAAGGCGATCCTGGGGTTGTTTGTTTAAGTTTGATGGAGGTCTAGGGAGGAAACTAGAAACATAATACATACATGAAAAAATCGACCAAAAAATGAACCACCCTGCTTAAGGGCGAGTGTACACTGACATAAAATCCACCCCAAAAAATCCACACCCGGGAAAAGAAAATTGTCCCCCCCCCCACCCCACCCCTTTCAGTCCAGCATAAGTATATCCCCATCCCTGTCTCACCTTCCGCGCCATGAATATGCAAATGTCTCCAGTCAAAACAAAAATATTCTCCAACTTTTGATCAATATTTTCGCGGCACTCAGAGTTTTTGCATCAACAATCCCCCTCTCCTCCTCTCTTCACCCACCAAATTTTAAGCCCCAACTTTTTCTGACAGCGATCGAGTCCCTGCCCGCCGACGCCTAACTTTTTTTTTTTTTTTTTGCTCTTGTTCTCTGTATTCAAATCATTGGGTGCGCAGAAAAAAAAGTATTCCGTGGCTAAACACACGTATCCCGCCCTCTTTTACCTCTGCTTTCGCGCTCTCGCTCTCGCTCTCGCTCTCGCCCCTTTGTTATCTTATATGTTTTACTTATGCACAACATATTGCACTAAGTTCATTTCCAGCTGTATCAAGACTGGAATACCTATAGTGTAACGAAGTGACGACTCTCTTTCTATCTCCCTCTCATGGTGTAAATATTTACTTCTCTTAAGGGGGGGGGGGGGGGGGGGCGTATGTATAAGCTCTATATGCCTTCAGAATGGAAACCACCTTAAGTCTTGATGGCGAAAAATTTGTAGTTACCGACACATGTTCGTCAGCTCTTGTGATTTTCTTTATGCAAATGTATCCTTATAGATTGATATTCAAATCAAATCAGCTATATATTAATACATGGATAATATGTATTTATTAATATACGTTATATCTGATTTGATCTGAACATCAATTTAAATTAATATGTTTGCATATAGAAAATAGTAAGACCTCACGAACAATTTTATCAATAGCTAGACATATTTTCGCGATCAAGATTTAGGGCCGTTTCCATTCTGAAGGTTTGCTTAATCAGTAGGATAGTTCAAAATTCATCAGAGTTAGAGGCCTCGACATAAAATAATTGTGATTTGAAAAACTGACATAATTACTGTGTATGTAGAACATACAAATGAAGCGCTGTTATTAAAGTGCTCCTCTTTATAGGGTGCTATATATTTATTATAAAAATATCTTTGCTCCTTTATACCATCTAATTTCCGCTTCCTTATTATATTTGCCATGCTTTCAATCACTTAATTATTTTCATTCTCGTCCACCACTTAATTTTTATTCACCCACCACATCCTAATATCTTCCCCATTCTTTAGTTTTTTCACTTCATTCTTCTCCACCACTTCATATTTCTCCACCCATCACATTCTCCTTCCTTCCCCATTCATTACTGTTATTTTTTCACTTCATTCTTCTCATATTTTCTCCACCACATTCTCACTTCTATCCCATCCATTATTGTGTTCACTTCATTCTTCTCAAACACTTCATATTTTGTCTACACCATATCCTCATTTCTACCCCACGCATTACTCTTATTTTTCACTTCATTCTTCTCATGATTTCTCCACCACATTCTCAGTCTTTTCCATTCAATATATTTTTCACTCCATTCTTCTCAAACACTTCATATTTTTGGATATTCCATATCCTCATTTCTACCCCATTCATTACTTGCACTTTTCACTTTATTCTACTCCATCGTTTCTCCTCCAATCCACACCCCTCCATGGGTCAGCTTATCTCTCCCCCTTTTCCCTCTCCACGCCCCTGCCCCCCCCCCCCCCGAACTACCCCCGCCCCCTCAATCAGCCCCCTACTGTCCAAACCAGCCCCCTCCCCCCAGAACCCCCTCCACCTCCTCAATCAGCTCCCTACCCTCCAAACCCGCCCCCTCAATCTCCTCCTCCCCCCCCCCCCTATCCCCTCAATCCCAGGTTTTGTACCCTCGTATTAAAACAAAAGAAGAGCGGAAAAAAATATTGCCACCCATCTACATTTCTTAATTACAGACTGCAGCGAAATTATTCATGACTATTTTCAGAGAGGACGAGGAGTGGTGGTGGGGGTAGTGGTGGGAGGGGGTACTCGATTACTTTTTATATTTTTTTCTTGTGGCCTTTTTGTGATTAATGTGACGCTTTGTAATTTCACGGGGAGAGAATGTTTTTCACGGCATGCTCACAAACTCTGGTATCTTAAAATAACTTACCATTTCTTTGCCATTTATGTGTATTTGTTTTCTGGCGAGCGAAAGCGAGCCTGTAATTTTTGGAGGAACCGACCTTCGGTCGTGACATTTTTCTACCGAAAAATGTACAAATTTATCTCGAAGGGGGATCTCGGGGGTATTTTTTAAAGCTTGATGGAGGTGTAGGGAGAAAACAAGTCATAATCAATAAATTGATAAACAAATAAAAAACCCTATCCCCTATATTTAGTTCTACTAGTCTTTCAGCTTCCAGTGTTCCCTTAGCCTCTCTCTATCTACCTAAAATACCCCAATCCATTTCAACTTCCACACCTCCATCTCTAGCAACTACACCCCTTAATCTCAACTCTATCCCATTCCACCTATCCACTGTCTAACATCCCTTTATCCATTTCAACTTCCACCCCACCATCTCTAGCAACTACACCCCCTACTCTCAATCTTTCCCCATTCCACCTATCCACAGTCTAACATCCCTCAATCCACTTCAACTCCCTCCCTTCCATATCTAGCAACTACACCCCCTACTCTCAATCCTTCCCCTTTCCATCTATCCACTGTCTAACATCCCTCAATCCATTTCAACTTCCACACCTCCATCTCTAGCAACCACACCCCCTACTCTCAATTCTTCCCATCCGCTCCACCATTCCACCTATCCACTATCTAACATCCCCCAATCCACTTCAACTCCCACTCCTTCTTCTCGATCTATTTTACTTACCCTGCATTCCTTCTACTTATCCTCAACTCCCCCCCCCCCCCCCAACTGCACTGGCTCTCCAATTCCATCCTGCTTCTCGATCTATTTTACGTACCTTTTATTCCTTCTACTCTCTCTCTCTCTTTCTCTTTCTCTTTCTCTTTCTCCCCCCCCCGCTCCTCCATTCCATCCTGCTTCTCGATCAATTTTACCTACCCTCCATTCCTTCTACTTTTGCTAACCCACCATCGCTCTCCCCAATATCCTTTCTCCGAGTGTCAAACCGGAACACTAATGGTACCAAGAATACAGTGAAAATTTCATTTCACTTATTCCAACCCTCAACCAGTTATTACTCCCCACTCAATTCCCCCCTCCCCACCTGCCTTCGCTCCATTCCCCTCTATAAACCCCCCTCACCAATATCTACACCCCCCTTTGCTCCCCCTCCCCCTCCTCCCTGCCTACACCCTCTTTGCTCCCCCTACCCCCTCCTCCACACCTCCCTCTCTGCACCCCCTATGCTCCTCCCTCTCTTCATCCTCATTGCTCTCCTCCCCTCCCTCTGTTTAGGCCCTTTGCTCCTCCTCCCCTCCTCCACACCTCCCCCCTCTCCCTATTCCCCTCCTCCCCCTACAGCCCCCTTTGCTCCCATCCCCTTCCCCTCTCTCTACACCCTCCTCCCCCTACCCACTCCCCCCCTCCCCAACCCTCTCTTCCTGCCACTCTGTCTGTTGGATGGAAAGCATTAGAGAGATTGAGGGGGAGGCAGCTCGGGGAAAATGCCAATATGCGGGAATTGACTGTCGGGAACCTAAACGCGGAACTGCTCGGTGACGGCGCCGTAGTCAGGGTACAGGCGCGGTCTATAGTTCGATGGCAATCTATATGGAAAATGGAGTTGAAGAAAGACAATCTATCTATCTATCTATCTACACAGGCACATTCCCCATTTTTTCTATTGTGTTTATTTTTATCTGCGGGTTGGCCGACTCGAGACAGCCCGAACAGGGATAATATAACACAAAAGACAAATAATGAACACACAAAAACAAAACACAAATTCACACACCTTTAGGTCAATACTGTTCTAAATTTTCCTTGTTCTGAAGGCTATTGTCTATATGGATATATAAGGCTGAAGAACTAGTACCTCTTAAAGCAACGTGTTTCGTCATATTAAGTAGCTATCCCTTTGAATGTTGAACCCTAAATCCAAACTTGTGGGATATTACATAGCACCATATTATTTAGCTTTGGTTCGATACAGATTCAAATAGGTGTATACTTATTATAACTTGTGAGCATACAGTCATTCTCGAAAGTCTTGTTCTGTATCTGCATAATTTGATATCAAATTTCTTAAAGATTTAGAAGAAAAAATACCATACAACAAAAAGTGAAAAAAAAAACAAAAAAAAAAACACACAATTTCACTTAAATAATACGGAACAAAACTTGAATATTTAAACTTTGCTGATGTGAGCTAACTCCAAATGAACAAACTGTATACAAATTTAAATCAGGTCCCCCACACTCCTGCCATCCTGTGACCCATTAATAAAAGGCATCATTTCCGCCTCTCGCTGCCACTCGGTAAGCTCCCAAGAAGACAATTCCATTTTCCCACCGAGCAATCAAGCTGTTGGAGAGGTGTGTCCGCAACGCCAGTTTATTAAAGGCAACCCACCTCGCGATGAACAAAAACTTAGAAAAATATACAAAATGGATATACTGTATATACCATGTGAGGAGGGACACTTCTGGGGACAGGAGGCTAGGAATCCTCCTCCCCTTGTAAAATTCACCTACTAGACGAGACAGAGAAAGGGGCAGGGGAACACGAAAGTGGTCCCGGACACTCTGTCTCGAATCGGCCACCCCCAGCTACGGGGTATGTGCCTAAGTAAATAATATATACAAACATAGTTAACAAATTATTACAGGTGAAGAACAAGGTACCTGTATTGTGTGTATGTAGAGAGTCAATCAAACGAGGCTACAGTGGTGTCACAGAGCACGAATAGTCTGAAGAGGGTTGTTTATAATAAAGTCAATGAAACACATCAATCGAATTAATCAATTTAACTCCAAACACCTCCCAATGAAATTAATGATCCCTTAAGATCCT
Source organism: Paralithodes platypus (assembly GCA_032716605.1). Classification (NCBI taxonomy): domain Eukaryota; kingdom Metazoa; phylum Arthropoda; class Malacostraca; order Decapoda; family Lithodidae; genus Paralithodes; species Paralithodes platypus. Next base: position 4,584,813 of record CM064581.1, on the reverse strand, counting down.
CCCAGGATTCGAACCTGGGGTACCACATACATATTTTTTAACACTCTAACCATTACACCACCAAGACAGCTAAAAGTTAAGTACATGACTACGATTGCTACCCATTTATCGAATACTGGATATTAATCTAATCATGTACTCAGACCCAACTGCACATTGAATAGCGTAATGTTAATGTGAAAGGAAACAACAATTTATGGGGCACACATTTCAAATAATCAACCTCGCTACGAATACAGATAAAGAACATGGTACCGGTATTGTATGTATGTAGGGAGTCAGTCAAACGAATCTACAGTGGTGCCATATATACGAAGAACCTAAAGGGGGTTGTATATAAGAAAGAGGCGTCCGGGCGTCCCTCGAGAGTCGTTGAGGCGTCAGGGCTTAACTAGCAATTAACGGGCGGAGGCGAGGAGTAGAAACCTGGTGACGCAAGAGTTCGGGATGGAAACCTGGTGACGCAAGAGTTCGGGATGGAAACCTGGTAACTAATGACCAGGGAATGGAAACCTGGTGACACAAGAGTAAGGGATGGAAACCTGGTGACACAAGAGTAAGGGATGGAAACCTGGTGACACAAGAGTAAGGGATGGAAACCTGGTGACACAAGAGTAAGGGATGGAAACCTGGTGACACAAGAGTAAAGGATGGAGACCTGGTGACACAAGAGTAAGGAATGGAAACCTGGTGACACAAGAGTAAGGAATGGAAACCTGGTGACACAAGAGTAAGGGAATGGAAACTTGGTGACACAAGAGTAAGGGATGGCAACCTGGTGACACAAGAGTAAGGGATGGAAACCTGGTGACACAAAAGTAAGGGATGGAAACCTGGTGACACAAGAGTAAGGGATGGAAACCTGGTGACACAAGAGTAAGGGATGGAAACCTGGTGACACAAGAGTAAAGGATGGAAACCTGGTGACACAAAAGTAAGGGATGAAAACCTGGTGACAAAAGTAAGGGATGGAAACCTGGTGACACAAGAGTAAAGGATGGAAACCTGGTGACACAAGAGTAAGGGATGGAAACCTGGTGACACAAGAGTAAGGGAATGGAAACCTGGTGACACAAGAGTAAGGAATGGAAACCTGGTGACACAAGAGTAAGGAATGGAAACCTGGTGACACAAGAGTAAGGGATGGACACCTGGTGACACTAGAGTAAGGGATGGAAACCTGGTGACTAATGACCAGGGAATGGAAACCTGGTGACTAATGACCAGGGAACCTGATAGGAAGCTGATAAAATACTGGGAAAGGCAAACTTCCAGACACACAAATTGGTAAAAAGATCAGGTAAAAGAAACAAGTATAGAAATAGAAACCCGGAAAATATAACCGTAAAACCGAAACCTGGTAGTAAAAAGACGGGGGATATAAATCTGGTGACAAAATACCCCGGATTATTGGGCCATTTTAGTTACACGCCACCCCACTCACAGAGGCTTCGGCTGCCTTTAAGGGGGGTCACCGGCTTTTTTTTTATCTTTCTCTTCCTCTCTCTTTGGCTTGTATCCATTCGATCTCATTCAGCCTACTGTTTTTAGACGCTTATCCCCTTCCAGGTGTTGATTTCGCGAGCCAGAATTGTATGGAGAAATCCGGCTTCGCCGGAGAAATTTTTCTATCGAAAAATATACAAATTTAGCTTGCTGTCAAAACAAAAATATATATATGCTGGCTCGCTACCGCTCGCCAGGAAAATATTGACACCTGGATGGGGGTAATCGTCTTAAAATAGTAGGCTGAAAGGGGCCGAATGGATACAAGCCAAAGAGAGAGGGAGAGAGAAAAAAAAAAGCGAGGTGGGTCCCCTTAACACATTGAGTACCATGACGTCTATATGTTTATGGCTATGGTTCGACGACTTTGCATATCTTAAATATGAGTTGTAGGTGCGCATTTCTCTACCAACAAATTAATAAATTTATCTCGAAGGAAGTCTTGGGGTGTTTTTAAGCTTGATGGAGGTCTAAGGAGCAAACTAGAATACTTATAATAATAAGTTAAAAAATAGAAAAATGTACAAAGCAAATAAAATCCTCCCCTTGATGTATTCTAGCTACCGCCATATAATTTTTATCCATCTTATAAACAAACTTCCTATGTAAAAAGTTTAGAAAGAAATTGGCTTGAATCAACTATGAGCAATTCTTTCTGTTATGAATGATATCATCTTTAAGAAATCTAGAATATAAGTGCTCCACATAACAGCTAAGCTTCATAAAATCGTCTACACATAGCCAAAATTAAACCTATAACATGTCGACCTTGCTGAAAGAGTTGGGGAAAGCACACACGTAATGACACATGAGTAAACAAACAGGAGCAGAATAAGGACCCAAGTTTATTCAATATATCGCCAAGAAAGGCCTTTCTTGGCGATACGTTAAGGAGGGATGGTTGGATTTTCTGGTCTACCTTCTCCTTTATGTTTAGCCCCATTATCTTAAAGATTTTAAGAAATTTGCACCATTAGTTTGGTGATGTTAAGACCTTTCGCCCATTTCTTTGTCAATATTAAGACCTTTCGCCCATTTCTTTGTCAATATTAAGACCTTTCATGCAATTTAGGAGGATTTTTTTTTAAGCTTGATGGAGGTCTAGGGAGGAAACTAAGACAATAATAAAAACATAAATAAATAAGCAAATATATACGCCCATTCCCCCTTGATTAAACTTGGGTCCTTACGCTGCTGCTATGTCTTTACCCACTACTGTTGCTGCCTGTGCTGGTTCTTCACCGTAATGACACATCTGTACTAGACCTTTCTTAGAAACAGAAATAACAATGAAAATAATATTAACAATAATATAAAAACACTACTATATATATATATATATATATACTGTATATATGTAATATATATTTTCCTTTGTAAATGTATGTATTGCGCAATAGAGTGGATTGATTGATTGATTGACTACTACTAATGATAGTAATTATAATCGTCTGGTTACTTATACAGCGCCTGTATCTCCTCCTTGGAGGATTCACAAGTACTAAAATAAACCAAAATGAACTAAAACATTAACACAAACTAAAATAACATGTATAAACACACACAAAGATAAAACAATAATATCTAGCTCGGCCACCCTTGAAAAAAGAAGTCCGCGTTTGTTTACTCGGCTGTGGCTCCCCCTAGCGGCGGCAGGGGGGGGGGGGAACTAAGTAATGGAAGGGTCTTGGCAGCTCGTTCTTCACTTGTCACCAGCGAGGCGGATCAAATGCTCTTGATTAGGGAACCCTCGCCGCCGCCTCCTCCGGGTCCCGATGCTTTTTTGTTCTCGCGTTATTGATTCCTGCCACGAGCGTCGACCGATTTGAATAACTTTGCATGGGGGATGTGTGGTGTTGATGTGGTTCTTTAACTATATTTGGGCCGAGGGAGATCTTTTTGGACCTCCCCTGTTTCGCACCATTAGTTTGTAGATTTTAATACGTTTCACCCCATTAGTTTGGCGATAATAAGATGCTTCACCCCATTCAGATGTCGATTTATTTCTGGGTGAGCGATAGCGAGCCTGCAACGTAAATGGAATCGGCCTTTGGCCAAAGCTAGGTGGTCATGATTTAGTTTGAAGAAAGTGTTGTAAAACGTTTTAGTTGGCAACCCTCTTTACTAGTTGTTCAAACCCAACATTTGTGAAGTAGTTATTATAGGCAATGGATGACCATGGTTGGCTTATAAACCTTAACCCGTACACTACCGGTGACTTTTTTTTTTTTTTTGCTTTGATTTCAGCTGCATTTAGACGATTTTATGGAGATCAGGAAAGATAAATGGTTTCGAATAGGATTTATTGAGATATTCTGTAGCTTTTGGATAGGTATACATCCTTCTTAAGTTGAGTATATTCGTCTAATAGTTGCCAGATGATAACATAAAAAGACGTCACCGGTACTGTATGGGTTAACCTCAAGGATACATTCGTGAATCCAGACCCAACTATACTCTTATCATACCCACCCGGGTGTTCATCTGCTGCCTGGCTAATGGTGGTGAAAAGCAGACTCTCTAATTAAGGTCAGTATGGTCGGTTCACCCTGGCCTTACCCCGAGACTCTCACCCTTAACGTCCTTGTTTTGCCTGTCGGACGCAACTCACAGCAAACCACAACCGACAGTAATTACGAGTTGAGCAACACCAGGATAATTGATTTCACGAGCTGCGCAGATGAAATTGTAATCATAATTGTCAAAGTAATACAAATGGATTGAAATAAACTATAATTAGGAAATGTCACGTGAATACAACAATAATCTACACAGCTTCACAATTACTGATGTTTGGTTTTCAAAGTTTGAAGTTGTTTTACACATAATTTGACATTCTAAATCGCTTCTATAACTAATGTATTGAATTATTGTATAGCAGATAATTTGCAAAATGGAGATCGAACAAGGTCTTGTAAATTAAGAGATACATTTAGGTAATTGCAAATTAAGCGGGGAACGATCTAATTCTAATCTTAACAAAAATATTATACATAGGGAACAATAAAGTGATCATTGAGATTAAGTAATAAGTTACTTCTTAAAACATTTTCAGAATATATAGTGGTATATTATTACGCCCTATATAATGAGATAACTCCCCCCTCTCAATACCCCCCCCCCCCCAACGTATTGGACATGTTGTAACTTCTTTTAATTAATGCTCTGTCTTACACACACACACACACACTTTCATACACTAACTCACTCACTCTCTCTCGCTCTCACACACACATACACCTTCTTTCTCTCTCTCCTCTTTATCTTTCACTCCTCTCTCTCTTTTTCTTTTCTTTCACCCCTCTCTCTCTTTCTATCACCCCCCCCCTTCTCTCTCTCTATCACCCCCTTTCTCTCTCTCTTTCTATCACCCCCTTTCTCTCTCTCTCTCTCTCTCTCTCTCGTACTCTCTCTCTCTCTCCGTGGTGGACAATTTCCTGGAGGCGGCAGTCGACACTCGTTTCTTTGGCGAAGGTCTTCCGGTTGGGAACTCTGTCTCTGTGGCTCTATATACCTTCCAAGCCGGAGAGAGAAGTGTGTATGTGTACGAGAGAGAGAGAGAGAGAGAGAGAGAGAGAGAGAGAGAGAGAGAGAGAGAGAGAGAGAGAGAGAGAGAGAGAGAGAGAGAGAGAGAGATGAAATTAATAGAGAAAGAAGATGTATATTAATAATCGGTTTATTTCAAGCCGGCAGCCAATGGGGCTGAAAATACACAGACTTAACCTAGATCTTATCCTAAGGGATCAACAGACTGATCCTGGCTGCTAACGAGAGCGCCTACATACTCCCGAGGGAGTAGGACGTGGGCAGAAGACTTTGTGGGTCACCCGAGACGGTCCGTCCAGACCTGCCTTCACGGCCAGGGAAAGTTTTTGAGAGAACTTCCCCTGCCGGCGCGTGGGATCGAACCCCCGACACCAGAGCTAGCGCTCCCAATACAGAGTACTAAGGGCGCTCGGCCACCGTGACCGTAAAATGTGTGTGTGTGTGTGTGTGTGTGTGTGGTGTATGAGTATGTGTATGTTTTTCTACTTATTTGTATTACCCATTTTTTCGAATATAACTCACATCCCTCTCCGTATCTCCTCTCTCTATTCTTCCTCCTTCGGAACTCCTTTTGGACCCCTTTCTCCCTCATGCTTAGCTCTATTAGTTTTGAGATTTAAAGACGTTCGCCACATTAGTTTTGGCTATTTTAAGATCTTTCGCCCCGTTATGTTTCAATGTTAAGACCTTCGTGCCATTTAAGTGTCATTTATTTCCTCGCGAGCGATAGCGAGCCTGCAATTTAGGAAGAACTGGCATTAGACCGATGCATATTTTTACCGAAAAATGCACATATCTATCTCGAAGGCTGGTCTTCGGGGTATTTTTTAAAAACTTGATTGAGGTCTAGGGATGAATCTACCAAAACAATAAAACAAAAATATAACAAATAAATATCAAAACAAATAAAAACAAACAATTAATTATAATCTCCCCTTGAAAGTTCTCTAACAAAACTCATTCCTATCTTTATTTTTCAAAGATCCTCCCTCATGTCTTTCTTCATCAAACCTTCTTCCTTACAAAGCTTTCTCCCTGATTTTCTTCTATTAAAGAAAACAAAATCCATCCTTCAAGTCTTCTTGTAAAAACGTTTTTTTCTAATTTCCAGGTTTCTTCTTACATTTCTTCCATTTCCCAAACTCCAACAGCCTTTTCCTTTTGTTTGAAACACTCTCGTTTTTCCCTTCTTCTCTTCAACCCTCCATTTTTACCTTTCCAGAAGTCCTTCTTTTTTCACTTCGTCTGTCAAAAATTGCTTCCTCTTCCCAAACTCCATTTTTATTCTAAATTTGTCAAAACGTCTTTACTTTTGTATTTCTCTTTCGAAGATCCGCTCCCATTTTATTCCTCCCTCATAAGGGCTTCCTTCTTTTCTTAGCTCTAATTTTATCCCCAATAATATTCCTTCCTTCTTGTCTTCCCTTCAAACACTCCTCCCGGATTTCCATCCTTCATCAAAATGTTCTCCTCCTTTATGTGTCCCCCCCCCCTCTCTCTTGTCTTCCTCCATCAATTGATCCCTCCTTCTTTTCCTCTCTCCTCTCCCTCTCTATACTTCCTCCATCACAATATTCTCCTCCTTTATGTGGCCCCCCTCTCCTCTCCCTCTCTTTTCTCCCTCCATCAAAAATAATCTCCTTCTTTTCCTCTCTCCTCTCCCTCTCTTTTCCCCCTCCATCAAAATGTTCTCTTCCTTTACCTGTCCTCTCTCCTCCTCTATTTTCTCCCTTGTTCAAACATTTCCTCCTTTTCCTCTCTCCTCTCCTTTATTCCTCCATCAAATATTCTCCTTTACTTGTCCTCCTCTCTCTCTCTTTTCTCCCTCCATCAAAAATACCCTCCTTCTCTCCCTCTCTATACTACCTCCATCAAAATGTTCTCCTCCTATACGCGTTCTCTCTCTCTCTCTTCATCAAAAATACCTTCCTTCTTTTCGTCTCCCCAAGAATGCCGTGCCCGTGTCTCTGCCGCCCCCCCCCCCCCCCCCCCACTCCCAGTACCGTGTTCCCGTAATCGTCCGTTCTCCAATAACTGTGAAGAAGGGGGGTAGGGGGTCTGCTACGACGTTCGGGATAGTGCTGTGTCGGCAGAGGGGGGAGGGGGAGTTAAGATCGAGGCGGACGGGGCGACATCTGCATATCAGCCCCAATCCCCCCACCCTCTCTCTCTCTGTCAAGCTCCTTCACATATTATCAGCCCTTCTCTCACCAACCCCCATCCAAGCTTCTACCAACAACAAGCTCCTCCCCCCCCCCCTCCTAAACCTACCTAAGTTCCCGTCAAGCTCTACGTTTACAAACCAACCCCCACCTACCCCCAATCCCTAAGCTCCTCCCTCACATAGCATCACTTGCTCTCGCCCCCACCAACACAATCTTACCTTCCCCCCACCCCCACCCTATCCTCAATCCAGCAGGTCTGAGGGTAAGCTCTTGAAGGAAGGGTTGAGGGCTGTTGCAAGAGGAGAATAGTAATATCTCTAAGGAGCATAAGCAGGAGGTCACACACCCAAATAGGTATTCCTGAAAATTGATACTATAGTCTATTTCTTTCCAGTTGGGGGTAAATTGACATGTTACTGTCTTGGTTACTAAGCTATTTAGTAGATTTTGTAGCAAAATATCTTGTTAATTATGAAAACTTGGCATTAATACAACGCAGAGACAAAGTAGATTTATATATTCCCACTAAGTATTGATAATTCAGTTGCTAAGGGATTCAATTTAACATCAGCTGAAATATAACTGACTATAGACACTATTAAATCATATCCAAGCAGTTGATAAATTTAAATGATTCACTATATAGCTTCCATATAATTATTCCCAAGGCCAGTATAGTCGTCTTGGGGTAAACCAAGTGAAATTAAGCGTTATCTTCTCCACAGGAATATAAAGCCGGTATCACATGAGAGCGGTTATAGTCAACATTCGATAATCAACAAAATTCTGGCAATTTTTCTGGTATATTGTGCTCTGGTATCAGAAACTAGACTGATGATAGATGAACTTAGGTCACAGTAATATATGAAATGTTGACCTCATAAGCTGCCAGACCAGTGTTGAGGATAAAAGTTGGGGGAAGAAGCGCTTGTGTGATACCGACTTAACGAATACTATCAAGGATAACTGTCACAGGTCGAGATTATTCATAACTCTAGTCCGTTCATTCTAGGATGGGCAGAAATCGGAACCTATAACCGCTAACTCAAAAAGGGGTAGAGCAAATGAGCTTTCAATTTCCATCCTTATTCCCTAGCCAAGTCTTCTAATGTGGTAGAAATATTAGCTCGATTACGCTTGTCCTTTTTGAGTTATGAGAGGTTATAGGTTACGAGTTCTGCCCAACCTAGAATTAACAAACTATAGAGGGCAAAATGGTATTCCCAAAAAGCCGAGAGAAACCGGAACTCTTATAGAAAGAAGTGGACAATATATATTTTAATACAGGATGAAAACAATAAATACATGTAATACTGGGAAGTTACTGCCTCACAGCAAGGTACGTGTAAAACAAACGATCTAATTATGGGGGATGGGCCGGTTTTTCTGGCCCCCTTCTCCCTCGTGTTTAGCCCCATTGTTTTTTAGATTTTAAGACGTTCGGCCCATTAGTTTGGCGATTTTGAAACTCATGGCGTTCTGCAAGCGAAATACGCCCACTACCCCTCCTCAAATCATGTTCTAAAATCCTACGCATGTATATATAATTTCGTAATATCACCACCCACTTATCACCTACAAATAACCCTAACAAATTAAATACATTAAATAAATGAATACATGTGGTACTCCCGGGATTCAAACCTAGGACACTCACATATATATATATATTTTATTTTATTTTTTTTTTAAAGAGACAATGAACGGAGGAAGGAAAAACACAGATAAAACAAAAAGGTCCATGTGCCTAAAGGCATCCTCCATTCATATACCCAGCGCACAAACCATAACGCTACCAAGACAGTTAATCTCCAGATCTATACATATGCAAGGCTCTCCACTAACTACAAGTGAACTATAAGTGCAGTATAAGGTACTCTCGGGATTCGAACCTAGGACACTCACATAGATATCCAGCGCACTAACCATTACACAACAAAGACAGTTAACCCCTTCTGTACCGGTGCCGACCTTTCTAACTTATTCTGACTACTATTAGACGATTTTATTCAGTTTACAAAAGGCCTCCAGCAATTAACAAGCTTCGAAATAACTCCCTCAACCTTTTTGACGTCCACATATCCTTCTTAACCTGAACAAACTCGTATCAATATAGCTAGAATAGAATTTAAAAGACGTCGTCGGTATAACAGGGGTTAACCTCCAAGAATATGCATCTGTAAGGCTATCCACTAATTATAAGTGAACTATAAGTAAAGTATGAGTATGTCGCCCCCCTCAGCAGACAAAAGGCTCGGCGCCCCCAGCCCACCCCCCTTCCCCCCCGCGTCACGGCTGCCGGGTCCCTGAGTAATAGACGTCTTCCCGAACTCGATAATGCTGGGGGTCTGTTCCTATGTAGACCGGGGTTTGTGATTCTCTTTTCGGAGGAGATGAGGCAGGTCTCTCGCTCTCGCTCTCTCTAACTCTCTACACACACACAAACACACACACGCACACACATATGCAGGCACGCACACACACACACACACACACACACACACGGAGATAGCCACACACACTAAAACACACACATTAATGGTCAGAGGTTCTTGAAGTGCATTACATTTGCAACGCTTATATTGATATGGAATAGCTGAACGTGAATTGGATTAAGGGGCAGGTACTTGCCTTTTTTTTATTCCTTCTCCCTCATGTTTAGCCCCATTAGTTTTGAGATTTTAAGACGTTCAGCCCATTATTTTGGCAATTTTAACACATTTCGCCCTATTTCGTTGTCAATTTTAAGACCTTTCGTGCAATTTAAGTGTCGATTTTTCCCTGGCGAGCGAAAGCGAGCCTGTAATTTTATGAGGAATCGGCCTGGACAATTTTCTACCGAAAATGTACAAATTTATCTTGAAGGGGGGTCCTGGGTGTGTTTTTCTAAGCTTGATGGAGGTCTAGCGAGGAAACTAAGAAATAAATGAATGAATAGAAAAAAACAAAAAACAGCCACTAGCCCCTTAAGATAGATTAGGGAAGGTTGACTAATATCGGAGTTGACGTAATAGGATTCGCGCCCCCAAGTCGTCGGGATTAAATAAAAACTAAATTCGCGGCGGCCGTGAGCTCGCGATTTGCATGTTACGAGAATGACGATTAGCATTTTTGAGACCAGCCCGTCTATATTACCCAAAATTTGTGGTCTGTCACGGTCGGTTGAAGGCGGAGCTCCCAGGCTTTTATCCGGTGTTTGTGTCTGGTGTGGGTGAGGGGTGAGGGTGGGGGTGGGGGGGGGGGGGAAGAGGGGGAGGACGGGAGGAAAGGGGGGGGGGAGAGGGGAGATGGAAGGAGGGGGAGAGAGGAGGGAGGAGAGAGGGGAGAAGGAGGGGGAGAAAAGTAAGGAAGAGAGGGATAGGGGAAAAGGTGGGGGGGAGGGGTGAAAGGAATGGTGAGGGGGAGAGAGGGGTGGGAGGAGATGTGGGGGGAGAGGGAGGGATGAAAGAGGGGAAGAGGGAGGGAGGAAAGAGTGGGGAAAATCGAGTGAAAGGGGTAGGAGGAAAAATGGAGGAGAGAGGGTGTGGGGAAGGAAGGGAGAGGGGAGAAGGAGCGGGAGAAAATGAAGGAAGGGAAGGATGGGAGGAAAGGTGGGGTGGAGAGAGTGTGGGAGGAATGGTAGGGTGGAGAGAGAGGGGGGGGGGAGTGGAGGGGGAGAGAGAGAAGGGGGATGAGGAGATGTGGGGGGGAGAGGGAAGGAGGAAAGAGGAGGAACATCGGGTGAAAGGGGTAGGAGGAAAGGTGGAGGAAGAGAGGGTTTGGGGGAAAGGTGGGGGAAAGGTGGGAGAGAGAGAGAGAGGGGGGGGGGGGGGGAAGAGGGTGTTGGAGGAAATGTGGGCGGGGAGAGGTTAACCCTCTGACTTCCACATACCCTTGCTAATCTGAATAAAAACCGTCTAATAATAACCAGAAAACTGAAAATATATGAGGCATCATATCTTCGTAAAGTTAAAGCCACAATTTTTGTTTTTCCCTAGGAGGATTTTATTTTATCTGTGTATGAAGGAGACAAAAGGCAGGTTGTACTGAAGGTAATGTGAACAAGTTATACTTTTTATTGTTCGGCAAATAATTCGGCCATGTTTTCGAGTCCACTATCCATCTCCGTTCTTCAAAAAGACTTCTCCACAGGGATGGCGGGGGGGAGGTGAAGGAGGAGAGGAATAACGCCCCCCCCCCTCACTACCCTCTTTCGCTTACAGAATGTGCTTAAGCGGCGGAACGTATGAATCTGCCTGAGGGTTCCGCTGAAGGAGGCGATGTAGGCGGAGAGAGAGAGAGAGAGAGAGAGAGAGAGAGAGAGAGAGAGAGAGAGAGAGAGAGAGAGAGAGAGAGAGAGAGAGAGAGAGAGAGAGAGAGAGAGAGAGAGAGAGAGAGAGAGAGAGAAAATAAAACTATGTATGACTGCATCAATATTACTTGAGGTGGTTTTAAGGGGAGATAGGTCGCTTTTCTAGGCCCCCTTTTCCCTCATGTTTAGCCCAATTTGTTTTGAGATTACAAGACGTTCACCCTATTAGTTTGGCGATTCTAAAACCTTTCACCCCATTTCTTTGTCAATATTAGGACCTTAACACCAAGCAATCTCTGTTTCATATTCTTCAAATTTCTGTCAATACCTGGTACTTTATTTCGGTTATCTATTAATGTCCATCTAATACACTATCTTTACGTTCTCAACATTCTTTCAAGCACCTAAAAATGTATCCATGAAACTGTATCTTATACCAAATACCATTATTATTATCAAGATCAGTTTGTATATTTTCAAATCTTGCAAGGGTGTGGGGAAAAATATTGTGTTGCATTCTTGCTTTCAGGAATCATAGCTTACAATCAAGTTGCAGTTCTAAGCATTTGCATACTGCATATAAAATGTTAGAATAATGAAAATATTCAATATTCCCACAAGCAGTTTCTCCCAAGTTCTCAGCCACTCTCAATCTGCGCCACCTTCTCTTCATCACCTTTAACCCTCATATCCTTTCATTGAGCCATCACCATCATCATCACCTCACCTCATTACGTCATAACATCACCACCACCTCCACTGTTATCACCACTACCACTGTTCTCTACATCACTACCACCACAACTATCCCTACCTCCACTACTGCTACTACTCTACGACTACTTCCACCACAATTACCGATACCAACACTACCTCTACCACTAACGACACCCCTACCTCCGCTATTAACTCTTTCAAGATCCGATTACGCATCTTTTCTGTTTTGTGGCTATTATTAGACGATTTTTTTCAGATTAGGAAGGGTATATGAAAATCAGAGGGTTAATTGAGACGGTATTTAGCCTTATAATTCCCACAGATCCTTCCTAAACTGCAGGAAATTGTTTAAAGATAGCCAGAACACACTGTCAAAATGCGTTGTAATCTTCAAAGCGTCAGCATCACTATTATTACCCCCATCAAAGCCACCACCCTCACCAGAATTACTACCACCATTTTCATCATTATCACCAGCAACACTACTACTACTACTACTATTAATTAATTTGTCTTTAATTTTTATTTAATAATGTTACAGTACATTCATTATATTTTACAAGCATCAGCGATTACTCTATTCCTACAACAACAACAACAACTACTAGTACTACTACTACTGCCTTATATCACTACCACCACCACAGCTATCAGTTAAGATAAGATATGATATACCACTGCCACTACCATCATTAATACTAACACACATACCTCGTTTCTGACCCTTCCTCCCTCTCCTTATCCCTCTATCTATCTCTTACTTGATTCTCCCCGTCTTCAGTAGTAGTGTTTCAAAATGTGAGTCTAATTAAAGCCAGGTTGTCTGGTTGAGATCATAAGGTACGGTAGGTGCAGTTTCAATGTAATGGATAGGTAACTCTCACACACACATACACACTTTCTCTTTCACACACACATACACACACTCTTGTTCACACACATACACACACTATCTCTCTCACACACACATACACACTCACTTTCACACACACACTCTTTTTCACACATACATACACACACACGATCTCTCTCTCACACACACATACACACTCACTCTTTCACACATACATACACACTCTCTCTCTCCTTCACACACACATACACTCTCTCTCTGTCACACACACACACTCCTTCTCTCTCTCCTTCGCCTCTTCCGTCTCCCCGCCACAAAGCTCCTCCGCCCGCCACCGGAAGCTGTTAGGGGTCCTTTTCTAAATCAGTGGGTATTTTATGAGGCGTATCATCCCAGCCCAGCTCGTCCTAAGTGCTCCGGGTTAATATATTAAAATGCAAGGCTTTCGTGTCGCCAGAGATATGCACAGTTGAACACGACGGGATGCGGGAGGAGAGGCGTTTGCGGCTTGCTCTCTCCCTCACCATTGTCGCCCTTAAGATCATTCGCCACAGAGGTGTTAGTTGCGAAATTTCCCCTGCGAGGTTTGAAGCCTCTCGTGCGATATTCATGAAAAATTTCAAAAGTATTTTATGAACCCTTAGATGATGGTTGTCGCAATATGATAAAAACAGAACCGCTCCTCAGCTGGGTCTTGAGAGGGAAGCTGCGGCACTTCGTCAGGAGGGGCTCAATGTACGTACCCCCGCGCCATTCTGTTCCGAGCCTGACAGACGTATATATATATATACTATGTTTCTTTCTATGTGAGTGAGGGAGACAAAAGGCAGAACTGCCTGTAGCTAGTGCCTCCTCCATAGGTGAAAGAGTGACAGGGCCAAAATCAAGGGACGTTCGAGCCAAAATGCCTGGACACACGGAGTTTGAAGCAATTTAAGTCATAGGAGGAGGGAAAGACTGATTCTGGGAAAGAGTTCCAGAGCTCAGCTGTTGAATATAAGAAAGTCTGGGATTAACATTTCACTCTTGGGTTGGAGAGTTGCTGCAGAGGGTTACCAAATCAAGTCAGCTAACTAGTAAATAAAGGCCTAAAATAGCTAGAAAAACGGCACACACTACAATATCTCTCCAAAATGGCACTAATCTACAGAACGTTGCTAGAATTTTTGTCGCTAGATGTAAAATTTGCCTCTAGATCGATGGAAATGCCGCTTAATCTAGGGGAAAAGTAGCTTATTTGGCAACACTATACTGTATATACTTTCCAGGCCTTACAGTCGTTCGGGCCACGGTGCATTACGGTCGCGGACGAATTAGGTCGTGATCCCACTTGTTATGCACTTATCACCATGTTGCGACTAACATTAGACGATTGTACAGTCGAGGTTAATAAGTGTTGTCATATATTTCACACAGTTTCGGACACTGACTAATACTCTGAGGGATAAGCACTTTTCCCAGTAACTATAAAGATACCAATAACACTTTTTGAGCGAAAACCACTGGAATCTATGACAACACTTAATACCCCCGATTGTACAGTCGCGCTGATAAGTGATGGCTCGGCACCAAGTATGTTTTGATCAATAATGGGTATCAGCAATATCTACGCTTCATTTCTTCATATTGAGTGAAATATACCATCATGTTCCTACACTTACCCACCCTATTAAACATCTGGCAGACATAAATACAGTACAGAGCAAGCCAAACATAATGACAGCTGGGACATGACTTATTAGCGAGACCGTACTCAGTTCTATAAGGGCCGCGACTCCCCTTACTGACATTAGACGATTTTACTCAGTTCTCTAAGGACCTCTAGCAATTAAAATAGGCAAATACTATCTTGTTTAATTTAATAGCTACTTCCTACTAATAACTGTCTTGATGGTGTAATGGTTGGAGCCTGAAAGTTCTGTAGGACATATCCTGGGTTCGAATCCTGGGAGAAGTATATGCTTTCATTACTTTCATGTAGGATATTATTGGTGTTAACCCCTTCTATACCGGCGGCGTCTTTTGTATATATTTTGGCTACTATTAGACGATTTGATTCCTTTTAAAAAGGGACTTCATCAATTAACAGTCTTCGAACTATCTCAGTTAACCATTTTTACTACTACAGATCCTTCTTAAACTGCACAAAATCGCCTAAATATAACTAGAATAATAATATGAAGGTGTCGCCGGTATAGAAGGGGGTAAGAATGATGTTAAAAATACATATATTCGTCTTGAGTTACCATAATAACATATAAATGCCCTAATCAAACTAAGCTCCTTTGAAGGCTTCCCCACTCAGGCGTCTGGGGGGGCTTTGTTCCCTCCGAGGCTTACGGGGACGTTATTATAATTATATATATATATATATATATACAACCAGTACACCATTAACAACCATCAGGCCATTATCAAACAGTAGACCATTATCAACCAATGCTGTATACTTGGTATGGAAGTAACCTTCCCTAAGTAGGATTTCCCTTCAAAATGCACAGGAAAAGGTTTGCTCATTTTATACCATGCCGTTGTCAATTGAATGTAATTCTGATAGACTGCGGTTCGAATCCCGTCTGAGGCCGAAACGTGTATATACTGTACAATATATATATATATATATATGCTTAGATTGAAAAGTTTTTCTGAGATATAGGCGGCGGTTACCGTCTCCCCATGAACAAGGAGGATGGGTAATGGTATCTGGTTGATTAATGAAGTGTCAATCGCTTGAGAATCCTCGAAGGAGGAGATACGGGCGCAATATAAGTAACCAGACGATTATTATTATTATTATTATAATTATATATACCGTATATATATACTATATATATATATATATATATATATATATATATATATATATATATATATATATATTATATATATATATATATATATATACAGTATATATATATATAGATATCTATATATATATTATATATATATATATGCTATATATATATATATATATAGGGAGAGAGAGAGAGAGAGAGAGAGAACGGAAAAGATGCAGCAGGCTGGTGAAATTCTTGGTGTGTAGAATATTTGGCTTCCCTCACACCACCTTCCCCTCCCATCCCCTCCCGTCCTCCTCCCCCTCCCTCCCCTCCCCTCCTTATCCCTTCCCCCTCTCTCCTGGTTGCACGCATTTCTTTGCTTCCTCACTTTCACACAACATCTTTTTTTCGTTTTTCCCCCTCAAACTCAATTCCCACCCCTTCCCTCTCTCTCTCTCTCTCTCTCTCTCTCTCTCTCTCTCTCTCCCCTCGTCAGCCTTTCTACCTCAGCTGCACCTCACTTCCTGTCCCCTCCAGCTTTCCATTACCTCCCCTCACTCTCACTCTCACTCACTCTCTTGTTTTGTTGCTCCTCTCATATATATACAGTATATTATATATATATATATATATATATATATATATATATATATATATATACAGGTATATATATATACCGGTATATATGTATTTTTTTTCTCTCTCGCTCTCTCTCTCTCTCTATCTATCTCTCTCTCTCTCTCTCGTGAAGCGATGGTGCCCTCTATAATTAAATCAGTATAATGTGTGTTTAATGGTACAAGCTGAGAACTCTTCTCTGTCATCAGTTCAGAGTTTTCCAGTCATTCATAAATTTTTGTTTTTTTACTTTTGTTTACACAGTTCTTTGCACATTAACCCTTTGAGTACCAGCGACGTGTGCTATATTGTATTCTAGCTAAATTTAGACGATAGTATGCAGCTTAACATTGAAGAAAATAATAACTTCAAGCCTGGGCGGCGTATGCATCTCTTTTCCTCAAAATGGCTTTGTTTCTATTTCGCTCAGAATCTGGAAATGAAAACCAAGAGGCTATTTTTGGTAAGCAATTTCATGAAGGACACTGCCTGGCTAAGTAAACAAAGATTGTTATTCCCGGAGTTGGCCTGGAATGGTTGTGATAGTGGTGGTGGTGGTGGTGTGGTTGCATGGTTGTGATAGTGATGGTGGTGATGGTAGTGGTGGTGGTAGAGATACTAGTAGTGGGGGGTGGGGGGCAGCGGTTGTTGTGGTGGTTGTAGTAAAAGTGTGGTGGTGACCGTATGGTTGCTGAAGGGGATATATATATATATATATACATCTATGCATATATATATATATATATATATATACACATCTATGCATATATATATATATATATATATATACATCTATGCATATATATATACACATCTATGCATATATATATATACAGTATACAGTATATATATATATATATATATATATTTGTATGTTAATTGTTTTGTAGCTGCTATTAGACGATTATATTTGGATTTGGAAAAGTATATGGCAGAGGGTTAACAGATAGACTTTACCTTTTTCATGCCAAACAATTCTTCCTAAGCTGTATAAAATCGTCTAATGATAACCAGAATATACTGCCCCAAAAGCGTCATAATATTCAAAGGATTAACGCTACAAGTCCTCCCGGGAGAGAAGCACCGCCTGCCTCGTTTGAATCATCACCCTTTGTTTTATCTCCTTAGGCTTTTAACTAACTCGTAATTGGATTTATGGCGATCATTAAGCCTACGACATACTTTTTTCAATTCAGTATGGCTATTATCAGACGATTTTATGCAGCTTAGGAAAGACCTCGGGGAGCAAATAGCCAAAAAATGCTTCAATTAACCCATTGAGGTATAAGAAATATTTCTAAAATTTATTCTGGCTAGTATTAGACAATTGTATTCAGATTTGAAGCGTATATGGAAGTTAGAAGGTTAACTGAGATAGGCTTTACCTTTTTCATTCCCACAAATTCTTCCTACGCTGTTTAAAACCGTCTAATGATAGCCAGAATTATCTACCCAAAAGGCATCATCATCTTCAAAGAATTAGCGCTAACAGTTCTGGTACGATTAACCCTTTACCACGGTCCTCCCGGGAGAGAAAGACCGTCTGCCTCGTTTAAACCACCATTTTTTTTTTTTTATCTCCTTATAGGCTTTTAACTATCTCGTAATTGGATTTATGGCGATCATTAAGCCTATGACTTTCATTTTCAGTTCAGTATGGCTAGCATCAGACGATTTTATGGAGCTAAGGAAGGATCTCGGGGAAGCAAAGAGGAAAACAAGTTTCACTTCAACTCTTAAAAGAATTACGGATGACGCGTTTTAACAGTTAATTCTGGCTATTATTAGATAATGTTCATTAGATTTGGAAGCATATATGGAAGTCAGTGGTTTAATTGAGATAGTAATTACACGTTTAACTCTCACAGATCCTTCTTAAGCTGCATACAAACGTCTAATGATAGCTAGAAATAGTGTCAAAAAGCGTCATAATCCTCAAGGGGTTAACTTTCACCCTCCCACTATCGCCCGCGCAATAAATGTATTCTACCTATTCATGTAAAAATGTACTTGGAAAATGGGTCTTGGGGGTATGTTGGTATGCTTAATGGATGTTTAGGAAACAGAAAAAAATAAATATATATGCTGGTAATAATAGAAAATATATGAATACATAATTATAATAAAGTGCCTTTAAGCCCTTATGTACCGGCGAAGTCTTTTTCACTGTATTCTAGCTAAATTTAGATGCTTTAATTCAGCTTAGGAAGGACGTCTACCAATGAAAATGCTACAGACAATATAAACTTTTACTTATAGCTACCATATATCCTTCCCAAGCTTCATAAAATGCTACAGACAATATAAACTTTTACTTATAGCTACCATATATCCTTCCCAAGCTTCATAAAATCGTCTAAATGTAGCTGAAGTTATATAAACAAAGACGTTACCGGTAGAGTAGGGGTTAAATACCTTGGGTTTGCGGTAGCCCGGGGGCCCCAGGAGAGATAACCCGTCTGCCTCCACGGATCCAACCCCTTTCTTTCTCCCGAGATTTTTAACTAACTCTTAATTGGATTTATGTCGGTCATTAAAGTGCGTATCTCTGACGAGGTTCCGTTCCCCGCTTCATAATTCGGCCATATTCCTTCGATACCACATTGCTTTTTCACTTTTTTACAGTTATCATTGTTTTTGAAATTGATGACATAACCAAAACGATACAACCCCACGCAAAAAAGTTGCCATGAAAAATTGCCGATGTAAAGTCACCGTTAATCCCACCCGTGTGACGCCGCCCCTAGTAATTGACAGAGGGGGCCAGTAACATGCACGGGCCGCTACGCAAACGGCCCTAAAAAACAGCCGAAATTTGATGGCATACAATTCACCGGACGAGCGGCGAATTAATTTGACTTAGCATATTCATATTGTACAGTTGACCACATAAATTCTGTCGGAGGATTAACTGAGGCAGTCTTTACCCTATTTTATTCCCATGGATCCTTCCCAAGCTGTATAAAATCGTCAAATGATAGTCAGAATAAACTGTCAAAACGCGGCATAATCCTCAAGGGGCTGCAACCGAACTTCCGAAATGCAAGTATAAGGTAGGACAATTAAGCCATTCACGTTTATGACGAGATTTTGAGCCTATTAGGGATACTTTAAACCCTTTGTTACCATCAGGGGTATTTAGAAACTTTTAGTTTAGTTACTTCAACCTCTGCAGTTGTCTTTGAGTTAGCTGTGGGCAGAAAACTAATTTTGGAGAGGTAATTATAAGAATGAGAGAACTCTATTTCTTATTGGTAATCTGGCAACCTCTGCGGCATAAAAGCGTGAAAGAGTTAATAAGGCCATTTTATTCAGCCCTAAATAAATTCGAAAATATACTTTATACACCATATTTCTGACCGCAACTATAAATCTAGGTTCCAAAAAAATAAATTTGCGAACAGACAAGCTAAACGAGGTTAAAACAAATAAGAAAACATTAAATAATAGAAACAAAAAACGAATAACATCATTGCTATCGTTCCCACAAGTTTTGAATATTGTTGTGGTAAATTTATTATACTGTACGAGGCCAATTCATCAATGTGACTCCTCCCCCGTGTTCGAATTTAAAAAATGGTAATG
>CM064581.1:4426038-4564652 GCA_032716605.1 Paralithodes platypus | reverse complement strand
ACTAATGCAACTCTCTAATCCAAGAGTGAACAGTTATTCGCAATCTTTCTTCTATTCAACAGCTGAGCTCTGGAACTCTCTCTCACAATCAGTATTTCCCTCTTCCTATGACTTAAATTGTTTCAAACTCCGTGTGTCCATGCATTTTGGCTCGAATGTCTCGATTTTATAGCAAATAATTATCTTAAGTCAGTCAAATCTACGCTTTCTTCCATACTTAAAATCCCAGAGTTGATCCAAATTAATGCGGTCAACTGTACGAGCCTTATATAAGTCATCAGCCTCGTTTTACTTAAGTGGATTGGCTGAGAAAAGAGGGGCTGTTCCATTATATACGCAGTTAATCGGGTTTGAAAGCGAGGTATTTATCTAAGCAACTTTTGAATGTTTGGACGGTGAACTAATTAATTACATAGCTAGGTAGTCTATTAAGTTAGATTATTGGTTGGTTGTGGGAGGGTGGTGGATGTGGTGAGAGTGGTGATTGTTGTTGTGATGAGTAGGGAAGGGGGTGATGATGGTGGTAGTGATGGTGGTGAGGAGTAGGGAAGGGGTTGATGATGGTGGTGGTGTTGCATAGGGAAAGGGGTGATAATGGTGGCAATGCTAGTGATGACAGTGGTGGTGATAGTGGTTGAGGCGTCACACACACACACACACACACACACACACACACACACACACACACACACACACACACACACACACACACACACTATAATATGTTAGTTCAGAATACTGGGAATTGGGAATATCCATTACGATACTTGTATAAGTAAAATGGATTGATTGTAACGTAACTAAGACAGGACAACACGAGCGCTGCTCAATTCATGTAAACTACAATTAGGTAAATACAAATATGTAAATACGCGCGCACACACAC
Source organism: Paralithodes platypus (assembly GCA_032716605.1). NCBI lineage: Eukaryota > Metazoa > Arthropoda > Malacostraca > Decapoda > Lithodidae > Paralithodes > Paralithodes platypus. The sequence goes on along the minus strand of CM064581.1, from coordinate 4,563,766 downwards.
ACACACACACATCGAATAAACTCGCTATATCTATATTACAATTAAGCTGTTTCGACGAAATTGGATTTATAAATTATACAACCGGTTCTAGAGATGATCCAGCCCTTACTGTAGATTAACGATGAGTGTTATTTGCACAATACCCGTAATATGCATGGTGGTCATCATAATTATCATACGCATACACTATGTAAAGCAGCAATTAATTATACCACCATCATATAATACCACTATCACATCACCACCATTATCAAGCATACCACAACACACTATCTCCCCCACACTAGAAAACACCACCACCATTACCATTAACCCCTTATGTACCGGCGACGTCTTTTTAATTATATTCTAGCTATATCTAAGATTTTGTGCAGCTTAAGAAGGATCTGTTATAGGTAAATTAATGCATTGAGATAGTCGCAGCCTTTTAATTGCTATACATCTTTCCTAAGCTACATATAATCGTCCATCGCTGCCCTCCACACCCCCATCAACACCAGCAAACACCACCACCACCACCACATCCATCCCAGCACTCCACACCTCATCACTCATGTAGGCATTACTTAACAACACCAGCAAACACCTTACATCACCAACACCCCCACGTTTATCCCTGCACTCCACACCACCACCAACAAACACCACCACCACATCTATCTCAGCACTCCACACCACCCACCACAACCAACACCAACCCCACCACCATCACTATACACCACCACCACATACAGTATATCTCAGCACTCCACACAACTACCAACACCACCACCATACAACACCAACACCACCACTACCACATCCAGCCCAGCACTCCACACCTCATCACTCATGGAAGCATTACCAAACAATCTACTGGGCTTAACACCATATAACCAACACCACCACGTCCTTCCCTGCCCTCAACACCACCAACAACACCACCAAGTCCATCCCTGCCCTCCACACCACCATCAACACCACCACCAACACCATACAGCACCACCACGTCCATCCCTGTCCTCAACACCACCAACAACACCATACAACACCCCCAGCACCAACACATCCATCCCAGCACTCCACACACCTCATCACTCATGGAAGCATTACCAAACAATCTACTGGGCTTAACACAGAGAGGCGCGCGGGATTAGGCGGGCTTATTTAAGATTATGCAGCATTATGGGCTGTGCTGGGGGGGGGGGGGGGGGGGGGGTGAAGGGGGCAGGAGGGTAGGCAACGGGGGGGAGATACTGTAGAGGGAGGGAAGTGGGAGAGACAATGGGGGAGGGGAGAGAAAGGAATGAGAGAAGGGGAGGGAGGGAGGGGGAGATATACTGGGAGAGAGACGGGGGAGAGTTACTGTAGAGGGAGGGGGGAGAGAGTTACTAGAGAGGGAAGGGAAGATAGGAGGGAGTTGGAGAGAGAGAGAGAGAGAGAGAGAGAGAGAGAGAGAGATAGAGAGAGAGATACAGAGAGAGAGAGAGAGAGAGAGAGAGAGAGAGAGCGAGAGCGAGAGCGAGAGCGAGAGCGAGAGCGAGCGAGAGAGAGGAGGGGAGGGAGAGTTACTGTAGAGGGAGGGAAGTGGGAGAGAGAAGTTACTGTAAAGGGAGGGGGGGGGGGAGATTCGAGGGGTAGTGGGATAGAGGAATGGGGAGTGGATGAAGGGGGGGGGGGCGGGAGAAAGAGTGAGGATGAGGAAGAAAATAATGAGAAAGAGAGAGAGAGAGAGAGGGGAAAGCTGAAGAGGGGAGGTGATTAAAGGGAAAGGAAAAGAGGGGGGGGGGGAGGAGTACTATGAAGGGCCGGGAACAGATGGAGAAGAACGGGGAACGACAGAAAGGGGGAGAACGGGGAACGACAGAAAGGAGGAGAACGGGGAACGAAAGAAAGTATGTTGTTGGCGATGTGGTGGTGTCCCCAGGAATGACTTTTATCTAACCCATTGTTATGCTCATTATTGGAACAGATGGACGAAACATAGGGATAAAGAGACAATTAACTCATACAGGACTTAATCCGTACAGTACCGGTAACGTCCTTTTCATCATATTCTGGCAACTATTAAGAGGTTTTATTCAGCTTACGAAGGATGTCTACCCGTTTAAAGATTACATACTATCTCAATTAATCCTTCTAAAGTTTCATAAAATCGTCTACATGTAGCTGAAATAAAAACAAGAAGACGTCGCCGGTACTGTAAAGGTTAAACGCTCTAACCATTACACCATTAAGACAGATATAAGTACAGCATATGACCACGATTATTATCCATTTATCGAATACTGGATATCAATCTAATCACATACTGCACCCAACTGTACTATAATATCCTAATGCTATGCGAGAGGAAAGAACATTTTATGGGGTACAGATCACATAGGACCGACCTCGTTAAGAGTTAAATTCAAATACAATTCCTAAGGTGAAAGGAGGTGCACCATACTCGAATCTCTCTCTCTCTCTCTCTCTCTCTCTCCCTCCCTCACTCACTCACTCACTCTCTCTCCCTCCCCCATTCACTCACTCACTCACACACACACACACACGTATATCAATTGTAACAACAATTATTGCACTGAGGCTTAACTTCCGACGATTTAGTCCTAATAGCTGACAGTATGCAGGATGCTGAGGCCAAATTCAGAAAGTGGAGAGAGGGCATGGCGAGCAAGGGTTTAAGAGTCAATATTAACAAAACCAAGGTTATTCATTGTAGTTTGAGACGAGGCAATGTGGAAAAGAGCGGTGCATACCCATGTGCAGTGTGTGGAAAGGGAGTGGGCGTTAACTCAATTCAATGTAGCATCTGTCGATGTTGGGTACACCATGGGAGTAAGCGCTGTAGTAGAATAAAGGGGCCCCTGCCGAAGGATAAGTCAGAAATAGAGAAATTTGAGTGCGTAGTGTGCAAAGGCGAGCTTGTGTTAAGTGATGATCCTGTGGCTGTGAATTTTGGAAATGAGTCTTTGGAGCTGGTGAACAAGTTTTGTTACCTAGGAGATACCATCTCTGCCGGTGGTGGGGCCGAGGCTGCCACTGTTGCTAGAATTAGGTGTGGCTGGGGGAAGTTCAGAGAATTGATGCCAATCCTGACCATGAAAAGAATGCCTCTCCCCCTGAAGGGAAAGGTGTATGCCTCATGTGTTAGAAGTGCAATGACGTATGCCTCAGAAACATGGGCCGTTAAAGTAGAGGATGTCAACAGAATGGAGCGTAATGAGATGAGAATGGTGAGATGGATGTGTGGGGCCAGGCTACAGGATAGAATAACAAATGTTGAGCTGAGGAGACGTTTAGGTATAAAGAGTATTAGCGAGGTGATGCGTACAAGTAGACTGGGATGGTATGGACATGTGGAGAGAATGGATGAACAAAATTGGGTGACAAAATGCAGGTCTGTGATTGTGGAGGGAGCTGCACCAAGGGGTGGACCGAGGAAGACCTGGGATCGGACTATACGCGCCGATCTCAAATCCAAGAACTTGACAAGTGAAGCAGCCCTTAACAGGGTTGCCTGGAACGCCGCCATTAGGACAAGAGACTGAAACTGCACTTATGTGTGGAACACTCAGTCTTAAAATGTTATGTATGTGTGTATGTATGTATGTTTTCTTCAGCATTATTATTGTGCTAACTTGGTAATCTCTCTCTCTCTCTCTCTCTCTCATACACACACATCATGTAATAACTCCACGTCGCTATTAAATGCTTACAAAACTGCGGCACAGGCAATTAATTAGCGATGTCCGAAGCAGCGTTATCAATTCAAGTCCCGCTACATAGTAAATAAATGCCGAAAATCGCTAGAACAATGGCACAATCTCCACAATATCGCTGTAAAAGTCTCAAATCTACAGAATATAAGTAACACCCCGTTCTTAACATTAATCATCACTTACAAACCCCAAGGTACGTGAATAAACTAATGTAATATACTAGAATTAATGTCGCTAGATATAAAAGTTTTCCTCAAGATCGAAGTAAATACCTTTAGATCTAGCGGGAAAGTAGCTAAGTTGGCAACAGCGGTCCGAACTGAATTAACAGATTGCTTTATGGCCAAACTAATCATCACAATATTTGCACCGGGAGTGTATGTTTTTTTTTTTTTTTTTTTTTTCCTTGCGTAGTGGGGATAATTGCAGACGGATGTAAAATGTGTCTATTAACCCGTTCAGTTCCGGTGACGTCCATTCAACTTTATTCTGGCAACTGTTAGACGATTTTATTAAGTTTATATAGGGCCTCCAGCAATTAACAGGCTCCGAATGATCTCACTTAACCCTTTGTAATGCCACAGATCCTTCTTAATCTGCACAAAAGCGTCTAAATGTTGCTAGAATGAAATTAAAACCACGTCGCTGGCACAGACGGGGTTACTATTTTAATCATGAAAACATACCACTATAACATCTATTTTTTATAATTATAAGGTCGAACATCGCGAAGGGGAGGAGGAGAGAGGGGTGGGGCCTAAAATCGACCACATGTCAAAGGAACTACAACTCTACGAACAAATAGGAAGTTATGTACTTGAAGGAAAGTTCGAAACCGCACACTGCAATGGCTCACCGACAAATGCTTTACCGATACTGCCACCCAGCCGAGTTTGGAGAAGCTTGATGGTTGACAACGTTCGACGGAGGCCTTAGTTGCTCTGCAACACATGTTGCAAATGGTCCCAAAAAAGACGCATTCAAAAATATTTCAACTTTAACAACCCATCATCCAAATTCCCCTAATTAGTTGGTGCAGTATTATTTGTGTCCAGGTCATTCTGTTCCATCACTAAGAATTATCAGCTGCCGCAATTGGGATTATCGATGTAATTATTTTCTTGCATCCCTTGTCAGAACCTGAAGTAAAACTATCTACTGTATATTAGAATCTGTTAGTGATTTTGCAATGCTTAAGTCTATTTGCGAGGCTTTCAATTGTATATCTATATTAGCCTTCGCATCCAATAACTGTCCCTGTTACTCTAGTTTATGTAGGAGAATTTTACTCAGAATATCAATGTTGTCTCACAATTAATGAGTTAATAATGTAATTGACTGGTTGTTTACAGACGGATGTAAACGCATTACTCACTTTATAAATGGTTTCAAAGCAAAATAATATTGACGTAATATAATATACCACACGATGGGTTAATAATGGTAATATTAAGAAAACTGTTTATAATTTGCTAGTGTGAGCTTGGATTGTGTATCAATGCGGATATGTTTGTGATGTTAACCCTTTCAAGATCCATTACACATTTGGTTTCTGTTTTCTGGCTATTATTAGACCATTATATTTAGTTTAATACATTCAATATACATATCAATACATATTAATACACATATCAATACATATCAATACACATATCAATGCACATCAATATACATACCGGTATCAATGCAGATCAATATACATATCAATATACATATCAATATACATATCAATATACATATCAATATACATATCAATATACATATCAATATACATATCAATATACATATATATATATATATATATATATCTATATATATATATATATATATATATATATACCTGTATATATATATACCTGTATATATATACCTGTATATATATATTTATATATATCAATATACTGTATATATCAATACATATCAATATACATATCAATACATATCATTATACATGTCAATACATATCAATATACATGTCAATACATATCAATATACATATCAGTACATATCAATATACATACCAATAGACATATCAATACACATCAATACATATCAATGGATAATATACGATCCAAGAGAAGCCATCGCTGAGTTCCCCTATAAGTTATCTAGTAAACGATCCAAGAGAGGCCGTGGTGAGAGACCCCCTATAAGCTGTGTAGGGAACGATCCAAGAGAAGCCATCGTACGTGTCCCCCCCTATAAGCTCTGTAGAAAACGATCCAAGTGAGGCCGTCCATTGCCCCCAGCTTGACGGCCGACCTGACGCAGCATCTAAGCAGCTGGAGAGAAGAAGGCGACTCTGATCTTAAGGGGAAGGGTTTATTTTTTACTAGATATATTTATATATTTATATATTTATTACTTTCTTAGTTTCCTCCCTAGACCTCATCAAGCTTAAAAAAAACATCCCCGAGATCCCCCTTCTATATAAATGTGTACATTTTTCGGTAGAAAGATGTCACGGCCAGTTCCTCGTGAATTACAGGCTCGATATCGTTTGCCAAGATAAAAATCGACACTTAAATGGCACCAAAGGTCTATATATTGACAACAAATGGGCCGAAAATTCTTAAAATCGCCAAACTAATGGGCTTAACGTCCAAATATCTGAAAACACGAATGGGGCTAAACACGAGGGAGAAGGGGGGCGAGAAAAACAACCCACAATTCCCCCCTCCCTTAAGATGTTGGTGAGATGAGCCGCGGGAGCAGGACAGATTAGACAGCCTCACCCCTCAACCTAACCACTTCGTACATCTCGGTGACTATAATCCCGAACACACAGGCTAGCGCAAGTGTTTCCAGCTAAGCCTGAAAGCCGAGTGTTACGTCGATCTTAAAGGAAATGGCCCGTTTTTTTTTTTTTTTTTGGTTTATTAGGCCTAATTCATGTATTCCTATATTTACTATTTTCTTCGTTAGACCCCCCTTCAAGATAAATGTGTACATTTTTCGGTAGAAACATTTCAGGCTCACTATCGCTCGCCGGGAAAAAATCGACACCTAAATAGTACGAAAGGTCTTAAAATTGACAACGAATTGGGGCGAAAGGTGTAAAAATCACCAAACTAATTGGCCCGTCTTATACTCACAAAATGTATGGGGCTTAACACGCAGGAGAAAGGGGACCAGAAAAACAGCCCATCTCCACTTAACCCATCGGCGACGTCCTTTTCATTATATTCTGGCCTCTATTAGATTATTTTGTTGAGTTAAGGTAAGACTTTTAGCAATTAAAAGGCTACAGGCTATTTGGTTTAATCCTTTGAGCTACCACAGATCCATCCTAAGTTGAATACAATCGTTTAATAGTGTCCAGAATATGATGCAAAGGAACTCACCGGTACTGAATGGGTTAACTAATTTTAGATCATCATTCCGTTCAGTCTTTAGAGAAAATTAAGTACTTTTTTTGTGAATTATGAAGACTTTACTGTTGTTAGTGGGGTGATATCAATTCAACTCGAGCTAAGTTATTATTCTGGAATGTTTGACCAACCAAAATCACTCTGCCATATGAATTATTGATTGACAATGCTTTATATAATTCTTGAGATCCTTATGATTAGAACAAAATAAAGCTCAAAGATGCTCTCCGTTGCACATTGTGTTTACGTTTAATAAAAATAAAATGTATGCTTATAGCTAGCCGTCCACTGTCTTTAGACAAGAAAAGAGGTGCCATAATGCTTGCAGTTGTCCCTAGTGTGTATATCCCGGAAAATCTGTGAAAGTGGAGTTGTGTAAATTTATCGTGTAGAGAGTGTGAGGGAAGAGACAACGGCCCGACCCTGATCCTGTCAATGGCACAACTTGGCCCCCCTTCCCATGTTCCTCCAAGGCTCTCCAATCTGCCGGGCCGCAAGGGGAGGCCCAACCAAAGTTTCGTCATCGTCGACTCCACTCTCCGCTTAACACGATTAGCTTTCAGTGTTTTCTCGGCAGATTATACAAGGCCGGGCCAAGATCTCCATCTGGCTGGCCACGTTTACTCCCACGACCATCGAGGAAAAGGAAAAAACATATAATATAAAACAAATTAAGCTATCGGTGACCTCTCAATATATTTGGCAAGCTTTCTGTTCTGCAACGACGATATTAAATGTAGTTTTTCCTTTAAGCGCGCGCTAGTGTGTGTGTGTGTGTGTGTGTGTGTGTGTGTGTGTGTGTGTGTGTGTGTGTGTGTATGTGTGTGTGTGTGTGTGTGTGTGTGTGTGTGTGTGTTTTATGAAAAGGACAAGATTACTAACTTAAGTGCCTTTTGAAGCTGTGATTGTAATTACGCGTCTCCGCCTCTTTCATATTCAATATAGCAGCAAAATTCGGTAGTTATTACCGAAACTACCACTAATTATTTCTCAATATTTGAAGGCTATAATAGAATAAGGATGTTGCAAAGATCATATTAAAATGTGTTTCAACCTCCGGAGATACATTTTATGTGCACTATATAAAGTACTGTAAAATAAAATAAAACTCCCTGTAACTCTCCCTATTGATGGCAGTGAAACACTTATTAAGCCCCCTACTGTTAAAATAGATGCTGATTTCAATATGTCATGGGGGGGGGGGGGGAGGGGCAAAGCCCCCCTCAACCCATCCTGTATCCAAAGGCAAAAACACAAAACATATATATATATTTACTCTGAAAATTACTTACATCTGAGTGTTATAAGATCGTTGGATAATGGGAGAAATAACGTTTTCCGGGGATTGTAACTAATTTCAACTACTGTATAATGATGAAAACTACCTAAAACCAAAAAGAAAAACCATGGGAAAATTAGTGATAGTTTCGGCTATATTTTCCCAAAATTCGAATGGTTTTACTTCTCTTTGTTCATCTATCAATAACATTTTTATTGAAGAAAACAAAATATAATTATAAAGTTATTATAAATCTAAACTAATTCAAAAAATATACAATACAAAAACCCATATCACATGATGCATTTGTTGATGCATTCTGTATAGTAGGTGTATTCTGAAAGTTTGGGGTGAGAACAATATTAAGTCCGCGGGGGTTTTACTGGAAATTACCATATGTACAAAATTGATAAACGAACAATTAAAAACAAGTTAAATATATCGTAAATTAATATTTTCCTTTTACTTGTCTATTTACCGCTAGGCCTATATAGATTAATGTTGTGAATCGATTCATGTATGCTTCTATTCATCAATCTATGAATCTATCCCTCTATCTATCCATACCGTATAGATCACCCATCCATCCATCAATCTTACACCATGGCGGGCAGACTTTCCCCAGTAATACAGCACATGTTTTGGGCTCATAACTCACGCTGTAGACACCATTATAATTTCAGATTCACCCTAAGTGCCTAACATTTTCTCGCCTCTGGGGTGCTGGCGTGATATGGAGAGGGGAAAAAGACATAAACACGTACACTATATACAAACATACACTACATACATACATACATACATACTATATACGTACACACATGCATTAACTGTTTTTTTTTCTTCTATATTCCAACTACTCCCTACTACTACGTACACGTACCCACCTACACACACACACGCTCGCATATGTATACTGATGTTCACTCACTTACATATAACACACGTTCACTCATACATTAACACACGTTCACTCACTTGTATATTCACACGTTTACTCACACACTTACACACACGCATGCACATACACACATACGTTCACCAAAAGCTCTCTAAATAATAGGACTGATAAACACATGCATATTTTAAAGTACACACACCCACACACATATACTGTATATACACACACACACACACACGGCCGTTCGATGATTTATGCAAAATTTTACACACCCACCTTTAATGATTGATCCTGTTGTTGCACGCTGAACTATTACCCTGTGGTTCATGCCGCTGTGTTGCCGCCACTATGGTCAAGCTTACTCAACATTACATTTCTCTCTTGATAATACACACACGATTATAAAAATTGAACACATCTTGCATAGTCTGTAAAGGCTTTTTTATGTGTGTTAAAATACTATCACATCACATCACAGATTATAGTCACCGAAAACATGAAAAAACGACAAGGATAGTAGTCGTTGTGTTAATGGTGGGGTGGGTGGTTGGATAATAACAGTAGTGGTAGTGGTGACGTGGGTGGTTGGCTGGTTTGTACGGTAGCCAATCTGGTTGTCACAATATGAATGCTGCAGACACTACTTTAAATTCACTAATATTTCAACAACCGCAAGTTTGATTTCCTTCCAGGCAGGCTCACGCACGGCGCAGAATGTTATTACTTCTCTTGCTTTAATCACTTCATTGTAAGCACGTTATTTTCATAGTTATTGGCAGAAATTGAGGATCACTGAGGTACTATACGAACACCGGTAACCGATTACACACACCGACCACATGGACCGTGGATCATAGAGTACATAATTATGACCTAGAGGCGAGAGCGTGAAGTCACACGGTTATTTTGCTGCGCGTCCTAGGGATTAGGTGGCAGCACTGTTGTACGGCATAACAACCTAAGCACCTCAGTGGCTTGTCCTTATTATAGATAGTCTGTGCGCCGCGCGCGCCTGCCAGCTGGTTTACTGCAGTGTTACCAAAGTTAAGGGAATATCCGCAAAACGAGGGAGCAATAGATTAAAGAGGGGACGTAGTTAAGAGTTAATTAATGTTGGTAAAAACACTTGTAAATTATTTAATATAAATTAGATATATATACTGTATAAGCAAGATAAAAACATTAAGTATACATATACACTATAAAACATACTAAAAAAAAATGTAATTTTGAATATAATTATGTTACATGTTATGTAGATGTTAATTTGTAAAGTAGCACTAAAACTGGACATTTATACTTATGACATCTAGGGATATTTTGTCCCACCATTGACGTTGGCAACTCCCGAATCTCACAGAGTCACATCAACAAATATGGCGGGTGTTGGAGGAGGTCTGCTTGTGCACCTCTTCATAATGACGACAATTACACGATGACTGGCCTTTCCAGTAGCCTCTACTAATGTCTATTTAACTATGTCATGTCTGCAGACTCTCTGGATAACGTTAAATTGATTATTAATAGCGTTATTAGTACAAGGTAGGGATTATTACGAATTAATGGGACCAAGGATAGTCAATATAATGTCTGTGGGGACCCTCCCCTCCCATTGTCCTTTGTGATCGGGCTGCCATCTCTTGAACGCGCGGATCCCTATTTACAGATTTGTGGCGTCTTCTTTCCTCTCTAAGTCATATGTACTCTATGCCGTGGATGAACCCACAAATGAACGAACTAATATAATACAAAAACAACACGTATTATTTTAACACATCACTCATCGAAAATGTAGATTTTATGCTTAACTAATGTTTGTAATATTTTGTCTGCCTGTACTTATAAGGCTTACTCAATGAAACTAAATTTAACATCGAGTTTTTGTCGCACGTACATATATGTTTTTGTATTTGTATTTTCCATATAGTATACAGTATGTTTAATGTGACCTACACGTTTTAATAAGAACATCTTCCTTCACCCTTTATAAAGAAACTCGTAATGATTCATGTTCAAATCCGAGAGAGTCGAAGAGAAGCATTTCGTTAATCCCGTTAAGAACATTTATTCAATCATAGACTACACTAGATCTGGACTTGACACGAAAATGGAACTTTGCAGTAAGGGACCCAAAATCGAAAACGCCAAAATGTTATAATTTTATAAAAGGATGTCCCCGAATTATTGATTTACACTGTGCATCACTAGTTCACCCCTTCCCTCCCCCCACACCCCAATATACCCCCCTCTCCTCCCACCAAACCCCAGCTCCCCTCCCACCAAACCTCAATACACCCCCCTCCCTCACACACTCTCTACGTTTGACCATAGGCTAATGACCCCACGCGGAAAATCTCATCTAACGCTACCATACCTGCCTCAAACAAAAATATTATGCATTACAAAAACAATCGACTCACACGCGCAAAACATTCACGATTAAACACACCTCATTGCTCAAACACCACCCACCCACCGCTAACCAGAAAAAAGGAAAAAAACCAAAAACAAAACAATTATGAAATTATTTGTTAAAACTATAACCACCGTCAGAGGGGGAGAGGGATCGTTTTTCTGGTCCCACTTCCTCCTCATGTTTAGCCCCATTAGTGTTGACATTTTAAGACGTTCGGCCCATTAGTTTGGCGATTTTATGACCTTTCGCCCCATTTCTCTGTCAATATTTAGACTATTCTTGTCATTTAGGTGTCTGTTTTCCTGGAGAGCGATAACGAGCCTGTAATTTAAGAGGAACCGGCCTTCGGCCGCAAACATTTTCTATCGAAAAATGTAAACATTTATCTCGAAGGAGGGTTGTTTTTTGTTTTTTTTTCAAATTTGATGGAGGTCTAAGGAAGAAAATAAATAAATAATAAATATATGTAAACATCGACTAAAAAAAGGAACCATCCCCCCTTAATGTAAATAGCTGTCACACACACAATACCGCACGTTATTGATACAAGTGTTGATGTAACCATAATACACTATCAGGCTTGTTATGAAATGCGATCGATTAATGTCACTAGCTGTTTATCCTTTCCGCACGACATATGCTGGTAAAAAAAAATAATGAAAGATCAAATTAGTGCTAATATTATATAAACATAATGTGCAGCCCTTTTCTCCTACTGGATTAATGCAAAACTGAGAAAGTCAAATTAATACTATTTTTTGTTCTATGTGTATGAAGGAGACAAACTGCAAAAGCTACTTGTAACAAGTGTCTCTCCCAAAGTTGAAAGTGTGACTGCGAGCTGGAGTCAAAATGTCTGGACACACTGAGTTTGAAGCAGGTTAAGTCATAGGAAGAGGGAAAGACAGATTGAGGGAGAGAGTATTGGCTCTTATTTGAAAGAAAAACAATTTGACAGTGTGCAGGAAAATATCTAAATCTGAAATGGAACATACCTCTTCAGCACGATTTCGTAATATTCATATTATTCTGGTTACCATTAGACTATTTGCTTTAGCCTATAATCTACCTATAGGGATCGAAGGGGTAAATACGATCTCCATGAACTCTCCGAACATCATAGGTCCTTTTTATGCTGCAGAAAATCGTCTAACTTCAGCCAGACTAAAGGTAAGAAGGCGTCATTGTGCTGAAGTGGTTAATTAATAGAGTGCATGGAATAAAAGAAGCCCGTTCTCATTTCCATACACGATACTTTGAACGTACGATGTATGTATGTATGTATATATGTATGTATGTAATATGTATGTATGTATGCATGTATGTATGTATGCATGTATTTACTCAGGCCCATTCCCCACTTTCCCTATTTGCAACAGTAAGGGATGCATGTGTGTATGTGTTTAATTGATTAATACGTTACCGAAATAAATAAAAACAATAATTAATCCTGACGTTTCACACACACACATAAACACACACACACAAGCACTCTCCAACGTTATGCATTCAGCCAATTAACCATTTTACATTCACACCCAAAACACCCATAATTCTGAAAAAATGCAATTAGTAGGCGTAGCGGGCGCCAATCACAAGCACCCATTAAGGGGACACTGACTGATTTTTTTGCATATAAATTCATTCATTCATAAATTCTTAGTTTCCTCGCTAGACATCCTTCAAACTTAAAAAAAACACCCACATGACCCCCATTCAATATAAATTTGTACACTTTTTGGCAGAAAAATTTCCCGGCCGAAGGCCGGTTCCTCTTACAATTACAGGCTCGCTATCGCTCTCCAGGAAAAAAATAGACACCTAAATGGCACGAAAGGTCTTAAGAAATGGGGCAAAAGGTCTGAAAATCTCCAAACTAATGGGGGGAATGTCTTGCAATCCCATAACTAATAAGGCTAAACATGAGGGAAAAGGAAGACTCGAAAAACCAACTGCCTCCCCTTAATGCTCGGGTATAAAGGCTAAACTCCGCCATCAGTCAAAAAAAAAAAAATAAAAAAAAAATAATAATAAATGTTGAAGCGCTCCCCAAAACTCTGCCATCGCCATGACTGACAGACTGTCCACCCGATTTGAATATGTAAAATGAAATTAACTGAGCGAACGCTGGTTGTGAGGTTGAACTATGTGTATATGTATTATGACCCGATGGTGTAGTGCCTGATTGTTTGTGGTGGAGAGCAGGGGTGATTGTTGCTGTCGTTGCTAACCTTTTCCATCACTTTACGCATTATTTGGCTTTATTATGATACCTGTAGAAAACTTTATTTAACTTAGAACATATATATGACACACCTAAAGCCGTTTTTGCATGCATAAGGTGTTTAGGGTGTATAATGAAAGAGAAACACAAAACAAGTACACCTACCGGTCCATGGAAGGCTGTGAAATGGTGCCCGGAAGTAATGATAATTGACTCCAGTACCATAATTCACCAGCCGATGATGCATGATGGGCGGTACAACATAGTTAGCATTCTGTTTATGCCATGGGCGCCGGATTTTGTTTATGATGTAGATCGATCCACTTCTACCCATTATGTTCAGCTGAAATAAATTATGTTTGTCATTAGTATGGAAATATATATATATACTGTATACAAATAGATAGATAGATAGATAGATAGATAGATTTATATGCATGCAAGCTTGCTTTCATGTTAATAGTGCAGACATAGTTGGTGCCTGTGTGTGAGGGGAGCCTGCTGGTACAAGCTATAGTGGCCCCAGATGCTGTGCAGGATGCTGTGAGGCCCCAACATACCACAGCTGGCCACGGTTAAAGGGAGATGGGCCGTTTATCTGGTCTCCTTTCTCCCTCGTGTTAAGCCCAATTTGTTTTGAGATTATAAAAGGTTTGGCCCATTAGTTTGGCGATTTTAACACATTTAGCCCCATTTCGTTGTCAATTTTAAGACCTTTCGTGCCATTTAGGTGTCTATTTTTTCCTGTCGAGTGATACCGAGCCTGAAATTTTAAGAGAAATCGCCCTTTGGCCGGGACACTTTTCTACTGTAAAATGTACACATTTATCTTGAATGGAGGTCTAGGGAGTGTTTTTCTAAGCTTGATGGAGGTCTAGCGAGGAAACTAAGAAATACATTAATACATTACTTAACATACCAAATAAACGGCCCATCTCCTCTCAATGCTCATTTCGCCACCAATCCTTTCGCCAATACACAGTAGAGCAGCTCATTCTTTATAGTCAACTAAGTTAGGATAAGTTAGGTTAAGGGGGGGATGGTTCGCTTTTTGGTAGATGATTTAATGTATTTATTATTTTTCTATATAGTTTCTTCCCTAGACCTCCATCAAGCTGTAACAAACACACCCGCGACCCCCCTTCAAGGTAAATGTGTACATTTTTCGGTAGAAAAAGTCCAGGTCGAAGGCCGGTTACCTTAGACACCTAAATGGCACGAAATGTCTTACTACTGACATATAAATGGGGCGTAAAGTCTTAAAATTGCCAAACTAATAGTCCGAACGTCTTAAAATTTAAAAGGCAATACGGCTAAACACAATATGTAGAGGACCTGACATTTAGCGAAAGGTCTCGAAGGCGAACGAACCCTAGAGTGCAGCAGCCGTCTCTCAATTACCACCTCACAGGAAGGGAGAGATGGAAGAGGTGCCACTGGGATACTATAAGGGTGGTATTCTGAAGGGCAGAATTCCACTTGAGGAATCATTTTCTGAATCCCCTTCTCCCTCATGTTTAGCCCCATTAGTTTTGAGATATTAAGACGGTTGCCCCACTAGTTTGGCGAGTTTAGGATTTTTCGCTCCATTTCTGTCAATTTTAAGACCTTTGGTGTCATTTAGGTGTCGATTTTTTCCTGGCGAGCGACAACAAGCCTGTATTTTAGGAGGAACCGGCCTTGGGCCGAGATTTTTTTTGGTTACCAAAACATTTATAAATTGATCTCGAAGGGGGTCTTTGATATGTTATATTTTGTGCATAAGTTTGATAGAGGCCTAGGGAGCAAAGTAAAACAAATATATATATACCGGTAATAATAAACAATAAATACATTGATGAAATAACGTCCCCTTAAGAAGAAAGCCACTTATACAAGAAAGAGTAAAAAACCGAGGAGATCCCAATAAAGGTCCAAATAAGTGCCAGGGAGCCAATCATGTTAATGCCAATCACTGCCTGTGTTTATTATTCCCTCACAGCGGGATATTGATGGTAACCCCTTATGTATGTACCCGTGACGTCATTTTCATTATTTTCTCGCTACTATTAAACGATTATATTCAGTTTATGAAGGACGCCTACCAATTATAAGGCTACAGACTATCTCAATTAATCCTTTTAGCTACCATATATCCTTCCTAAGCTTCATGAAATAGTCTAAATTTGGCTGATATCTAATACAAAATACGTCGCCGGTACAGAAGGGGTTAATACGGGAACCACGAAAACCTGTATGTGGCCATTTGGTACACACTCCATGATCCACACCGCTAATATGGCGGTGGTAAGACGCTTAGCCCCATTTGGTACACACTCCATGATCCACACCGTTAATATGGCGGTGGTAAGACGCTTAGCCCCATTCAAGTATCGCTATTTTCCTGCAATGATGGAGAAATTGGATTTCGGCCTGGACAGTAATTCTGCCAAATATTGTACACATTTAGTTTGAAGGGAGTCTAGAGAGGTTTTATGTATGTTTTTATATATTTCATTTTAATACTTGCAAGGGGTGTGTCGGGCAAACTAAAAACAAATTGGTCGAACATTGCAACAAAGCAATAACAACTCAATGATAATTAATATAAACCTCACAATACGGATCCAACAGAAGGTCTACCAATCATCTTAATGCCACCCACTGCCAGTATTATTCCCTCACAGCGGGACATTAACGGTAATACTGAAACTACCACAACCTTTATGTGGTCATTTTGTGTACACTCTCTCAGGTCCAAACCGTTAATTGGGCGATGTTAAGACGTTTGCCCCACTAGTTTGGCGATTTTAAGACCTTTCGCCTTATCTATGTGTCGATTTTTTTCCTGGCGAGCGATAGCGAGCCTGTAATTTAGGAGGAACAGGCCTTTGGCCGGGAAATTTGTCTACCGCAAAAATTTACAAATCTATCTCGATGGGGGGTCTTGGGGGCATTCTTTTTAAGTTTGATAGAGGTCTTGGGAGCAAAAGAAAACAAATATATGTACCGGTTGTAGTAAAGACGCAATGTTGGAAAACTAAGAAAACAAATTGGTCGATCATCGTAAAACAAATACAAAATAAAATAAATATATAAATAAATAAAATAAAACAAAATAATAATCTCAATGATAATTAAAATAAACCTCACACTAAGGATCCAGCAGAAGGTCCACCAATCATCTTAATACAAACCACTGCCCGTATTCTTCCCTCACAGCGGGCCATTGACGGTAATACGGGAACCACGACAACCTTTATGTGGTCTTCAAGGATTTATTGTTTGTTAGTACACGCGGTCTTTTGTGTAATTCATATAGCACACAAACCTGCATAATTTTATCTTTAATGGTTTCGGCTCAATATATGTTTGAAATAACTCAGGGACTATACAATCACCCTGTATATACAGTAATATATATATATATATATATATATATATATATATATATATATATATATATATATATATTATTTATTTATTTTTTTTTCTGAACCCCCTTCTCCCTAATCTTTCGCTCCATTAATTGTGAGATGTTAAGACATTCGCTCCACTATATTGGTGATTTTAAGACCTTTTGCCCCATTGCTTTATTAATTTAAGACCTTTCGTGCCATTTAGGTGTCAAATTTTCCCTGGCGAGCGATAACAAGCTTGCAATTTAGGAAGAATCGTCTTAAAGTGTCTGTCTGTCTGTCTGTCTGTCTCTCTCTCACACACTCTCACTCTCTCTATCTTGCTCTCTCTCTCTCTCTCACCCCCCGTCGTGTCACTGGTAATGAATACACCATTCATTCCTCAGGCCACATTCACCCTCCCCCCCCCCCCTATTCCCAGTATCCCCCCCTCCCCCTTCCCCCTCATTCATTCTCTCCTCCAACCCCCCCTCCAATTGTAGTCTGGCAGCTTCAAATTATAAGTTCCATAAGAGTCAAAATACCTATCATTAATTTACCTTCGATCTAGTTTCCGATTCCAGTGCAAAGAGGTCTCAAAATAGTAAGAGAAAAAACTTGCTCATCGAAAATTGCCGCAACATGCGCTCACGTAAAACCACCCTAACTAAAAATTACATTTTTTTTAGCAAGATTGGTGGCGAACTATTGTGGTTGACTATACGAACGGTCAGGAAATGGGTTACCTATTGTAAACTTGCTTCCCTCTCCCCCTGCCTCCCTGCCCTCCTCCCTCCCTCACTTCCTCTCCTCCATTCTCAGCATCTCCCTTTCCACTCCTTCATTCCCTACTCTCTCTCTCTCTCCCTCCTCCCCCCTCTATCATTCCCTCCTCCAACATCTCCCCTTCCCTTCCTCAGACTGCCCCAACATCTCCCCTCCCTCCACCTTTCCCTACTCCCTCCCTTCCTCCTCCTCCCACCCAAACATCTCCCCCCCCCTCCCCCTCCAAGATTCCTGACTCCCTCCCTCCACCCACCCAAACATCTTCCCTTCCTTTCCACCATTCCCTCCCTTCCTCCTCCTACCCCAGCATTTCTCCCTCTCCTCCCTCCCTCCTCCTCTTCCCACCGCAACATCTTCCCCCCCTCCACCATTCCCTACTCCCTCCCTTCCTCCTCCTCCCCACCCCAACATCTCCCCCCTCCACCGTTCCCTCCTCCCTCTCATGTATTTTATATATGTCTTTATTATAATACTGTATATACTAAACTTAGGTAGTGTTAAAAATTATCTTCAATATCAATGTATTACTCATCTAACTATATATGTAATGACATAGTTTAAGCTAGAAATAGGGTGAACATTGCGTATGCACCTTCGCCCTTTTGAGACAATGTAACTATGATACTTGTGTAACATTTGTACTTTTCTCAATAAAACAATCCAAGCAAATCCTTCCTACCACACCAAAATCACACCCCAATGTCCCCTCCCCTACCTCAACATCTCCCCCCTCCCTCCCCCTCTCTCTCTCCATTCCCTATTATACCCAGACACCATTCACTTCTAGTTAGCCTTTTACTACATCAAGTTTTTTATTCCGTTATGCCATTTATGATACAGCCTTTTACTTTATGCTGCTTAATTTTCCTGTATAGTCCTTTATCACAATCACGAAATGTTTATCTGTCTCGCAAATTTGTTACATTTTTTCGCTGCATTTTTCTACTGTTAGCATTTATGTTACAGTAGTTCCAATTATTACACTTGTATGTATGTATTATACTCCGGCACATACCCCATAGCTAGGGGGTGGCCGACTCGAGACAGAGCCCGACATAAAAACACTTTAAAGTTCCAATTCTTAGGGTCCGGGACCATTTTCGTGTTTCCTCACCCTGCTGTATACTATGTTAACACGAACTCCGAGAAGTTGGCAACATGAATAAATACACCATATGAGGAGGAGCACTTTATCAACAACGCTTCGCAGATAACTTCTTCTGACCTGAAGAAACCATCTGCGAAACGTTGTCAATAATGTGGTCCTCCTCAAATGGTTCGTTTATTAATTTTGTTTATTATATTGAAGCTACTTATCATTTTATACCGAAGGGACTGGGGTTCTCGAAAAGGGGCTCCAGTCTTGAAATTGTACTTGACTTGCAGAGTGCTGGCTTAATAATCCAGAAAGGTTAATAGCCTCTGAAATCCTATTTTAACTAACTAACTCTATACCAGTTCTTTCTGCTTCTATATCATTATTTCGCAACAAATTTCGATAAGCCAGAAAGTTGATGGACATTTGTTATTTATGTGACTCCCATGTTGATACAACACATATTAATATAACATTTACAGTTGGAAATGTTCCTATTCGTAAATGCCATATTGAAATGAGTTCAATCATCTTGAGAATTAATGAGAAACGTCTATCAACTCGGGATTGTCGAAAGCAAACAGGTAATTTTGGACTGACAAAAGTTTATATATCCCGCGTTTCGACTCCATTCTTATTTTTAACCCGTTCAGTACCAGGTTTGTCCTTTTTTTCAATTTATATATGTATGTATATACACAGGCACATAACCCATAGCTGGAGTTGGCCGACTCGAGACAGAGCTCGAACAGGGACAACATAACACAACATAAACAAACAAAATATAAATTCACACACATCTAGGTCGCCCAGGAGAAGACCCAGAGGGCAAGGATCACTAGGGGCCTCCAACACTCCCCCGGCCCTAGACCTCCCGGAGAGGTTCCGGTCTCAGCAGGCAGATACGCAACGGAGCATACCACAATGATCGCCCACCTTCAATTTATACTGGCTAATAAAAGAAGATTTAATTCAGTTTATGAAGGGCCTCCAGCAATTAACAGGCTTGGAACTATCTTCATTAACCCATTTTACTACCACAGATCCTTCTAAAGTTGCACAAAATCGAACAGGTAATTTCGGACAGACAAAAGGTACACTATATTCTGCATCTTCACTCCATTCTTACCTTCCTTACTCAATTTGTTTAATAACTTGCACATCCTTGGTTTCCATATTGATATTATATTAGTCTTATCTACAACAACTCTCTCATTCCTTGCCATATTTATCTAGACCATAATTGACCACTTGCGAGTTTCATGCTATAAGGAAGTTAAAGGAGTAGACATCGATATTTAGCAGAATTAACAACCAAATGAATGCTACTCTCTATCCATCAGAAATCTACATTGGAATTGCATTTATGTTCTATATCGAAATTTATGGCTTCAACTTCTTTATAGCCTGAAACTCGCAAGTGGTGAATTCCCGATTCCTCTATTAGTTGTCGGCTTCGGAACTTTTGACGCACTACTCCTCCTAAACGGCTGCCTCCACGATATTGAACACTAAGACCAAAGTTGTTCGCAGAGCTAAGATGAACAAAGTGAACCTGCCAGATTTCCGCTACCGACTGTGATGGCTCTTGCATCGTGAGATTGTCTAAAACGGGATGTAACGGATTAATCCACTCTTAATTATATATATATATATATATATATATATATATATATATATATATATATATATTGCACAATTTTTTTTCTATTTATTCCTACTTCGCCTCGAGCATTAATTTTACAACAGCTGTCTTGCCCTTTGATGTATTTACTCCTCCCTCTATAATTTATACAATGCGCAAGATATTACTGTCGAAACTTATTACATCTTGATTATAATTACGAAAACATTGTACTTTGATGACTCTCTCTCTCTCTCCCCCTCGCTCTCTAGTTCTCTCTTCTCTTCTCTCTCTCTCTCTCTCTCTCTCTCTCTCTCTCTCTCTCTCTCTCTCTCACTCTCTCTCTTAGGCTAACATTCCCCAGTTTTGTATTGCACATGTTTTGCGTTAAGTATGTAACAATAATAACCGCTGTTGGTGCAAAGCAATATACATTCTTCTTCTCCCCCCCCCCCCCTCTCTCTCTCTCTCTCTCTCTCTCTCTATCTCAACCAAAATTATGACAGGTCCTCTTTAGTCCCATTCCTCTCTTCATCCCCCACCCTCCAACTCCTCCCCAATTGGTATTTTGCCTGTTCCGAACCATATGGGAAAGGGGGGAGTTTCTATGGCTGTGTGGGAGGGGAGGAGGAGGGAGGGAGAGGAGGGGAGGTGTAATGAGGAGAGTTACAGTGAGGTACACGGAATAGTTAGTATCTCAAAGATCTCCTGGCTCATTCCGAGGAGACACTCGTGGTGTAAGAGAAGAAGCTGTATAACGCATTACTTTCATTGCAAAGTATGCAGAATACTATCTAGTCTTTCCGTAAGCAATTCTAGTGAAGAAACCTGCGCAATTTACGAGAGAAGCTAGTTTCATATGGAACAGATTTTCTATGTGAAAAAGTTTCACATTTACTGGTCTTAAATCTCTTCAGTTCCAACCTATAGCTCTGGTTGCGGGTTGTATTCATATAGAGAGCAAACATCTTCTTTTAACCCTCCACTGACCGACCCATTCAGTATTCTTAAGACTTCAATGGGCTGACAACATAGTCTACGAGTTTTTCACTCAATAACTCTCTCCTACCAAACTGCAGAACATCGTCTAATAACACCCACTACAAAACATAAAATCTGTCGAGGGGTAAAGAGTAGTTCAAGAGGATAAAGTCTCTCTCTCTCTCTCTCTCCATCTTTTACCAAATGGCACAAAATCGACTAATGATAGCCACAATTAGAAAAAAGGGACTATCCTTCAATGTATTCAAGGGGGTTAAGCGTATTTCAAAAGTGTAAAATTTCTGTGTGCTTAACTTGATCTTTCTCTTAGCAAGCTACACGAAATCTTCTATTAACAGCCGCAATATATGGTAAAATTCTTTAATGTACAGTATATGCAAGGGGTTACGAATATTTCAAGTGGGTAAAATCGCTCTCTCTCTACTTTACTGTCCTATTCTTCCACTATAAACTGTCCCTGTCTAGTAGTATTAAGGCCGGACCACCTTATTGGGACCACAAGGTTTGTGTGGTCTAAATATCTGTGTAACTCTGCTTAACTCTTACACACATACGTCAAGCTGTAAAAAGTCGTCTAATGATAGCCACAATAAAACTCAAACTCCTTTAAGTATTCAAGTGGGTAAAGTGATTGGTTGTTGCCGGCTCGTATAAGAACGACCCCCAACACGGCACCATCGTCATTACTCCTATCGTGATGGAACAACTTGTCGGCGGATGCACCATATGTTTCCCCCGGGCCCGACTCATTTAGGGCCGGACCAGCAGGAACCCCACGGAGACACGACTTCTGTGTGATTTCGTACGTTTCGTAATGTTTCATACCGGTCTTCACTCCTTCCTCAGCCTGAAAACCTTCCTTTCCCATCACGTTTTCAAGACAAACTAGGATTCCTTTCGTCCCTTCTCCATTTTCCAGTCACTAGATTCCTTAATATCCTAGTTTAGTAATAGGCGATAATTTGTTGTGAACGAAAGTATCGGACAAATGCCCATATGATCAAGGATTCGCGCCAGATTTTCAAAATGTTTGCGCGGGCTAGGACTTACCACAATACATGGCGTCGTTGTCCGAATGCGTGCCCAATTATCGACCCTCTCCCCCCAGCCAAATAGGAAAAGATCAACAATTCTACAAATATCGCTATTTCATAATTTTTAGAGCCAGAATTAAATATAATGCTTTCGTTGTCCTTGAATATTGTGGATGAAAATACACATTATGATCAAATTGTACATTTGTTTACATGATCCAAGCCACGGTATCGAACACTGCACCAGGAGCGACAGATGTGACGCTGGAAGCTGTATCCACCCCGATACACAGAACTCCGGGAAATCAATTGTATTTACTCAATTACCTTCACACAACTCCCCAAACATAACCCGTACATAAAATCCAAAACCCAAAACACACATCGGGAAGAAAATGGAGTTAGACACGAGGAAAAACAAATACAGTTACGAGGCCGAATTCGCGAAGCCTTGGCCCGTGCCCCCCGAACGAGCAACCAATAGGAAACTAATATTGTTTAAATGGGCCCTCGTCACCGTGATACTTACCATATGTGATGTCGGCCGGAGCGAGGAACAGGTGGCCGCGCCTACTCAAGTGTTCCGGGGCAAAAAGTGCGGTCGATGAGTTTATTTTACGCAACCAGTATGAGGCAATTCGTTCCTTAGTTAAAATAGTACTTCAGAGGCTATCATCATATTGGATTATTAAGCCAGCACACTTAATGTCAAGAATAACGGAGCCCCTTTTCGAGAACTCCAATCCCTTCAATTCGTTCCGTACTCACTATAGTTATATGTTTTTTGCCCAGCTAATGGTAAATTAGACTCCCTTCACATCTGATTTCTCGACTCTTAATAGACAAAATTGACACTGCTCTGACTCTGCGCCAAGTATTCATAATTCGCTACAAAATCTTAGTAATAGCCGAGTGAGATCGCTGGAAAAAAAATAAAAATAAAAATAAATAAATAAATAAAAACAGACTATAGTACACAAACACTGACCTCTTCTGACTCCTTGAACTACGCAAATGAACCCCCAAATTGCGAATGATAGTCATAGATATAACAAGATTTAACTTAGTCCGTGATACCTTTACTTCCATAAGCCCAGGGTAACTCTGACCGTCATATCCTTAATGCCAACATCGTAATTCTAGCGCTATCACTATTCGTAAATTAGTCATAACAGTGTACTATAACTTATGATAGTCTAGTTTTGTATGAGCAAGTTAAGACGTTGAGGGAGACAATGAGGGAGAAGCAACTGTATACCTCCCTCTTTAACTCCCTTACAATCCTAAACTCACAAGGGGTCAATTATATATTCATGGCTCAACATTGACTCGGGGGGGGGGGGGGTCAATTAGTATTCTGTTATTCAATTCCGAGTACATTCTAAAACAAAACAACAAATCTGGCGTCACGAATGCTATATTATCTCTATTGTACACTCGGATGCCATAGTTTCTAGCCCGCTCATAAATATTCGCGGACTTCACCTATTTTTAACCCCTTCAGCACCATGACGCCCTTTTACCTTTGATTCTGGCTAACATTTTTATATTTTATGCAGTTTAAGAAGGCCCTCTGTTACTAAGAGGGTATATTTAAGTATTATTTACCCATTTGAGTCGCATAACTAAAGCAAATTGTCTAATGGTAACCAGAATATGATGATAATTACGTAATGGTAGTGACGTTGTTAATAATGGAAGTATATTTCTGGAAACGAGTTTATGTGTTTTTTTCTATACACCAACTACAAAACAATAAATACTATTTATTGAAAAGCAAGTTCTCTTCAATAATCAAGCTTGGGAGTTATAATTGCATAAAGAACAATATAGGTGGTCTACGAATTCATGAGTGGGCTAGAGACTATGGCATTCAAGCGTACTATTATTCCCCTCTGTACCGGCGACGTCTTTCTAATTCTATTCCCATTATATTTAAACGATTTTGTGCAATTTAAGAAGGATCTGTGGTAGTAAAAACGGTTAAGTAAGATAGTCTAAA
Source organism: Paralithodes platypus (assembly GCA_032716605.1). Taxonomy (NCBI): domain Eukaryota; kingdom Metazoa; phylum Arthropoda; class Malacostraca; order Decapoda; family Lithodidae; genus Paralithodes; species Paralithodes platypus. Next base: position 4,538,953 of record CM064581.1, on the reverse strand, counting down.
GTCTGTTAATGGCTAGAGGCCATTTTGAAACTTAACAATATAGTCTAGTAGTAGCCAGAATAAAGTTTAAAGTACAACGCCGGTACTGGAGGGGTTAACCTCTTGGGAAAAAGCACACCCTCAACCTATTATTGTATCCCAAGGCAGTCAAAATAGACGGGAACATGATAGCGAACATGTGAATAGTGTGAACAAGGCAGGCGATATGACCGAACTACATCCTCACCCATTATATTCTGCTAATATTTCATGTCCTAATACTATTCTAGTACTATGAACATACTGTGCAACTTACTCCTCTGGGCTATTGGAGTCTTGATGTCGTGATAAAGCTGTAAACGCACTTGTAACACAATAATATACAGTTAGCCACGCAAGTCCTGTTGCTCACCATCACAGGGAAATCGTAATGGCAGACTGGCAGCGTCGAACCCACCTACCCAACCCCCTCCCTCCTCTTCCTACCTTCCAAGTTCCAACCACCTTCTTCCTTCCCTTCCAATGTTCGACTCAATGTATCTCACGGTTATGAGTAGGTGTGTTGTGAAGCATTTAACCCACTTGCTTTCATTTCATTATATTGATACCCTAGCCGTAAATTATCACATTAAAAAGTGTTTTAACAAATTGCAGGCGAGTTATTATTGCGTATTCGAATTTAATATAAGAGTGCATGGATAGGTTACGCATGAAGTATAGTTCAGCCAACTCAAAGAAGGAGAGAGAGAGCGAGAGAGAGATGATCGTAATACAACATCTAGGATTCTAGGGCGTCAGGCAATTTCTCTCTCTCTCTCTCTGTACTGTACACTGTGTACACACTGTACAGTCCTCAGCATTTATAAGGTTACATCAGTTCGCACTTGAACATTTAAGGGGGGATGGGTCGGTTTTCTGGCTCCCCTTTTCCCATCATGTTTAGCCCCATTAGTTTTGAAATTTTAAGACGTTCGGTCAATTAGTTTGGTGATTTAAAGACTTTTCACCCCATTTCGTTCTCAATACTAGGACCTTTCGTGCCATTTAGGTGTCGATTTTTTCCTGGCGAGTGATTGCGAGCCTGAAATTATAGGAGTAACCAGCCTTCGGCCGGGATTTTCTTTTTTTACCAAAAAATGTACGTATTTATCTTGAAGGGGGTTCTATTTTTTTCTTCCAAGCTTGATGGAGGTCTAGTGAGGAAACTAAAAACTAAATGAATTACTAGACCCAAAAACCGGCCACTATGCCCGTAATCTAGTGTTAAAAGTAGGACACAGAAACACAACAATATTTAAAAGACATTATAATTTATTTTATTAAAGTCACAGACAATACTGCCAGGAATCTCTCCGGATCAGGATTGGAGGGGGGGGGGGGGTAAAGGGTGATAGACCAACTTAAGGGGCAGTTAGTGGCTTTTTGGGACCCCTTCTCCCTCATGCTTAGCCCCATTAGTTTTGAGATTTCATGATGTTCCCTCGATTAGCTTGGCGATTTTAAGATATTTGTTGCCATTTAGATGCCGATTTTATCCTGGCGAGCAATAGCGTGCCTGTAATTTTAAGAGGAATAGGCCTTCGGCCGGGACTCTTTTCTACCGAAAAATGTTAAAATGTTTCTTGAAAGTGGGTCTAGGTTTTATTTATTTAAACTTTGATGAAGGTCTAGCGAGGAAACTAAAAATACATAAACAAATATATATACCAAAAACCAAGCACTGCCCCCTTAACCAATGGACCATTTCAACCAGTGTCGCCATCAGTACTAACTCAAACCACTTAGTTAGATTAGCTTATGCACTTAACCCTTTGATTAGGAAGTCTGAATAAAATCGTCTAATGTTAGTCGAAGTGCAAGCAAATAACATATATTTGTAGTAGGTAATCGAAATGCCTTGACAGATTTGAACTATGAGAGGTCTTTTCTAAGCAAAACAATTTCGTCAAAATGATTAATCTATTCTATTAATTTCACTTCCAACACCAAACACCTCCCAATGAAATTAATGAAAGTATGTGATTCTCCCGGGATTCGAACATAGGAAAAAGAGTACGTTATTGCATTGAAGGGTTTAGGATGGCACTGTTAGACTAGGCACTGGTTGAGACGCTCTAGTTGAACTGATCTATAGGTTGACTGGACAGGAACCAGGGTGAAGTCATGACGCCGACACTAGAGTACCTAAATTGACAGTAACATTGAGGATCCCATCAAGACCTTTAAGGGGGGGGGGGGGGGAGGGGGGGAGCGTATGTATATGCTTATTTATTCACCTATTTATTAATTTTAAAGCCCAAATTGGGCTTTAATCTTAACAATATTTTCTATCTGTGTATCAAATTTTATAGTCATGTAGGAAAGGAAAAATTATTTCAGACAATTCATTTACCTTTATTAGACCTTGTCTTAATCAATTACTGTACACCCATTAAGTACCAGGGATGTCCTTTTCATCGTATTCTGGCAACATTATACGATTTTAATCAGCTTTGGAAGGACCTCTAGCAATAATAAGGCTTCAAACTACCTCAGCCAACCCTTTTGACCACCACAGATCCTTTTCCAAGCGGCATAATATCGTCTAAATATAGCTAGGATAAAATATAACACGTCGCTAGTACTTAAAGGGTTAACTAGATACTCCAATCGCCAGCACCCCTGACCTGATCACAACATCAACATGACATTACTACTACTACATAGAATATATATATATAACTCCATAACTTGTATGTACACACTTTATTATTGCACTGTATTCACGGGGGTAGCACACGAGAACATTTCCATCAACTTTTTTTTCGCAACTGTACCTCTAGTTTATAGTTTATTCATTGTATATAGGCCAGACATCTTAATATCAAACCTCTATAACTCAAAAAGGGCTAGAGCAAATGGGCTTTAAATTTCCCCATCTATTCCCTGCTTGACTCTTCCAAAATGGTAAAAAAATAAGCTCGATTACACTAGTGCTTTTAGAGGTATGAGAAGTTGAGGGTTGAGATTTCTGGCCTATTTATACTGAACATGGTATAGTTGTCAATTCCAGTGAAAAAGGCTCATAATGTAGCCAGATTACTACTACGACTATTACTACTACTACTACTATGTAATGTCTATATGTGTAATGTGAATACTGTATATGTTATGAAATAAAGGAATTGAATTGAACTACTACTAAATTTTGTATGACGTTGTCCTAATTTCTGTACCTATGCAATATTATATTACGAAATAAATGTGATTGATTGATTGACTACAAATAATATAATACTAATACAAACAATAATAATAATAATGTAGCCAGATTATAGTTGCGGATTAAAGTTGACGATAAAAGTACCCGTGTGATACCCCTTTTACGCGAGACATCTGACTAGAGTCGTTTTTAAACATCAAAATACATATATACAATGTTGCTCCACTAGAAAATATTGCAAGTATCTATGTACATTAATTAATAGTGAAATACTTATGAAATAACTTTGTATGATGATCTTAGATGAATGAACATAAGGAGTAAAATAGAGATAATATATAGTCAAATAGAGATAATATATAGTCAAAAACATATATGCACAAAACAAAGTTAGAATAATAGTAATATGTACATAATAATAATAATAATAAATAATTATAATAATAATAATAATAACTATAATAATGATAATAAAATAATAGTTGAAAAGACAGTGATACAGAAGAAAAATGACTAGACTAATCTCTAGCCCAAAATAAAGCCTCTTATAAATCACATGAATAACAAACATCTATATAATAAATTGATTCCATTCACTGGATGACTTAGTTAAAATAAGACTTCAGAGGCTATCAACCCTTCTGGATTATTAAGCCAGCACACTGTGAGTCAAGAATAGCTTCAGGACTAGAGCCGTTTTTCGATTAGTTAGTTAGTTAAAATAGGATTTCAGAGGCTATCAACCCTTCTGGATTATTAAGCCAGCACACTATAAGTCAAGAATAGGTTCAGGACTGGAGCCCCTTTTCGAGAACTCCAGTCCCTTGATGGTAGACGGATTTATAGTTTTTCTCCCATAGTTTATTTTCCCCTCTCACTGTGTATATTCAAATAGATAGCACTTTTTTGGTGTCCATATAATAATAGAAGTGGAATTGTTAATCATCTAATCTCTGTAGACAACGCTCATTCCCACAATATTCGTTTGGTACCAGGCTCTGCGAAGGGAAATAATTGTTAAGAATACCACACCATGTCTCTAGCCCACTCTTAAGGGATTAGTAGACTCCCTTTTATCTTCTTTATGCAATTATTACTATCTGGATTGATGTTTGGATGGAGCTTGCCTTTCAATAAATAAGATATATTCAGTTTTATAGTTGATGTATAGAAAATTAAATTCAGAGACTTGTTTCCAGAGATATACATCCATAATTAGAAATAACTGAAGTCCACAACATATTTATGAGTGGGCTAGAGACTATGGCATCCGAGTGTACAATGGCGTAATTTCCCTTTTATGCCGACTAACACTAGACGATTCTATTCAGCCTAGGAAGAACCCTTAGAAATAAAACACCTCCACTATCCCTTTGACTCTCACAGCTTTTTCGTAATCTTGATAAAATCGCCTAAACCAGTAATTGCCAGACTAAAAGACGGTATCACACGGCCAATTAGTACTATATTATCGGAGTCTAAGTTGCCGATACGATTGATTATATTATGTTAAAATATATATATGGAGATCCTAACTTGATACATTGCATAACTACACTTTTTGAGACTGCGGTATAAACGAGTTGACTGTACCAGGTATACAAAACTTAGGACATACCTGAATCAAAAGTAACTAGCAATTAATAATTACATTTTAAAGACAAATGTTAATTCCTAGCTTCATTTATGTATTACAGTTTATTATATGTGTTACCAGGAACTAAACTAACATTAATTGACTCCACAGTTAAATAAATAATTATAATTTGGATATTTCTGAGAATCTAAAATAACTACCCTGATAAACTTGGCCGTGTGATATTCTTTAATTAGGTGTCAGTCATTCTTCATATATAATTTGGATTAACACTTTCAAGATCCAATATGCATTTAATTTTCTTCCGGCTATTATTAGACGATTTTATTCAGATTAGGAAGGGTATGTGGCAGTCAGAGGGTGAATTGCGATAGTCTTTACCCTTATAATTCCCACCGCTCCTTCCGAACTGATGCCAACCGAACAGAAAAGATTGATATAATAATCAAACCAAACCAGATTTATACTAAACATAAAAACATCCTAAAACTTTTGTGATTGACAGTACAGTTAAGGCAATGTCACACAAGCGCATTTTCGAGCAATTGTTACGGGCAATTGTTGTCTGGCAGCTTCAAAATTTAAGTTCCGTAAGAATGAAACTAGCTAACATAATCTACCTTCGATCTAGTTTCCGATGCCAATGTGAAAGAGCCTCAAAATAGTACGAGAACAAGCTTGCTCATCGAAAATTGCCGAAAAAAGCGCTCTTGTGACATCACCTTTAGCCAATAAGCAATTTAAATAGACTAGAGAATAGGGCACGCCATTTGGTTCAGTGAGATGGAGTTTATATTTCCATTATATATTTCAGCATAGTTCACGAGTAAATTGAGACGGTTCCCCCCGAGGTCCTGCCGAAGTTGAAAACAATAATCTAGATCTAGCAACAATACACTGTAGTACAAGCCATACCCACATCGATTGTCAGAGGTCCTTCCGAAACTGAATACAGTTTGTACAGAGTTCAGTTCACTTTGTCTGGTAGGGGCATAGGAATCCTGCGTGGTGGTGCCGCTTTGATGCACAGAGATCCTTCCTAAGCTGAAAAAAATCATCTGGTGTTCGCTTAGCTTCGGTCTCCTAGTATCTGTCCCGGTGAGCTTTGTAAACGCCGAAGGCTCAGTTAGAGAGTATATGTCTGTATTGATTTTCAGAGGTTCTTGCGAAGCCGAATAATATTGTTCGATGTTCATTTGGCTTCGGTCAGTTAGATAGGATAATGTCTGTATTGATTTTCAGAGGTTCTTGGTAAGCTGAATAATATTGTCCTATGTTCAATTGGATTCGGTCAGTTAGATAGTATAGGTCTGTATTGATTTTCAGAGGTTCTTGCTAAGCTGAATAATATTGTCCGATGTTCATTAGGCTTCGGTCAGTTAGATAGTATGTCTGTATTGATTTTCAGATGTTTTTGCGAAGCTGAATAATATTGTCCGATGTTCATTTGGCTTCGGCTTCTTCTGTCCTGGTGAGCTTTGTAATCGCCGAAGGATCTGTTAGATAGTATAAGTCTGTATTGATTTATTGATTTTCAGAGGTTCTTGCGAAGCTGAATAATATTGTCCGATGTTCATTTGGCTTCGATCTCCTCCTCTCTGTCCTGGTGAGCGCTCATGTGCCGCGTAAGGTGGTGCCTCTCGCGGAAGGTCTCGCCGCAGAAGCCACACTTGAGCCTCTCGTTACGGCGCTTCTTGTACGGATCAGCCTCGCGCTTGTGTTGTGACCTCATGTGATAGACCAGGTCGGAGGTCATACGGAAGGAGATGTTGCACTTGGCACACATGTTCTGCGCAGAGTGTGCCAGGGAGGCGAAGGACGGGGGCATGAGGGCAGACACAGACGGCTGAGGCAGGAAGGGCATGCCGACCCCTAGTTTATCGGCGGGGGACGGCGGGGTGAGCGGGTAGGCCAGGGAGAAGGGTAGCTTGTAGGGATCCATAGGGTACATGGAGTTACGCAGACGGGATAGGGCTTCGCTGGCTGACATCTCACTGTTATGTTTACTTTCCAAGAGGCTGTGTTGGGATTTTAAATACTCTTCCACCAGGTTGTTATTCAGGCGGTCTGGCATTGCGTGTGGGAGGAAGGGCGCCAAACCAGGAGGGAGGAAACCGGGGGCGAGCAAGGGAGCCAGTGATTTCCCCCCGCCGAGTAGCGAACTGACGGCGCTGAAGGAGGCTGCAGTGGGCGGCCAGGCGGAGCTGAGGGCATCCAGGGTACTAGCGGCACTGAAACCTGGCGGCGAGGAGCCCTGGGATCTGGTGACTTTGGTAAAGGCGCTACCGGGGGCGCTATCCTCCCGGGTGGCTGCTGGTGGCGACGGAGATGAGCCACCATGGGCATTACTATTACTCAACGGTGACCTGGCTGCTAATCCATGGGTTAAATTATGCAGCGGTGACCTATCTCCAGACCCACCATGAGTACTCGCCGGTGACCAGGTCCGAGAGCCACCATTTGTCGACCCATGGGATAAAGTACTCAACGGCGATCTGTTTCCTGACACTGACGCCGACGATACCTTGAGGCTGGTGACGCGGGAGACCTTGGCAGCTGGTGAGGAGGAGGTGAGGAGGTCTGAGGCGTCGTCATGAGCGCCGGTGAGGAAGGCCACGTCGAAGGTCCTCTTGGCCGGGGAGGAGGAGGAGGAGGTGGTGTGGTGGTGAGGAGTGGAGGCGGCACCCTGCACACCACCTCGCAACGCCGCCATGATCATGACGACTGCAAAACAAAACACGTATATAGTCAATACGTTTATAATCAATGCATATGTACATGTTTATAAATGACACACAAACATTCACACTCACACATACACATATATATATATATATACACACACGGTATGAGCCAACTAATTTGTGCTTTAACTAAATAGATAAACACCATAGGCCTACATATTTACAAAATCATGCACGTTAGCACACACGTACACATATAAACTCATTAATCCACCCAACGCCCAGATACGAATGTTATTCTGCTAACCCCTTCTGTACCAGTGACGTCTTTTAAATTGAATTCTAGATAAATTTAGACGACTTTTTGCAGTTTAAGAAGTATCTGTGGTAGTAAAAAGGGTCAGGTGAGATAGTTCGAGCCTTGTTAATTGCTGGAGGCCGTACGTAAACTGAATTTGATTGTGCAATACTAGCCAGAATAAAGTTAAAAAGACGTCGCCGGTACAGAAGGGGTAAATACAGTACATTCACGTAAATATTCAAACATGCGGTATACTTGTCAATCCTTCAATTTCATACAAAGATACACACCCGCACCCTTCCTCGGAGGGCCCTGACTCTACGACACAAGACACATGTACAGTTGCCCACATAAGTTCTGTTCCTTGTCGTGATCTTGCATATGAATTGCGAGTGTGGTTTCTTTTAATTATCAGTTGACTAGTCAGATGAGTTAACCACTGCTTGAAAAACTACACTCGTAATTCAATCATTTCCATGTATAGGATCACGGAGAAGAACATTTAACTTACGGGGGCAACTATGCACCTGTTACATGTTTGTTTATAAATACACAGACACACATACATAAAGCCTAAATACACTGATTACAAATTCATGTTAACACACACAAACACACATATACAAGCATAGGCCTAATCCTTCCAATAATACATACATAATATACATACGCATATACTCATTAGTCTTGTTCAATGAATACACACAAACACACATGTATGCACCTACAAAATTCCAAAATAGTACATACGCACATACAGTATATATTAATTAATATTCAATAACACATACATAGTATTTCTTCAATGAACAAGCATTCTTATTTTTGTTGTTTTCAAAGAACAAACTGACCCAGACGTTTTTGTTATACGAACAGACGCAATTTTCAATGAACACGGAGACTCATTAATATCTATATAAGCACATCGTAACTTTACTGAATGTAGGCACACACGAGCATTCATTTTTCATTTAAAATTTAGGCACCTCCATACATCAGGATACCTCTCTCGCAACCTATTCGGCAATTCCACATAATATATTATATTATTTTGTTATTATCTCTCTAGTAATGCAAAATAATCCTTAGCGAATACTTCATGATTAAACTTTTGTCTATAAATGATGCGTATTCGTTTATATATTTCAGGAAAGAAAATTAAAGTTACAGACTTTGTGAAAGCGCATCATAAATTTTGAGCGTGACTGTCACTGTTCCTCTTAACCCCTTCCGTACCGGTGATGTACTTTCCATTACTGGCAACTATTAGATGCTTTTTTTCAACATAGAAAGGACGTCTACCCATTAAAAGGCTACACACTATCTCAATTAACCCTTTTAGCTACCATATATCTTTCCTAAGCTTCTCAAAATCGTCTAAATGTAGCTGAAATAAAATAAAAGAAGACGTCGCCGTTATAGAAGGGGTTAAGCAGGAATCATACGAATTGTTTTCCGATTATATTTTTCGGCAACTGTTATTTGCCAGTTTTAGAAATATATCTTTAAAAAGAAACAAAACAAGCCACTGGAAGTATTTGTTAAGTCTAGTTGCTACTGCCGATGCAGTAGACCCCCAAAAATATGTTGCCAGACAAAAATGACTATCAAAAAATGCCAGAAACACTCCCATGTGACTCCGCTTTTGTAATGAACTCCCATCTTATAAATTATTTCAAGGAAATTACGATTACATATGTTGTTTATAATTTTAAAACAAGAGTGATTGGGAAATATACCAGTGCAACTTAATGCGTCACAATTATTGAAGACAATTTTAACTTCAATTCGATCATATTCAGGTTAGGAAGGATTTTGTTTAGCCACCAATAACCATTTATGAAAGATCCTCGCTTATGCTGAATATAATTGCATGTTGGTAGTAACCTGCTTGAAAGGAAAACGCACAATTTAAGCTTATTCACTGATGTTTGTTTTTTGTTTTTAGTTTGGAATAAACAAACGCACAAACAAACAATATACAAGTTTCATAAGAGTATGTGAACTTGTTTATTAGTATAACGATAACAAACTGAAATTTTAATAATCGGAGTTCTACATGAGTAAACGTATTTATGCTGTTGCAGCAGTAATATATTTGTAATGTAATAGAAACATTTATTACTCTAAATAAGTGAAATATTTAAAAGTTTAGTTTTATGTGTGAATGAAATTACTGTAAGTGAATGTTCATATTTACTTTTGCCCTTACCATTAAATGTTATCCACTTGATAAAACGGAATCCTCGGGCATCAGAGATGAAATATAAGTTAGTTGTCCTTCGTGCCAGCTGGAGTAGCAAGTGCGTGAGAGGTTACGATGTGTGACAGGTGCTTGCGAGAGCGCGGGTTCGGCCAGTCAGTCAGTCCGTCCGTCACAACACTGAGCCACACAGACCCCACCAACCACGCCAACAATGTAACTGAGCCCGTTTTCTGTCCCTCCATGTACTTATACCACGGCGGCGCTGGGGGGCGGGGCCTATTGATTGATTATGTTAATGATTGGCCTAGACTGGTGATAAAGCTGGCTGTGATTGGCTGCCTGGGGCCGCAGGTGTCAGAACCTATTGTATCCGTCATTTGAGTGGGACCTGACCTATTGTGCAAGGGTATCGTAGCAGAAGACTTCGCTGCCAATGAAGACGCTACACATCTCTATCGCGTGTGTCACATAGCAAGACTGTCAGGAAACTACAGTCCGATGTCACATGGGCATAATGTTTACCGGGGTATTGGACCTTCTTAAACTGCATAACATCGTCTAATGTTATAAAAAATATAAAGGTGTCATCATACTGAAGGGGTTAGCACTATATCATGACTGGATGGGGATTGCATATTATATTGCACAGCCAAGCAAAGCCAATAATAAAATATGTATCTGTCCAAAGGATATGATACTTCTGAGCAGATACCACCGACAAAAGTCTGATACGTATTATGTGTGCGACGCTGGTTTATATATATATATATATGCTTACATTCGTTAGAGAGACGCAGAGTTAGAGGGGATATGATAGAGGTGTTCAAGTGGGTTAGTGGGATTAACAAAGGGGACATGACAAATGTACTAAAGCTCAGTGATAGCGAAAGAACTCGTACCAATGGTTTCAAATTAGATAAATTTCGTTTCAGAAAAGATATAGGCAAATATTGGTTTGGTAACAGAGTTGTAGATGGGTGGAATGGACTACCAAGTGCTATAGTGGGATTAAAAACGATAGGGAGCTTTAAGATAAAATTGGATAAGCATATGGACGAGAAGGGTTGGGTGTGAAGGGGGATCAGCAGGGTTGGGCCAATCAGCGCTCTGCAGACCCCCGTAATCCTGCGTTAATCTCTAACCGTTTTGGTAAGATGATCCTCAGGGTATTAGAGTGTTGAGCCTATAATTGGGCTTTGTAATTGGGGTTGTGTGGGACAGGGATCTGCCTTGCTTAGGCCAATCGGCTTTCTGCAGACTCCCATTTTCTTATGTTCTTATGTTCTTATATATATATATTTTTTTTTTTTTTCCCCAACTTGCTTCCTCTCGGGCATAGGCTGAGAGCCTTAACATTCACCGCTTTACAATGAACAGTGAAGCCCGTGAGGTCTTGTTCCAGTCTAGGGAGTGAGACATGTGAAGCACGTAGAGTACAACGAGCACCTGCCATCTTGCCTTCACATGAGGCACGGTGCTCACTCATGGCCCGAAACGACCCCATCTCTGAAGCCACCTCGTTCCCGTGCTTCACTGTCTCAGCCCCTACACTCGGACTCTCACACTTACACACACACAACGCCACCTGTTGAGCAGATAACTCACCAGGCATTGCACCCCTATAGCATATTTTGAATATGGGAATATTCATACAGTGCTATTTAATCAGGGAACAATGAGGGTATTTTATTGACGTTTCGGTGGGCTTGTGGTAATGCACTGATACCAGGTACAGCACAAATTCCATCCCAATAATATCTTCCCATTGATACATCAGGATTTGAACCCGGGACCTTTGGATTACCAGGCCAGTGGCAAGACCACTCCACCACACCTCCCCTAATATACAGTATATACCTTTATATAGGGTGCACCCAAAACATAAAACAAAAAAATACTACTACAACTACAACAACTACTACAACAACTACTACTACGACGACGACGACTACTACTAATGTTAATAATGGCAATAATAATCATCATCAACAACAACTACTACAACTACTACTACTACTACTACTAATAATAATACTAATACTAATAATAATTAAGTTGCATTGCTCACCATCACATCACGAGCTAGTCACCATCAAGTACTCTCATCCCACACCTCATTAATTCATCGCCAGAGTTAATGATGGCAATTAATCTCAAACTACCTCGGCTTTCTAAAGTGGGGAAAGGATTTTTTCTGGACCCCCTTCTCCCTCGTGATTAGCCCCATTAGTTTTGACATTTTAAGACGTTCGGCCCATTAGTTTGGCGATTTTAACACCTTTTGTCCCATTTCGTTGTTAATTTTAAGACTTTTGTGCCATTTCGGTGTCTATTATTTCCTGGCAAGTGATAGCGATCCTGTAATTTTAAAAGGAGTCGGCCTTAGACCGAGAAATTTTTCTACCTAAAAATGTAAACAATTATCTTGAAGGGGGGTCTAGGGAGTGTTTATATAATCTTGATGGAGGCCTAGTGAGGATACTAAAACAATATATGAATGATTATATAAATAGACTTAAAAATAATCACTACCCCCTTGACTGATAACTCATGTATCACATATCTGAATGTTAGAAGTGAGAGTTTTTAAGGGTTCTTCTCCAAGTTAACTATCATAGTCTGGCGACAGCTAACATTATTTAAACACTTCATAATCTGATGAATTTAACTTCCAACTGGATAGAAGAATAAAAAAATAAAAATAAAAACAATACATATACAAAATAAAAATAAAAATAAATAGAATCAAACGTTTATAAGCATGCATGAATTATTAGCCCCTTAACTCTCACAGATCCTTCCTAAGCTGAAGAAATAAATCTAATGATAACCAGAACAAAAGGGGAGAGGAGCGCCAACGTACTGACCTGATTAATATACTCGCCTGTCTTTCTTATCCCTATCATTATCTGCGATGTAAAGGAGATAGAAGATTGTTCCCAGCAATAAGAACAACACCTGAAAAAAGAAAACAGGTGGAATGGGAAAACAGCAGAATTATAGCCTATTAACTATAATTAGGCCAAAAACACTAACCAATCTCTCTCTCTCTCTCTAAAAAAAAATAAAAAATAGTCGAGCTTCTACTTCTACCAATTGGGAAGAGTCAGAGGGAAATTACTTGTGGAATCTTACAGACCATTTGCTTTAGCCCCTTTGGAGTTTAATAGGCTTGAGGGGTTCACGATTTCTGGCTTACTTATAATGACAGAATTGTTGTTGTTGTTGTTGTTGTTCCCCAAGCTGCCTGGCCGAACAGCCCCAAGGCCCCGAGTAAGGCCAAGGCCATAAACGAGCGCCCCCACAGAACCCCCCCTGCCGACCACAATAAAGCCTGGGTGACCGAAGCCACTCCATGGCGGGGAGCTGAGAGGGCGCGTAAACGCCCGGGAAACCAAAGCCCCACCCAGGGCCCTGTGCCCCTCAGCAATTATGAAGAGAAAGTTGAGGGGCAAAGGAATAATGTGACGCTTTAGCTTCCAATCTTGGTAGATTGGGAGGGCAATCCACGGAAGAGACGCCGTCACTTGAGATCTAGAAAATATATAAGTAAAAGGAACAGTCAGAGTAAGCTATGGGTATGGCAGAGATCGCTCAGGTCTCACTCTGATAGGTCAGCCCATCGCCAAGAATTGACAGAATTGTTGTATTTAATGCCTCGGCAGTGATCTACGTGTGTGCATTTTGTTTAATAATCTCAAGCCCTTTGTTCTCTTTAACACCCACATCCACACTTATACAGTATATATACACACACACACACTCATTGTAACTCTGGCCAATATGGTCTAACTGTTCTCCCCTCCTGAACCCAAGTGTCTGACCTGGACTGCCATGGTGACTTCATACTTGTACTCCATCAGGGTAACTCCGACCCTCCTGACACGGCCCTTCAGCAGACGGTAGCGGTAGTGGTAGGGGGGGCACCCGCAGCACACACACCCCTGTCTGTAGGTAGGGGAGGAATAGCTTAAGAACTCTACTATCCGTTCAAAGAGGAAGAATAACAACAACAACAAAAACAACAATATTCCACATTCCTTCCACTTACAGAGACAAAACAGATGTTCTTTAACCCTTTCAGTACCGGTGATGTTTTTTGTATTATATTTCAGCTACATTTAGACGATTTTGTGAAGATTAGGAGGGATATGTGGTAGCTAAAAGGATTAAGTGAGATAGTCTGTAGCCTTTCAATGGGTAGACTTCCTTCCTAAGCTGAAAAAAATCGCCTTATATATGCTAGGATATCATGAAAATTATGTCACCGGTACTAAATGGGCTAAGGGACATCTTTACCTCTGTGAGTGGAATGTATATGGAATAGTGTTGTTATTGTTATTGTTGTTGTTTCTCTTCGAACGGATTAGCAGAGTTCTTCAAATAGGATTCAATTGGGTGGTTCCAATTCGACCACCTTTTGTTTTGTGTTGTCATTCATTGTTTTTCCTTTCTCTATATAAGGGGAGGCTGAAGGCTCCTGAGCCCAGATATCAAAATTTCTAATTATTGTGTTCTTGTTATATAATGCTCCTTTCAACATAAGAGAATAGCATAGGAAGGAACAAAAAAACATATCGCATCCATAACCCCTGGGGTTCGACCTCGACCCCCGAAAAACTTAAAAAAATTCTTTCAGCCATCCAAAAAAAAAAAATGTGTCTGTAGTCTAAAGGGCTGCTGTAAGCAATATATATGATCATATGAGGGCATAAATGCCCATATGACATCCCTAGGGCCCCCCCAAAGGGGCCCCAAAATCATGGATTTTGGTACCAATTTGTCTCATAAATTCTTAGAACCATGCCCCTGCCATTTTTTTTTTTAGTTTCCCCATTACTCTCGATCTTCTATGTGCGCTCTATGATAGAAAACGGAAGCTTAGGAGGACAAACTATTTTTTCAGGCCCAAAATAAATTTTCTGAAGTGAACATTTTCAATTTTAGTTTGCCAGAGATGATATTTTGGCACTTACGAGCCCCTCTACTTTTGTGTTTATGGCTCAAATTCATTCCCCTTCCACACACTACATATAGGACTATATAGATACTGGAAAATGAAGAGATAATGGCATTATCTCACATATTTGTCAAGATTCGACATTGTTTATGTTGAAATGTTGGCTAAAAAAAACATATATATATATTAGGCCTATATATTTTTTTAAGCCCCTTCTACAACAGGGTGATTACAATATTATGCCACTCCTATGGGGGGATATGATTGTCATATAAAGGAATACAAAGGAAGGCAAGCAACAACAGATCTACTGGTCCTTACTAGGATGCTTACAAAAAAGAACCCACATGACTACACCATCCCTTACGCAGGCTACGTAATAAATAAATGAAAATTAAAAGCTTCTCAAAAGACTTACCCATGCTCCTGAAGGCGGGAGACCGGCGGGGGCAGAAGGACCAGAGGATGAAGGCGGTTGGTCTTGTAGAACCTGAAGAGCGGGGGCCGGGTCTCACGCCGTCGCTGCTGACGCCCTTTAGTTGGCTTCCCCTTCTTCGGGTCGCCCGTCGTTCCCTTGGCCTGCTGAGCGGCTTCTTCTTCTTGTTTGGTTGAGGTTTCTGGAAGTTACGGATTACCTTAAGTGGATTTATTTTAACCCACTTCTCCCTCCTGTTCAGCCCCAATAGTTTTGAGATTTTAAGACTTTCGCCCCATTAGTTTGGCGATTATAACAGCTTTCATCCCATTTCTTTGCGAATATTAATACCTTTCGTGCCATTTAGGTGTCGATTTTTTTTCCTGGCAAGTGATAGCCAGCCTCTAATTTAGGAATGCACACATTTATCTCGAAGGGGGAGGAAGGGGGAGGGGGGGGGGGGGGAGCGAAAATGCACCCGCCCTCTCTGATAAGATCTTAGGGTATAGATTATTATGATAGATTAGTATAGATTATTCTATATAGTATTATTATTTATAGTATAGATCATAAATTACATTAGGGTTTAAATTATAGTGAACCAACAAGACAGGAGTAACGTTGCACACTAATTTTTCACTTGAACTCACTTTTCTTTTTTCTGGTACTTCTCTCCGGAGCCATCTAGGGGAAAACAAAAACCTGGATCACCGTTTTTTTCCGGGATGAAACCAACGTATAGATATTATGTATACAATGAGAAATATAACAAGACATACAAAGAGAACTAAAATGAGTAATGTTATAGATAATACTCTGAGATATATGAAGCGTTTTCAGAGTTGCAAAGTAATTAAAATTGATAATACAGTAGAATAGAGTTTTATACGGTACAGTTTTAATGTAGCCTAACTATCTTTTTCTTACTTAGGACCAAAATAAAAAAAAACACACACGCAGACACACACACATACATGCAAGCACACACACTGTTTGGACACTTGATCCTCAGTGTTTTGGAGGACAAGCAACCTAGAAGGGTCACTAGACCTGTTGTTGCTTGATTTCCTTTGTACTCCTTTGTACACACACACACACACACACACACACACACACATACACCCACCCACACCCACAAACACACACACACAACGAAAAGGCAAACTTCTTGATGCCAGATAAATAGGCCACGTATGAATGCTTCAGATCAAACTCTCATTGATGAAGAAAAACGAAATCATACAAAATATAGCAAGTTAGCAAAATGTGAACAACTGATAAGGGTTTCACTGTGATATTGTATGAGAATATGAATCAAAAATAGAAAGAAAACTTATACCGTTTAAGGTATAACAAAATAAATTATATAGAAAAAGAAGTGTATACTGTATACAGGTATACAAATAGAAAATAGAAATAAAAAGAAGCTTATACTGTATGCAAGAGACGTAATGGAAGCTTGCTAGGGTATGCGAAGGGAGCTAGAACAGAACTGAGAAAGCCTGAACCACCTTACCTCTCCCCCACACAAGACTCAACCCTTTTACCACTGTTTACCTCCCAATATTCATCGACACACACACACTAACACACACACACACAAACATCACACGCACATACACACATATACATACAGACATCAGACACATACACACACGCACACACATACATACATAAAACACACACGCACACATACAGGCACTAGGCATACAATCACACGCCTGCACATATGACACACACGTACACAGTTCATACCATATTATTGTATGTATTAACTGGTTCTAAATATGTTCAAACTCAAATCTGAACACTATAAAATGCAACCTTTTCTACAATCAAATATAATATTAAAATATAAATACCCACAGTATATATACTCACTACTGAAACAAAATTTTAAATGTGAATAGTGGAGAATATTCAATATATATTAAATTTATATTATTTATTTTATTTTATAGTATTTATCTATTTATTCAATATTTATTTATGTTATGTATTTAGCAATTTATCATTACACATAATAATACCAAGCATTATTTCTATTATTATTATTATTATTATTATTATTATATTTGGAGGAAAGAGCTATAACACGGCAGGTGGGCCAAGTAAGTAGGAAAGGTTTTGTATACCGAAGCATTAAATTAAACGAGAAGAGACCACACCCCTTCCTAACCTTTCAGTAGGAGAGAGAGAGAGAGAGAGAGAGAGAGAGAGAGAGAGAGAGAGAGAGAGAGAGAGAGAGAGAGAGAGAGAGAGAGAGAGAGAGAGAGAGACAACTATAAAAAGAAATAAGGGGGTAAGAGACGAAATACTAAAAGGGAAAGAAGAAAATTAAGATGACAATATGAGAGAGTAGAAGGAAGGAAGAAAAAGAAGAATACAGAGAAGATGATACAAGGAATGACATTAGAGATGGAGAGACATGAAAGGAGTAGAAGAAAGGACGATAACAGGGTAAAAAGTGACGATAGTGGAATTGCATGAAAAGAGAACAACTAAAAGAGAGGAAGATCATAAAAGGATAGGGAATTAGAGATGGAGAGAAATGAAAGGAGTAGAAGAAAGGACGATAACAGAGTAGAAAGGGATGGTGGAGGAAGTAGGTGAAAAGGGAGAAATGAAGGAAGCGAGTGGACAGGCAAAAAGGGAGGAAGAAGGCAGAACGGAAGAGATAAAGAAGAAGAAGAAGAAGGTAGAAAGGAAGTGCTAAAGGAGAAGACTAAGATCAGACAATAAGGTTTGCAAAGTAGCTCAAAGTATAATAATATTTGATTGAAATTTATGGTGATGATTCAATTTCAATCTTTGTTCTCGCCATCTCTTCTGAATAGTCAATATATCTTCAACTATCAACACACTGGCTGAAATAAGACCGGGCACAAGCTAATATTTATGAGTTTTTAATATTTGCTCTCATTTACTTTCTTTTAAATGGCTTGGTTACAATTTCAGAGCGATATCAACACTGGATGTCCACTATTTCATATTTCCACTGGTTTATCTCATTTGAATCGTTAATCATTCAATGTCTATATAATATTTCCTTATATCAATCACAATTTTGATTTCTGTATAGTATTCCATCTTCCATTCATCATACTCTAAAGTTTCGTTTTTTACACACACACTCTCTCTCTCTCTCTCTCTCTCTCTCTCTCTCTCTCTCTCTCTCTCTCTCTCTCTCTCTCTCTCTCTCTCCACCAACCCTCCTATTCCCACTCCTCCTCCTCGCTCCCAAACCACTTATCCCTCCCCTTCCATCCCTCCCCCACCCTCCCTCCTCCTCCACCTCCACCTCCTTCACCCCCCACCCCGGGATTCGAACCTACGCCTTTAACAAGCCTCACTTCAGGCTGTCATTGCGATTTGGTGGGAATATGCATCAGCGGGGGCCAATCTTTCATCATTAGCCCCACGCACCCGGCTCTCCGTGTAAACCATGAAAAATGACTTCCTTACGTCGCTGTGTCTATGGTGGAGTGGGAGATGGATAGATGGTTAGATAGATAGGTAGACAAAGGGAGATTTATAGACATGGAAGATAGATAGATAGACAGATGTATTGATAATAGAGGGAAATTTATAGACATGGGAGATAGATAAATATATAGTTGTATACGATTGTTAGACAGACAGATAGATAGATAAATAAATGGATATAGATAGATAGATATAGGTAGATAGATAGATAGATAGATATATAGATAGAGATAGGTAGCTACAGATACATAGATACACACACAATTATTTATATATAGAGAGAGATTGATTGATGGATAGGTTACAGGATAGAACAAACTATGAACGATGACTTCCTTACTTCGGCGATTTTATCTTCGAGAGGAGATATATAGATAGATGCATGGATAGATAGGAGATAGAGGGAGTCTTATAGACATGGAAGATTGGTAGATAAATACATAGAGATAGATAGACAGATACATATAGATAGATAGATATAATATGTAGATACCCCTCATTGTTCCTTGATTAAATAGCACTGTATGAATATTCCCATATTCAAAATATGCTATAGGGGGGGCAATGCCTAGTGAGTTAATTGCTCAATAGGTGGCATTCTGAGAGTGAGGGTCCGAGTCTAGGTGGTGATACAGTGAAGCACGAAGGTGGAGCAGCTTCAGAGATGGGGCTGCTTCGAGCCGTGAGTTGAACTCTAGTGCTTCACTTGTCTCACTCCCTAGACTGGAACAAGACCTCACGGGCTTCCCCGTGTTGAATGGTTGGATGTGCAGGCTCTCAGCCTATGCTCGAGAGGGTACTAGTAGTTGGAATATAGAAAAAAGAAAACAAAACAGATAGATATAGATAATTAGAGAGAAGGAATGATGACATATGAGTTCCTTACCTTGACGTGTCTATGAGAAGCTTGCCTAGAAATAGATAGCTAGATATATAGATAAACAGACAGACAGGCAGATAGACAGAAAGCCAGATAGATAAATAGATAGATAAGTAGGAGAGCGATGGCAAATGAGTTCCTTAGGTCGACTTGTCTATGGAGGCTGGGGTAGGATGTGGATAAGAAAGGTAGATAGGAAGATAGATTGATGGATAGATAGTAAAGAGATAGATAGATAGATAGATAGATATAGATAGATATATAGATAACCAAAGATAAGTAGATAGATATAGATAGACAGATAGATAGATAGACAGACAGATAAATAGGAAACTAAATATATAGGTAAATAAATATATTGCAAGATAGATAGACAGAAGAGTAGATAGTTTGATAGAGTATAAACAGACCATCACAGCATTTCACCCATCGAACTTAAGTCCCAGCCTTTTATACACGTCAGACTGAGGTAATAATTTGTCACAAGACTTAGGACGAGAACTGAACAGAGAAAATTAAGATATAAAAAGGACTATAATTTATGAAGCTACATTGAACGAGAGACATGAGTAGGCATAATAATGATTAGATATACTAAACAAAAATATGGGTGATTCGTAAAGGTACCGTTTCAGTTTAAAGGGGGTAAGTGTTCTTTATTATTAAAGGGGGTAAGTGTTCTTTATTATTAAAGGGGGTAAGTGTTCTTTATTATTTTGTATATACATTTATTTATGTATTAGTATTTAAGTTTCCTCCGTAGCCCTCCCTCTAGCTTGTAAATAAACATCCTCACCAGGAAAAAAATCGACACCTAAATAGGGCGAAAGGTTTTAAAATCGCCAAACAAATGGGCAAACGTCTTAAAACTTCATAACTGATGGGGCTAAACATGAAGGAGACAGGGGCTCAAACTAATAACTAATACTTGCCCTTAACTCACTTGCAACGCTACAATAGAAATAATAATAATAATATAATAATAATAATAATAATAATAATAATAATAAAGTTTATTTCCACCGACAGTGGTTATTCTTCTTACATAGTATTTACAAATATAATTAACACTAACACCATGTAAGCTAACATACCTTAGGGGGGTGGGTGGGTTTTTCTGGACCCCCCTTCTCCCTCTAGGTAAGCCTAGTTACTTTTGAGATATTGAGACGTTCGTTCCATTAATTTGGCGATTTTGAGACTTTTTGCCTCATTTCTTTGTCAATATTCGTGCCATTTAGGTGTCGATTTTTTTCCTTGCGCGCGATAGCAAGCCTGCAATTTTAGGAGGAAACGGGCTTTGGCTGGGTCATTTGTTCTATCGAAAAATGTACACATTTATCTTGAAAGAGGGTCTAAGCTTCATGGAGGTCTAGCGAGTAAACTAAAAAATATATGAATAAATTGATAAATAACCCAAACAAATAACCGCTATCCCCTTAACTAACCCACACGCCATAACATTTTCGGTCCCTCAAAGAAATTACATCAACGCCATGTAAGCTAAAACACCTTAAACACCATGCACATAATAAACCCCTAAAAATTCACACACACACACACACACATCAATACTATGCAAATCACCATCCACAGTTACACCACAACGCCATGTAAACTAAATCACAAAATCCTACACACACATGCCAGCGAAATGTAGATCACAATCCCCAAATCAAATCACTGGAACTTCATGTAAACAATAATCCCTCAAACACATGACAATCCTCCAAGCAAATCCCTCGAACGTCATGTAAACAATAATCCCTCAAACACATGATAGTGCTATTTAGATCACAATCCCCCAAGCATACCGCAAGAAAGTCATGTGAACAATATTCCCTCAAGCACATGATAGTACTATTTAGATCACAATCCCCCAAGCACATCACTCGAATGTCATGTGAATAATAATCCCTCGAACACATGATAGTGCTGTTCAGATCAATCCCCCAACCAAATCACTCGAACGCTATGTAATCAATAATCCATCAAACAAATGATAGTGCTATTTAGATCACAATCCCCCAAGCATCCCGTAAGAAAGTCATGTAAACAACAATCCTCCAAGCTGGATGTCATTTTAGCAATAAAACGTACAATAGTGTGCAATCTAACTCCCCTAATTTGGTCAACTGAACAGGCGAATAGAATACACATTCTGTACCGGCGACGACTTTTTAATCACATTTTAGCTACATTTAGACGATTTTATGCTGCTTAAGAAGGATATGTGATTGTAAAAACGGTTAAATGAAATAGTTCCAAGCCTGTTAATTACTGGAGGCCCTTATTAAACCTAATAAAATCGTCTAATAGTAGCTAGAATAAAGTTAAAAGGACGTCGCCGGTACAGAAAGGGTTAATAATCGTATATACGCTTCTTCCGTAACTTTTAACCCTTTGAAGACTGGTGACGCATTTTGACAGTTTATTCTGGCTATCGTTAGATTATTTTATATAGCTTAAGAAGGATCTGTGCGAATGAAAAGGGTAAAAACTATCTCAATTAACCCTCTATCTTCCAGGTACCCATCCTAATCAGAATAAAATCGCCTAATAATAGCTGGAAAACAGAACAGAAATGCGTATGGGATCTTGAAAGGGTTATTGAGCAATATTGTTTTGTTTGGGTACGGTTGGCCAAATTAGTCGTGTCTCCGCTGTCATTACATTTTGCTCGCTGTGTGCTTTATTAATGTCTGTCAGATGTTGAATAGGGTGTGCAAAGATAGGAACATGTTTGTATATCTCACTCAAAACGATGAATTAATGTTTAGATAGTGCTGACACCAAATATTGCTCGAAATGTACATGGTGCCGCGACATCACTTATTGGGCCGACTGTACATATTGGAACTATATTGCTTGGTTATAGGCGACTTGGCTATTGGTACGTAATTCTGGCTGACGTAATTCTCATAAACGTTTAATACAGAAGCTGCCAGACTAGAGTTGTTGATATAAGTTAAAGAGATACTGACGTGTGTGTGTGTGTGTGTGTGTGTGTGTGTGTGTGTGTGTGTGTGATTCTGACTTTAGGGATAAACGGAGATAATTTAATTTAACCCAATCTACTTCACTGCTCAGAAATTGAAGCACTCGACCACTCTCTATAAAAAAGGGGAAACAGGCAGCTTTTCTAATTGTGATGAATGGCAGAGGGAAGGAAGGATGAGTCGGCAGAGTGGAGGCGATGGATGGATGTGGTGGGGAGAGTTGAGAGGCATGGGGGGAAGAGTTGAGATAAATAGATAGAGAGATAGATAGATGGCTAAATAGATAGACATACATTAATATAATCATATTTGTTTTCACCAACCCACCAATTAATTTACAAATAAACCTAACTAATGAAATCAATGAAAGTAATGAATACAATTGTGGTACTCCAAGGACTCGAACCTAGGATGCTCACACCAAAATTCCGCACACTAAGCATTACGCTATCAAGGCAGAGAGAGAGAGAAAAAGAGAGATAATAAATATACACAAAAACTCTTGGTACTTAAATATAATCTACAAATATAATTTATTAGGAGAATATTCACATACGCCAGATATATATGTAACATTAATTTCAACTTCAAGCAATATCAATATAAAGATAAGTATTTTCAAACATATTTGGCATAGAATAAAGAAAGAAGGTTAAACAGGTCTGCAAATTACAGGCAAAACACAATGCAGCAGCGAGGGAAAAAAAGAGATGTTTATGAGTAAGTAGAGCAACCCCATATCAACGAATCTCCCACTCCTCTACCTGTCCACATCCTCATCTCCACAGGAAAAACAAAAAAAGGAGAGCACGCCCCCTTTCCTCAATCAACTCCCCATCCCCTCACTCCACCTTTCTACAACCCCTTTTCCAGAAAACGATATTTGGAGAGAGCAAGCCCCCAAACCATATAGCCATCCCCCCCCCCCATTCCTCTCCAAAGAATGATATTTGGGGAGAGCGCACCACAAACTATCTTCCCGCTCCCCTCGCCCGGCTCTCTACACTTCTCCATTTCCACAAAAAGATAATTGGGGTGAGCATGCCCTTCCCTCACCTCCCCAATCTCCTCTCATATCTCTCCATCCCCATCTATAGAGAAAGACATTTGGGGGGATCACGCCCCCTCTCCCCTTCCCAACCACCTCCCCACCTCACTCTCAACACGTCTCCATTTCCATCGAAAAAAATATTTGGAGAATACGTACCCACACCATAACCCTATTCTCTCCAAAGAAAGATATTTTGGGAAGAGTATGCCCCCAACCAACTCCCTCTCCCCCTCCCCCTCCCCTCTCCACGGCCCCATCTCCAGCGAACATCCTACTTGGGGTGTCTGCCGGCGCTGTGAAAACAAGCAACTGCGGTTAATCTTCTTAGCGTCAGATCATCTAAATTTCACTTTGTTCGCTGTCGAAGTTCATGCTCCGGGAATCCAGATTTGTGGCCTCTAACACCAGCGATTAGGCGGCCCAGAGAGTAGCGCTCGAGTCAGTGAGTATCGTCGCTCTCGGTTTCCCCTTCGTTCGCCTCGTCCCTACACTCCGCGGCTCAGCACACATCCAGGGGGTCATAGCGGGGAATAAAACATCCTCTTGCTTGATCGCTCGGGTGTATGTTATTATCAAATGTGGGTATGAAGAAAATTGAGGCCTCTAGGGGCTGTCAGTTCTGGGTGGGTCTGATCGTAAGGGGTCTGGAAGGAGGCTGGAGGTGGTCTAAGCTCGACGTACCTCATCTGAGATCAGCTGAGCGGGGGGTGTCAGCTGAGGCACCCCAGCATACAGTGCCCGGACAGTTTTACTCCTCCAGCCATATTGGGGACGGGGAACATAATTAAGTTTTCTTAACCATGTAGTAAGGGTGTTGTTAACCCTTTGAGTACCAGCGACGTGTGCTATATTTCATTCTAGCTATATTCTGACGATACTATGCAGCTTAGGAAGGATCTGAGGTAGTTAAATGAGTTGATTGAGATATATTGAAGCCTTATTATTGTTAGAGGTCCATGCTAAGCTGAATAAAATCATCAAATAGTTGCCAAAATATGATAAAAAGGACGACCCTGGAACTGAATGGGTTAATCCCATGTTGAATTCAGTATACGGAACAAAGTGTAAATTTGTGGAAAAGAAAATGTGATTCAAACCAATTTCCTAAACCTAGCAATTCTCTTATATATTTATTTAATTAACATGAAGGATTGTACCGGGTTAACATTTAGGAATATGACTGATACAACATATGAGTTTATGTAACATATCTGATAACCCGACTATCATTTCTGTGAGTCACATAGCCAGGATCGAGTATCATAATATTGTAGCTAGACATATTGGCTAGGAAATAATTTAGTATTCATGGTAGCTACATATTAAGGGGGTAGTGCTTGATTTTTGGACCATATATTTATTTATTTATTTATTTATTTTTGAGTTTCCTCGCTAGGCCTCCACCAAGCTTTAAAAAACACCCCCTAGACCCCCCTTCAAGGTAAATTTGTACATTTCTCGGTAGAAAAATGTCCCGGCCGAAGGCTGGTTCCTTCTAAAAATAGAGGCTCGCTATCGCTTGCCACCTAAAGGGCACGAAAGGTTTTAATATTGACAAAAAACATGAGGCGAAAGGTCTCAAAATCGCCAAACTAACGGAACGAACGTCTCAAAAGCTCAAAGCTAATAATTATGTTAAACATGAGGGAGAAGGGGGTCCAGAAAAAGTGAGTAGTACCCCCTTAAAGAAGGGTTCAACATGTCGCCAGTTAAATATAATAGCTAGGAAATAATTTAGTACTCACGGTGGCTCAAAATGTCGCCAGTTGTCCCTCGTCTGTATTGTGAAGGGTCTGTGGGTGCCAGGACGGCCGGCCAGATTTCCCCCCACCCCGGTCCCGTCCCCCCGAAAAGGTCCCCTCGCTCACAGTCACTTCGCCAATCTCTTGAGTAGGAGACAAGTACAATCGCCTGCATAAGTAAAGCCGGTGTCATAAGAGCGTTTTTCCCCTCAACATTATTCCTCAATAGTAATAACAATGATATTAATTAGCATTTTGTCTTTTCAGTTAAAAGGGAATGAGTTATTTAGGGAAAACAAGATCTTCAAAACTCATCTAATCTAACCTAGCCTACAGAGTCACCTAAACTAACTGAATCTCTCAAATGACTCAAGTGAAAGCGAAAGGACATGTGAACGAAACTCTCCCTTCCCTTCCAAACAATGTAGAGTCTATGTGTGTGTGTGTGTGTGTACCTCCTGATATCTGGCTTTATGGAGGCGTTTGTGGCTCGTCTCTCTCTCCTTCTGTCTCTCTCTCAATGTATCTCTCACCCTTCTGCTCTCCTCACTCTTACTCTTAATCTCTCACTCTCGATCTCTTCTGCTCTCTCTCACTTTCACTCTCACTCTCTCTTACTCTTAATATCTCTCTCTCTCTCTCTCTCTCTCTCTCTCTCTCTCATTCTCTCACTCTCTATCTCTCTCCTTTTCTCTCTCTCTCTCTCATTGTAACTGAAATATTGTACCACAAAAACGTAAAATTGTCTAACCGCATCCATTCTCTGGGCCGGTAAATAAAGGTTATTAAGTCAAGTCAAGTCAATTCAATTCAAGTTTCTCTCTCTCTCTCTCTCTCTCCTTCAATAATTCACCTCTCAATGTTGTCTCTTCTTCCCTGCCTCTGATTCTCAATGTATATAATCCGCCGGCTTTTGTTTTTTTTAGTGCCACAGTCCGTATTATCTCGCTATCTCTTCCTCTTGATTTTTTGTCTCTCAATATGTTTCCCCTCGTATTTGTCTCTCTCTCTCTGACTCTCTCATTGTACCACCCCTCAGTTTTGGCTCTCCTTCCCTCCCTCTGACTCCCTCATTGTACCACCCCTCAGTTTTGGCTCTCCTTCCCTCCCTCTGACTCCCTCATTGGGCCACCCCTCAGTTTTGGCTCTCCTTCCCTCCCTCTGACTCCCTCATTGTACCCCCCCCCCTTAGTTTTGGCTCTCCATCACTACCTCTGACTCCCTCATTCTACCACCCCTCAATTTTGGCTCTCCTTTCCTTTCTCTTTTTTACCATTATACTGCCATGTTAATAAAGCCTCAGATCATCCGTATTCTGGCCAATTCATCCCATCGTTCTATTGCCCACTGAGGCCGATATCCCCTTTTCAGCCATGCCATCAATATTCACACTCCGGTAGCATTAAGAGCAACCCAAAATCCCCGTCAGAGCACCTGCGTTCAAATCCGGGGATAATCCGGAATCCATGACTGCAATCCTCTCTGACTCTCACGAACTGAAAAAAAGAATGAAAAAAACAAAACTCAAACCAAACAGAAAGCTATCCGATCTGCGGAAGCCGCAGAAGCCGTACTTCGCCATGATCCGATCGAATGAACCCTTTTAGTAGTCCTTTGGCCAACACTAAGCGATTTTATAGATCTTAGGAAGGAAATTTTTGTTTCTATGGGAGTGATGGAGACAAAAGGCAGAACTGCCTGTAGCGAGTGCCTCCCCCATAGTTGAAAGAGTGACAGGCCAAAATCAAGGGACGTTCGAGCCAAAATGCCTGGACACACGGCGTTTGAAGCAATTTAAGTCATAGGAGGAGGGAAAGACTGATTCTGGGAGAGAGCTCCAGAGCTCAGCTGTTGAATAGAAGAAAGACTGGTAACATTGTTCTCATTAGCCAAAATGAAATGCTATATTGCGTCACGATATACTGAATATACTGACTGGGTTAATGGGAGACTAGCCGTGCATGGCTTTAGGTGAAGATAAGCTTATTACAGTATGACGTTACTTTAAAATTTAACTAGCCTAACCTATTCTAACCTAACCTAAGCTTCTCTAACCTAACCAAACCTAGCCTAATCTAACTTATCCTATACTGACCTAACCTAAAATATCCTAATCTATCATAACCTAACCCAACCTGTGTAACATACCCTACCCTAACCTAACTTATCCCAACCTAGCCTAACTAAATTTGTCCTATCCTAACATAACAAAATCTAATTAACCTAACCAAACCTAACTTAATCTAACCTGAACAATCATGGGTAATCTGTGTCTTTTCTTACGCCGTGATCAACTAGTGTAGAGGGGAGAGAAGCAGTATACAGGTTTAAGTGAAGATATATTTACGCTTAATATATATAATTTGATATTCAATGTGTGTGTCCTTTTATTATATTTGTTATTTGATTATTTTTAGGGGAAGGTTCGAATCCCGGGACGATCACATGCTTTCATTAATTTCATTGGGAGGGGTTTGGTGTGGGGAGTGTAATAAATATAATAAGATATTCAATGTGTGTGACATTATGTTATATTCGTTACTAACTATTCACAAGCATTCTCCATTCACTTCTGTCCACCACCACTTCCCCTGCCTGAGGAATGACTATAGATCAGGCAGGGGAAGTGGTGGTGGACAGGAGTGAATGGAGAATGCTTGTGAATAGTTGAGTGAACACGTGGTCATTTGGAGTAAGGGGTCGGGCGCAAGTTGGACTAGATAATAGTCCATCAGGCGCCTGGCCCGGGGAGACGATTAATATGAAGGGTGCGCCTGGAAGTGTGGTGGGAGGGCTTGTGGCTTTGGCTCCGCTGCATGTCTGCCTGCCGAGATCGGAACCTCTCCGGGTGGTCGGGGGCCGGGGGAGTGCTGGAGCGACCTTGGTCTCTGGGTCTTCTCCTGGGTGACCTGGATGTGTGTGAGTTTGTGCTTTTTATCTGTGTTTATTTGTTGTTTTATGTTGTTTTTGTGTTTTCCCTGTTCTTGCTCTGTCTTGAGTTGGCTACCCCCAAAATGGGGATTGGGCCTGAGCATATAGATAGAATAGATAGATAGTTACTAATATATTTTAGGTGTGCTCCATAATCGTCAAACGTACAGCCGGGGAGCTCACCTATTTCAAATTATTGAAGTATATCTCTGGAAACTAATTTATGAGTATAATGTTCTATACACCAACAATAAAACTGTGTATATTATTAATTAAAAGGCAGGTTCCATTACAATGTCAATTCGGATAGATATAATTGCATACCAAAAATCATGAGGAGGAGGGAGGGGGGGGGGGGCACAAACTTTTATAAGTGACTGTACATCACTGATATTGTTCCACAAGACTTGGTTAGGCATGTACAGTAGCGCTAGTAAGAACATAAGGACATCAGAAAAAGGGAAATCTACAGAAGGCCTATTGGCCCATACGAGGCAGACCCCTTCTTCCCTACATCCCTATTTGTTCTTTTACACCTTTATGCCCTACACTACACCTCTCACTATAACCTATACCCCCTGCACTACAGCTATCGTATAACTACCTAAGAACATCTCTCACTACAACCTACTGTATACCCCCTACACTACACCTATCTTATAGCTACCTAAGAACATCAGTAATTCATGTCTCAGCTGTCATTACGTTTGGCTCGCTCTGTGGTGTATTAATGTCTGCCAGATGTTGAATAGGGTGTGTAAGTGCAGGGACATGTTTGTATATCTCACACAAAACGAAGAAATCAGGTTTATATATTGTTGATAGCAGTTTTTGATAAAAATATACAGTACTTGGTGCCGAGACATCACTTGTTTGGCCGAATGTACCCAGCTCGCAACACAGGTTAGTGTTCACATAAACGTATTATATATTTCGCTATCACTCAACGCATGAAAGTAATTAAACTTTCTATTTTGGATTTAGCAATTTATGATCGGGATGTATGTGGGAGTTGATTTTGACGTGCAGCTCTTTTTATTACACAATATTTGGTTCTATTTCAGCTGATAGTAATTTGAATCCCTAACAATTGATTTATCTATACATAATGGAAACTTGTTAAATAATTACCAAGTTTTCATAAGTAACCCCTTCTGTACCTGTGACGTCTTTTCAATTTTGTTCTAGCTACTATTTGACGAATATATTCAGATTAACAAGGGCCTTCAGCAATTAGCAGGCTTCAAAATATCTCGCTTAACCCCTATTACTACCACAGATCCTTCTTATACTGCACAAAATCGTCTAAATATAGCTAGAATTATTAATAAAAAAGACGTCACCGGTACACAAAAAGGTTAACAATCTCCTTAATAGCCAAACAGTCACGATGGAGACATGACAATTTACCATAAGCTGGAAAAAAATACATTATAGTTACAAGACGATTCGAAATTATTCTGAATTTTGGCTACCAATTAACCACCACGGAATATATGCATGACACTTTTGAACATGCAATAAAATAACACCCCCTTCCTCTGTGTACTCCCTTCCCCTTCCTTCCCCACCCCTCTCTGTATTCCCTTCCCCCTCACCCCACCTCCTCTGTGTATTCCATTCCCCCTCCATCCCTCCCCTCCTTCTCCCCCCGCTCCTCTCTGTAATCCCCTCCCCTCCTTCCTCACCCCCTCCTTCACCTCTCCCCCCACTCCTATTTGTATTCCACTTCCCTCTCCCTTTCCCTCTCCCCCCACTCCTCTCCCTTCTGCCTTCTCCCCACTCCTTTATGTATTCTCCTCCCTCCCCCTCTCCCCCATCCTCTCTATATTCCCCTCCCATCCCCCTCCTTCCCCTCTCCCCCCTCCACAAGCCAACCCCCCCTCCTCTTTTGCCATCCCCTCCCCCTTCCCCCTCCCTTACCCCACCAGTAATGCCATTATGAACACTCTAAAACAAACCAGAGCGCATTTAAAAGCCGGGCGGTGGGGTGGGATAGCGGCACAGAAACACACACACACACACACACACAATCACCTCTCTCTCTCTCTCGCAAACACACACACACAAAGCACCAGCACACATACACACACTCTCACTCACACACAGAGACACACACTCACTCTCTCCCTCCCACACACCCACACAGGTACGCCCATTTCCCCAACAATTACGCTCGCCGGAAATGAAAATCTGTGTTGTATGCGGCGCCCTATACGTTCAGCCTGCCCGCCGCTGATTAGTCGGTTTCATCATAAATTTGTAACATTTAATACAATTACTCCCGACTGTTGATGATGACGGTGGTGGGGTTGGGGTGGTGAGGGGGGGGGGGGGGGGGGGGGGGGGGGTTGTTGGTGGGTGGTGGGTGGTGAGGGGGGGGGGGGGTGTTGGTGGGTGGTGGGGGCGGTGGTGGGAGTGTTCAACGTTGCATGGACACTACACTCATACATTTGCATCCCGTGGCAACTGGGCTAACTATAAACTGTGTGTGTGTGTATGTGTGTGTGTCACTAAAATGCAGACAGGCTGCGTCCATCATCAGTCAATAGTTGATCCCAAAAATTGATATAGTTTACTTATATTACCGACATTTGAAAATCGGATCCCGTAAGTTAAACTCAAATGTTAAATATACGTACCCACATGAATATGTACATGCACAGAGCAAACAAAAGACACTTGTTAAAAAACACCAATAATTATAATTTATATTCTAACATTAATGTGATAATGTAATTACCAATTGTATAAAGCAAACTTAATCTATATATAAAATAATATGTATTATTATTATCAAAATATTACCTTACCGTATAACATCAGAAAAATCATTTGAAACTAATCCCGTTTGAACAAAAAGATAATTAATAGCTGCACACTAAATATACATATATATTACATGTACTATTACTATATTAATATCAGCTTATCGTGTCACACCAGAAAAAAATCACTTGGAACGAATCCCGCTTGAACAAAAAGACAATTAATGTAGTTGAAGAAGGAAAAAAAAAAAAAGGAAGGAAATTCGCCCTCTATCCTACGTTAAACTATATGTGCCAATATTCTCACTTTACCCAATCTCAACTCTTCCAGTATGGTGGATTCATTGCATTGCATTTCCTGGCTAATATTAGACGGTTTTATCCAGCATGGAAGAGGTCAATAGAAATAAAAGGAGTAATGACTATCGCTATTACGTCTATTTGTTCCCACAGACACTTAATATAATACATATAATCGTCTAATTATACCCACAGTTAGACAAGTTTCATCTTACGGAAGGGGCTAGGCCCAAACTAAACTAACATAGCTTGACCTAACCAAATGTATCCCCTTCCGTACCGGTGCTGCCTTTTAACTTTATTCCGACTCCTATTAGACGATTTTATTCAGTTTAAAAAGGGCCACCAACATTTAATAGGCTTCGAACAATCTCACTTAACCCTTTTTTACGACTACAGATCCTCTTAAGCTGCACATAATAGTTAACATAGAGCTAGAATAAAATTACAAAAATGTCGCTGGTACAGAAGGGGTTAAAATATGATCAGAAACATTCTAGTAAAGGGCACTAAACCTGAATTGGAACCTGATAATGGAATTGTGGCCAAATGGATTTGCGAGCAAACGGAGTCATGGGGGAAAGGAGTCATGGGGGAAAGGTATTCGTAAGTAAAAGGACATGAGGCCAAATTGACTTATGGGCTCCAAATGATTCGTGAGTAAAAGCTGTTGCAGATCTCTTTGACTTATGGACGAAAGGGGCTGTAGAAGAAATAAATGCATTATTGACGAGTAACTTGTAGGTGAAATGGCTCGCAGACGAATGAACTAGTATGTGAAATGGTTTGTGGAACTTGCAGGGGAAAGGACATATGGGCGAAGTGAATTAAAGGCGAAAGGACTTATAGACGAGCACACTTATAGGCAAAATGACTTATAGACGAACAGACTTAAAGGCGAAAGGACTTATAGACAAACAAACTTATATGCAAAAGGACGTATAGACGAGCCGACTTATAGGCAAAAGAACTTATAGACAAGCACAATTATAGGCGAAAGGAATTACAAACGAGCAGATTTATGGACGAAAGGACTTATAGACCAGCACACTTATGGGCGAAAGGACTTGTTAGGCGAAGGACTTGTTAGGCGAAAGAACTAGAGGGCGAAAAAAAAAGAGACTGGCCATCCCCGTTGACTACCCGCTACCCCCGTCACCGTAATCACGTTAATATTGGTGGGATTTTCATGAGCTGTTTGGTGTTTGTGGCGTAATGTGGGTGTCATAATGCCTCGTAATGAACTGACAGCGCTATCAGGGAGGGTAATTGGGGGATGGTGGGGGAGGGGTGGGAGGTGGGGGGGTGGAATGGTAGGGGATGTGTGGCGGATGGTGTGGGAGAGGAGGGAGGTGGGGATGGTGGGTTAAGGGTGGGAGGTGGAGAAGTATGGGGGAGGGGTGGGAACTGGAGGGGTGGGATGGTGGGGGAGGAAGTGGGAGGTTGGGGATGGTGTGGGAGAGGTGGGAGGTGGGGGATGGTGTGGGAGGTGGGGATGGTGGGGTAAGGGTGGGAGGTGGAGAAGTATGGGGGAGGGGTGGGAACTGTAGGGGTGGGATGGTGTGGGAGGAGTGGGAGGTTGGGGATGGTGTGGGAGAGGTGGGAGGTGGAGGAGTGTAGGGAAGGAGATGGTGGGGTAGGAACTCGAGGGATGGGAGGTGGAAGGATGGTGGGGGTGGAGGATGGTGCGATGGTGGGGGTTGGAACTGGAGGGGTGAGAGGTGGAGGGATGATGAGGTAGGAACTGGAGGGGTGGGAGTGGAGGGATGAGGAGAAGGAGACATTGGAGGGGTGACGAGAGTGAGGGGGTGGGTATTGAAGGAGAGTTGGGGGATGGTGGGGTAGAAACTGGAGGGGTGAGGAGAGAGGGGGTATTGGAGGAGAGTTGGGTATAAAGGTGGAATGGGTAAGGATGAGAAATGTGGAGAGAGAGGGTAGGAGAAGGGGGGGGGGTGGACAGGAAGGTAGGGTGGTAGGAGGGGAGGAGAATGGGGGGAGTGGAGAGGAGGAAAGGAGGGGGGGGGGGGGAGTTATCATAATACTAATTTATCTGTCGTGTTCAGGGGGTATTTAAATATTACTGCACTACAGTTTAATATAATATACCGGTATGTATTTGTATATTTTGTGTGGCGTATATAATTATATATATATATATATATATATATTATATACCTTATTTTCTGTTTTTAGATATATATTAGTGGTGTGGGGTGGAGAGGGAGGAGGGACATTTCATATTGCTAATTTATCTGATGTTTTTCATTTGTGTTTGGATGTTCCTGCAGTTGAATATTATATATTTTGGATTAGGATATTTCACTATTAAATTTTACTGGGGTGAGGGAAGCAGTGTAATAGTAACAGCTTAGTGGCTTACTAATTTGTCTACTACTTTTGTTTTGCATTTCAAGACTTAAACAGCTGGATATTATTAACCCCTTCCGTACAGGCGACGTATTTTTCGCTTCATTCTAGCTATGTTTAGACGATTTTGTGCAGCTTAGGAAGGTTCTGTAGTAGTTAAAAGGGTTGCTTGAGATAGTTCGAAGCCTCATAATGGCTAGAGATCCTTCCTAAGCTAAATAAAGTCGCTTGGTAGTAGCCAGAATAGACTAAAAAGGATGTCACCGGTACAGAAGGGGTTAAGTGTTTGGACAATTTAGATACTAAATTAAAATGTAAAACTTGCAAAACAAAACAGAAACCGCACAATATAAAGACAAAACAACTTGTCGATATAACTATGTGGAAATGTGGCATTGAAGATTTAACAAAGCAATAGTATGGACTAAAAAAAACACACAAACATATATCGATGGAGGGTGCGAAATGGGTGGCGAGTTATCATAATGCTAAAAAAAAAAAACTTTAGTAAGTACTGTATATATCTCTAGGCCATAATGCTAAACAACAACCTTAGGAAGTATCTCTAGGGCTCATATGGGTAAAAGACTCCTAATACCTTTTCATCCCACTGATTAAACCCAACTGAATTAAATTGACTAATGTTAGCTAGAATCTACTTTTAAAAATTCGACACCTAAATGGCACGAAAGGTTATAAGATTGACAAAGAAATTCGGTGAAAGTTCTTAAAATCGCCAAACTAATAGGGCGAACGTTTTAAAAATCTTACAATCAATGGGACTAAATATGAGGGAGAAGGGGGTCCAGAAAAAAAACCCTCAATGGAAAATAGTGGAGAGAGAGAGAGAGAGAAAGAGAGAGAGAGAGGTAAATAGATAGAGAAAGAGAGGTAAATAGATAGAGATAGAGAGATATATAGAGAGATATATAGAGATAGATAGATAGATAGATAGATAGATATAGATAGATAGAGAGATAGAGATAGAGAGAGAGAGAGACTAAGATAGATAAATAGATAGAGAGATGGCGTGAGTGATGCCGAATCTGGTTTCATTAATATCATTCAATATGTCATTACTGAGCCCCCCCCCCCCCTCTTCTTCTCCCCTCCCCCCACCCCTCGTAAGTTAGGCACCATTTGTCTTGCTGGAACGGTGAGTGAGTGAGTTAGGGAAGCGACGACCCCCCTCACCTCCCATCCCTGTACCAGTAGACGCTTCTCCCTCCCCCCTACCCCTCTCTCTTCCACTTCCCCTTCCCCTCACCCCGCTTTACCAGTAGCTTCCACCTCCCCTCTCCTCCCCCTCTCTTTCCCCTTCCCCTCACCCCCCTTCACCAGTATCTCCCCCCTCCCCTCTCATTTACCAACGCCAGAATCTTCTCCCCCTCCCACCCCTTAGTACGCCCCTCCGTAGTTCCCATCCTTACCCCCCACTACCAGTCACTCCACATTCCACAACACACTGTTTGTATAGTAGCATCCCCCTCTGCACCATCGCTACCGTCTCCCCCCCCCCCTCCCCTGCTACTAGTCACCCCACATATCTCCCCCACAACCAGTCACCCGACATCTCTCAACTCACAATCAGTCACCCCACATCCCCGTCGCCGACACCTGCCCAGGATGCAACACAGCACCCCATACTATTAAATGCATCATAGAAGACTGCATTCTACTCAATCACTTACGCCAACAACATAATCTACACTCCTTGAGAGCCCTGTGGGAAAGCCCGATCGTGGCCATGGCCTTCCTTAGGGACTCGGGGCTTATCGGCCAGGCAGCTTAGGGAACGACAACAACAACTACTGCTACACGATACAAACATGTTCCTACACTTATACACCCTATTGAACATCTGTCAGACATTAATACAGCACAGAGCGAGCCAAACGTAATATCAGCTGAGACATGACTTGATAGAGCTACCGTGCTTTTGCTGGCTATCCAAGGCGTTATATCATCTATCCTTCTACGAGTCTCAGCCCCTCGAACGGTTAATAATAAAAAGTAGCGTGATCTCCAGCGTTCTAATGTTCTTCGTGTGGTAATGGGTTCCGCTAGGAGTAGAAGAAGATAAATTTTTACGGCCGTACTCTTAACCCTTTGATGATTATGACGCATTCTGACAGTTGATTCTAGCTATTATTAGAAGATTGTATACAGCTTAGGAAGGGTCTGTGAGCATTATAAGGGTAAAAACAATCTCAATGAACCCTCTGATTTCCATATACCCTTTCTAATCTGAATAAAATAGTCTAATAATAGTCATAAAAAAAAAAAAAACGTAATCGGATCTTGAAAGGCTTAGGCCCTTGACAACGATAACCAGTAGATGAGCTACATATAACCGTCTACCGTTACCCATAATGCAATACAAACAATAATGGCAGGTTACTGTAGGACGTAACAGTTTAGTACGTCGCTACACTGCATCAAATCATCTAATGTTAGCCAGAATCAAAGGTAAAAATGCGTCATGGTGCTAAAGGGGTTAACATCACAACTATCATAACTTCCACACTTCCCTCAGCAGTACCACCTGAATGAATGGCTTTAGAAATCCTGACTATCAATAATGTTAAATAAGTCCTTACAAGGAGCCTACGGCGCCGCAGAACAGACCCTTCCATCATTAGCGGAGCCGTGCGGAACACTGGTTGTGTGGGGGTGGAACTATGAAGTTATTTAAATGGTTTTCTCCCTAGACTTCTATCAAGCTTGACAAAAAAAAAAAAAATATATATACCGGTATATATATATATATATATATATATATATATATATATATATATATTAATAGGACAAACAAATAAAAAACACCCCCCAAGACCCCCTACTAGGTTATCAGAGGTCCTTCCTAAGCTGAACAAAATTGCCTAGTGTTATCCAGAAGAAGATTTTAACATAATTGTACTAAAAGGGTTGATGAGACGGATAAAGGGTAAATTTATTTGTGTATTTATCGTTCTTAGTTTCCTCCCTAGATCTCCATCAAGCTTAAACAAATACCCCTAAGACCACCCTTCGAGATTAATTTGTGTATTTTTCGGTAGAAAAATGCCAGTTCCTCCTAAATTGCAGGTCGGCTATCGCTCGCCAGAAAAATATCGACACGTAATTTAATGACACAAGGTCTTAAAATGAACAAAATAATTGGGCGAAAGGTCATAAAATCGGCAAGCAAATAAGGCAAACGTCTTAAAAAACAAAAACATGGGGCTAAACACGAGGGAGAAGGGGATCCAGAAGAAAACCCAGTCCCTTAAAAGAAGGACCTGCACTCACTGTGGAGGAAGCGGTTGTCCCAGGTTGACGTGTTGGCAACTGTACATCAGGAGTCTTGTTGGCAGGGGATGGCTTGTTGTGTCCCTGCTTTGGCTTCTTAGCTAGGTAAAATAGGACTTCAGAGGCTATCAACCCTATTGGATTATTTAGCCAGCACACTGTAAGTCAAGAATAACGTCAGGACTAGAGCCCCTTTTCGACAACTCCAGTCCCTTCCACTTCAGCCAGACAACTGAGGCCAAAGAGCTGTATAAACAACCTCGTGGAAATGGGTAGAGCAGCGTCTCCTCATCATTTCACTTATTAATCTATACTGTATATACATTTGTGTTATTGTATTATCAATGGATTGCGAATTAATCATTATAATTACCTTTGTGACTTAAAAAATACTATAGCATATACCGTATTTGAATAGATGAGAAGTTTTGTTTTGTCATAAGGAGTATCATCGGTGCTCACAGTCAATATTGTTACTCTATGATCCGTGTGCTGCAGTCTGGTTCAATCAAAAGTTCATCACGATTTCGAATCACTTACCATATTAATGCAATAAGGAAAACAATTTGTGATATGAACTATATATTGGGTACTAATATTTATTATCAGGCACTGTATTACATCATATATTATTGAAACGAAAAGAAAAAATAAGGAATTCATATTGTCACCAACCCACCCATTTACTTACAAATAAACATAATTAATGAACTCGGTGAAACTAATGAATACATGTGGTACTCCAAGGATTCGAACCTAGGATACTCACACCAAAATTCCGCTCACTAACCATTACTCTATCAAGACAGAAAGACAGAAGGACAGGCACGAGAACAAGGGTGTACAGTATTTGTCTCGTTGTGATGTGTTGTATAGTTTCGCTGCTTCACTAAATGAGCAACAAATGTTCGGTAGTCACAAAGACTCCTAACTATCCACAACCTAACTACCGCACCACATCGTTTGTGTCGGCCAACAATAAATGTATATTCACTCCGTGATTGGAAGAAAATATAGTATGACTAACGTACAGTTACTCATAAAAATTCGTGGACGTCACCTTGTTGTAATTATGGCAGTATAGCTCTGGAAAACAATTTACGAATATAATTTTATTTACATCAACTACAAAACTATACATACTATATATTGAAAAGCGAGTTCCTTCCAAAAATCAACCCATATAGTAATAATTGCATAAGGGGTCCACGATTTGTTATGAGTGACTGTTCAAGAAACATTGCTATACAACTGCTAAGTAGTCACATTATTTAACTACTACACTCGAAATTATTCACTAATCTTTTTCACCTTCACTCAGCTTAAACTGCTTCAAGCTCCGTGTGTCTAGAAATGTTGTTTCTAACGTACAGTCATGAGCCATAATACCTGCACACCCATTGGAATCTTTAAAGCCAAGTTGTGAAGCCTCTGGGATATAACAGAACATTGGATTGTCTCGCTTGGGTTCCATACAAGTTGATATGGGTGTGCAGGTATTATGGCTCACAACTGCACCTTACATTTGGCTCTCTGTCACTCTTTCAACTATGAGGGAGACACTTGTTACAGTCAGCTTTGCCTGTTGTCTCCTTCATTCACATAGGACAAAATAATAAAAATAAAATAAAAGTGATTATACAATCAACTTGTCACTCTTCCAACTTCGGGGGAGACTCTTGTTGCAGTCAGCTTTGTCTTTTGTCTCCTTCATTCAAAATAGGAACAAAAACAGCGGAAGGACATGTGAGCGAAGTGAATTATAGGTGAAAGAACTAATAGACGAGCGGACTTATAGGCGAAAGAAAAAGTTATTACACATTCAACTTGCTCCGTACTCATATAGACTTTGACCGTGCGATCTGCCACGTCCATATTCGTAGAGGCTCTTCTCGTAGTCGTTGTTAGTCGCCACCACCCCCTTGATGAGTTCAGGACTTGGCGACAGCACGGGCACCCCAGGAGGCTTGTAGGGACTGAGGGGGAAAGATACATACAAAACCATTAAGGGAGCTCAGACGATATTGTGCAGCATAATTTACTGGTTCGGCTCAATGATTTAAGGAGGGGGTTTAGTTTGCTCTCTAAACCTCCATCAAACTTAAAAAAGCACCCAGAAGACCCCCCTTCGAAAGAAATTTGTACATTTTTCGGTAGAAAAGTGTCCCGGCCGAAGGCCGATTCCTCTTCAAATACAGGCTCGCTATCGCTCGCCAGGAAAAAAAAATCGACCCCTAAACGGCACGAAAGGTCTTAATATTGGCAAATAAATGGGGCAAAAGGTCTGAATATCGGCAAACTAATGGGGCGAATGTCTTGAAATCTCATAACTAATAGGGCCAAACATGAGGGAGGAGGAGGACTCGAAAAACCAACTACCTCCCCTTAACCCCTTCTGTAACGGTGATGTCTTCTTAGTTATATTCTAGCTATGTTTAGGCGATTATATTCAGCTTGCTAGTGTAATGATTAACGCCTGTGAGGTCCAAATATTTTGTGCTCAAGGTCATGGATTATTTGTTTTTGTCATCACTGCAAGTTGATAAAATTTCTTTTGGTCTGTCCAATTGGATACTTTTGTGGCTATAGTGATTGTACACCAATAATTCACTCCCTAGTTAGCACAACTCATCTAGCATCATTAAACCTCTAAGAATGAAAGGGGTGTAATTCTGTTTTAACCCTTTCTCGCATTTATGACGCAGAGGTTGCCAGATTGGCAATAAGAAATAGAGTTCTCTCACTCTTATAATTACCTCTCCAAAATTAGTTTTCTGCCCACAGCTAACTCAAAGACAACTGCAGAGTTTGAAGTAACTAAACTAAAGGTTTCTAGATACCCCTGATGGTAAAAAAGGCTTTAAAGTATCCCCAATAGGCTCAAAATCGCGTCATATGTCGGAGAGGGTTAACTAACCCTCTGACTCCCACAGATCAGTCCTAGGATATAGCTTGTCAGGAAAAAATCGACACCTAAATGGCACGGAATGTCTTAATATTGGCAAAGACATGGAGCGAAATGTATTAACATTGCCAAACTAATGGGACAAACGTCATAAAATGTTAAAACTAATGGGGCTAAACATAAGGGAGAAGGGGGTCCAGAAAAATATATTATCTCCCCTTAGGGTAAGAAAATGGGGTGGATGTTAAGTTAGTTTTGATATTAGGCCAAATTAGATATCTGAGTAGACTATAAACCCGATTTGTTAAATGAGGTTAAATTATGCAAGGTTATACGAGAGCGGCTTTGAAATTTTCTTGAATACAAATATAGATAATTAAGGAACACCCCGTTCTTAACATTAATCCTCCATTACAATCCCCAATACACTTGAAAATATTTGGTCCTCCCGGGATTTGACCTCGGGACATTACACCCAGAATCATGGGTTGTTTGGTCAGACAGCCTGGGGAACAATAACAACAACAACAATAACAACAACAACAACAACAACAACAACAACAACAACAAAAACAAAAACAACCATGAACCTACCAGAACAGCTCGGACAAAGGGCACCCCACTATATAGAAGAGTCTCCCCGTCACCCTCAGTCTCATCACACCCCTGAAGATCTCGCGGGTGTCCCAGTAGTAGCTGCCAATACTCTGAAAAATAGTGACACAAATTTATTTATTGACCATTTAAACTGTATGACACCCATTTCCGAAGCTGATTAAAATCGTGCGATATTTGTCTGAACACAAGAGAAAAATGAAGGAAAAGGAACAATGATAATTTGATGTTATTCCTTGCAGTAAGTAGACTAATTTCATCTCTTATATGAAGACTATACATAATAAAAACTAACTGCACTGGTGGAAAAATGAGATCTGCTTACCATCAAAAATATCCTGATGCCGAAGAACTCATCATTCCTGGTGCCGGCCCTGACGAAGGTGACGAAGGGCCCCGGTCGACCCTTCGGCAGGAAGTTCTCATCCCGCGGGTCAGGCTCCACCACCTCCGCCCTCAGGAGCTCCTCCTTCAGGGCAGCCTGGTAGTTCGACAAGAGGATGCTTGGGGGAGGAAGGATTGTCATCATTAGCCCTTAGAAGTTCCGATGACGTATTTAGTTTCTGTTTTGTAGCTATTATTGGACGATTTTATTTAGATTAGGCAGAGTAAATGGAAGTCACCGGGTTGATTAAGATAGTCTTCACCCTCATAATTCCCATCCTTCCTAAGCTGTATAAAATCGTCTAATAATAGCCAGAATAAATTGTTGAAATGCGTCATTAATCTTCAAAGGGTTAAACAGTGCCCAAAAGGGAGAGATCTTATGATCTACAAGCACTATGCACTGAAGGTACCCGTGTGGGCAATCATCCAGGTTAAAACCTTAGTTTAGCCAACCTATGGTTGTATCAGTTGGAAACCATATAGGCTGACTGAACCCTCTGGAAGATTGAAGCTGCTAAGAAACAACAGAAGAAATATCGAGCCTATGCACGATATAAATTGCATTAAAGCAAGTTTGTTAGGCTATCAGATTTCAATTTAAGTTTAGGCAGCGAGAAAAGGAACAGATATGACAAAGATAATGTGCACAGGTCCTCTGCTTTTGTTTTATGCGACAAAGGAATTCCCTTAAAATTGTACTGTTTGAAGTTGTGGTGACCGAGTTTGGTCACAGTAGAGGTACAGACACGGACAAATTCTATCCTTTGTTAGCTAGATGATGCGCAATCCCTATACAATCCTTATGACTTAAACTCAAAATATTTTTCTCCTTCGCTCAACCCAAGAGGTTCCAGAACACAGTATTTGAAAGAACTATGTGTAGGGCTGAGCTGCAGTAGAGGTAGCCTACAGACAAATACCTATTTTATCAATTGGTTCAAATGCCCATATTTGATTCTTAAGACCAACACACTAGACCAATTTCCTTACCACACACCCCGATAAGTGTTGGGGCGTGATGTTCTGAATGATAGTGGCGAGGTGTCAGTTGTAGTAGTGGTGCAGACGCAAGCAATTTACATAAATTTTACTTCATATGATGGAATGAACTACCTAAGCCAAAGATTATTTCCCCAAACACTAACGCCGATAGGTTCCGGAGGACAATGTCGAAGTGGTTGTGGCTAGTGTTCGTCTGAAGTAAATGTACAGACTAGAATTCCCCAAAATGTATTATATATCCACTTTTTTTTTCCAGTGATGGACATACAGTATATACCATAATACTATTTCAACCAGTATTTCCCAACGAGTACCAGCTTTGAGTTGGCACTGGATAGTTGGCTCTGGCTGAGTAGGCACTTCTTGCGATCTAAAATATTCAACCATTTGATTCTCACAACCTACGCACAAGATCAATCTCCGTATCACTCACCCTGATAGGTTGTGAAGTGAAATGTTAGAAGTGGTGGTGGTCAGTGTTTGGCTATAATAGAGGTGTTGCTCGAAGCCATCAACGTGGGCCCCAGCGTTCCCAGCATGCAGGGTCCGGGACACCTCTGGAGACACCACATCACTCCCTCGCTGACTCCACGCCCGCATCAGGTACCAGTCCCAGTCACCGGGCTGGGAAGGAAGGTTGAGTGACGTGAGTGATGTTCCCGAGATATTTCGTTTAGCAGTGCTTGTATGGCTGCTTCAAAATTGTAATTTCATTTGCATCATTCCAACTATAAAAATCTATTGTTTATCTAGTTGCCAATACCAATGGCTCAAAATGTTGTCAACACGATCCACAAAATTAGGGTAAGAAATGCAGGTGAGATTCTACCATGAGGCAAATTACTTTTATATTCGAAAAAAACAAAACAATGTTGTGTTTGTTTATAGTACAAACTCTTGTTAAATTAGGCAGAAGTATTAGTGTTAAAATCACTCACTTCAAAATTATATAAACAAACAATTAATGGTTAAATTTTAGAAAACCCAATCCGTCTCTAGATACGAAATTGAAAGCCATTATATAAAGAGAGGGAGTAATCTGTACAATCAACTTTTTCCTAGTAGTATACTAATTCTAGAACCAATTTAAAACGGGAATAACTCCAACGTAAAAGCAATTCTGCTAATGGTGACTTAATTCTAAAATCAACTCACCCCAAGAGGGATCCAGTTGATGACAATTTGCCTGGCATAGCTGCGTCGGACCATCCAGCCGTACATAGGGAAGCTCTCTGACCTCAGCAGCTGGGAGGGGTCTGAAGCGATGTGGGGGAGGCTGTTGCTATTGAAGGCGTTGACACAGAAGACGGTTGGATCATTGTTGAGCACCCATGCTGCCTGGTGGAAGAAGCTGCACTGTGCCCATAAGAAGGAGAGAGTTACGGTGGAAGAAGTTGGTTGGCAATACACTTTATGTAGGTAGAAGATAATGAGATAATTTAGAGTTTGTGAAAGTAGTTTCTTTATAGGTTAAATTTTATATATAGGACTTGAGTTATTTTTCAAAAGACTTAGAAGATATTCTTATGGGTTTGGTGGCAAATACACAATCAAATCAACCAATACATTTGAGGATTAAACTATGGGATTCTTCCCCAGTTTACAGAGCGGGCATCCCATAGGCTTTGACTTTCACTTAGTCATGGTATGTGTACAGGCTTGACAGTATAATTCCATCAAACTTGAACTACGCATTGTTGTTAACTTAAAGGCGAGTCACATGATCCCTTCTCATGGTAAATTTTCTAGACAATTCTGAACTGGCAGCTTCTGATTTAACTATTGACAAATATTTAGCATTCCAAATTAACCTAACTTCAGTGTATCACCAAAATGACACAAGTAGAGAGTTGCTCATTAAAAATAGCAGAAGAAAGCACTCCAGTTATTCTAACTTAAGACAAGCCTGTTGTATCTCAAAGAAGTATCTAACCTGAAGAAGTCTGGTGAGAGAAGCAGGTCATCCTCCAGCACAATGGCCTTATCCACCTGCGGGAAGTGGCTGAAGACGGTGTAGAGAGCAAAGCGGACATTAGCGTTGGTGCGGTTATTGCCGGTGCCCTGCGGTTGGTGAGCTACGGTAGAGA
Organism: Paralithodes platypus; assembly: GCA_032716605.1. Classification (NCBI taxonomy): domain Eukaryota; kingdom Metazoa; phylum Arthropoda; class Malacostraca; order Decapoda; family Lithodidae; genus Paralithodes; species Paralithodes platypus. Next base: position 4,494,798 of record CM064581.1, on the reverse strand, counting down.
TCCCCAACACCCGGGACAAGGCCAGAGTCTCCGGGTCACCACCGTCAGCAGCCACCAACACCGATGTCTGACCTCCACCAGCTATCGTGAACAGGTTTCGTACCAGTCTGTTGTGGAGTTGTATAAGCTTATTTAAGGTTTATATTTATTAGACTACATTTCACCAAACAAAAAAGTCAAAATACACATCCACTGTTGTATCACAAGTCTCTTGATGAATTACCATTAGCAGTGTCTAAAATCACATCACAGAAATTGTATATTTCCAGCAAAGTAGGTTATAAACTTTCTTGATTCAAATTTAATGTACTACGGAATATTCAATATATGGAATAACCGATGGAATAAAGTTGCCAAACTGTAAAGAGTTTTACGTTTATGCTAAAAGATATTTGGTTCATGTAATACAGAAACCCTTATGTATTTTATGAATTGAGAAATCTTTAATATTGAAAACAATTACTGATCTTGTCTATGCTCTCATATACTTCAGTCATACACGGCCACAACCAAAGCAGCTGTGGTGATGGGTTGGTCTATCAGAGTGAGAGTTGAGCGTTCTCTGCCATACCCCTTTTACTTATATGTTTTCTAGATTTAGAGTGGTGGCATTTTTTCCATGGATTGACCTCTCTACTGCCAATCTAGGGGTTGCCAGACTGGGAGCCAAAGCGTCACATTTTTCCTTTGCCCTTCAACTTTCCCTTCATTGTTAAGGGGCACAGGGCCTTGGGTGGGGCTTCGGTGTCCCAGGCGTTTCCGCACCCTCCTCAGCTCCTCGCCTGGGAGCGGCTTCGGTCACCTGGGTATTCTTAGTGGTAAAGAAGGGAGAGTTCTGTGGGGGAGCTCAGTTATGGCCTTGGCCTTGCTTGGGGCATTGGGGCTGTACGGTCAGACAGCCTGGGGAACAACCACAACCAAAGCAGTCACACTCGTAAATGGCCACAACCAAAACAGCCACACTCCTAAATTGCCACAAACATAATGGCTACAATTTGTTCCTTCTGTAGTTTATCTATGCTCGATCACTTAAAAGATCTTCTGCAATTATAATTTAATATGAGGAACGCACTGTTATAGTCTATTCATTATAAGTAGACCAGAAATCATGAACTTTAACCTGTGTAACTCAAAAAGGGCTTGAGTAAATGGGCTGTAAATTCCCACACCTACTCCCTGACTGACTCTTCCCAAAGGTAGAAGTATTAGCTCGATTACTCTAGGCGTGTTTTAGTTATAGAGGTTAATAGTGATAAGGATTGTTAGCCTAATTATAGAGAATTGAGTATAGTATTTGTTATAGTTTGAGTGGCTGGATTATTGTAGAGTAGACAAGACAATATGCCACCAACCTGTAGAGATGGTGAGGCTTTGTGGCTGTCACGATCACCACAGGGATTTCTTCTGACATGACCACTTCCTCCTGGGCAGGAAAAGGTTGTTATATTTCACAATCACTAAAAAAAACCACCTTGTATTATTCGGAATATATGATAAATTATATCATCATGATTAAGCTAAGCTAAATATATAGTTAGTTGAAATAGGACTTCAGAGGCTATCAACCCTTCTGGATTATTTAGCCAGCACACTGTAAGTCAAGAATAGCGTCAGGACTAGAACCCTTTTTCGAGATTGAATAAATAGATAGCCCCCAAAACAACATAGTGTCTCCTTAATGTGTGAGCTCTCTACTCACCTGTTGGTATCTAATGCTCGCTGTGAAAGGTTGGCCACATCTACACAAATCACCATATCCCTCATACTGTTGGCAGAACGCTCTTTGCTCGGCTAGTTCGGGAATCATGTGCCAGTCGCATCTGTATTCTGTGACGTTTATTAAATATTAAGTCATTATTTTTAACATCATTCTTAACACCAATAACACCCCGAATGAAAACAATGAAAACCATGTAATTCTCCCAGGATTCAAACTCAGGATATCACATACAGAACATACATGCTCTAACCATTACACCACCAAGACGGTTATAAGTATAGCACATTACCACGATTGATATCCATTTATCGAAAACTGGATATTAACCCTCTCCGACATATGACGTGATTTTGAGCCTATAAGGGATACTTTAAAGCCTTTGTTACCATCAGGGGTATTTAGAAACCTTTAGTTTAGTTACTTCAACCTCTGCAGTTGTCTTTGAGTTAGCTGTGGGCAGAACACTAATTTTGGAGAGGTAATTATTATAAGAGTGAGAGAACTCTATTTCTTTTTTGCTAATCTGGCAACCTCTGCGTCATATGTGCGTGAAAGGGTTAATCTAATCATATACTGTACCCAACTGCATTATCTTAGTCTATATCTTCTATAAATATTTAAAGATTTTTTTTTCTCGAGGGTTTCGACGTATTAATAGTTACAGAAATTGCTTACAATATAATTTATCTTATGTCAAAGTCACATAAGGGTTTTATTAATTTCACTATAATAGATAACTATACAACAGCAAACACTATTCTTACATGCAAATCTACTTTGCATATTACTGATACTTAATGTAGGAATGGTGAACATAACATGTTTAAGTCATAAAGGATAAGAAGAGTAAGTTGGAGGGAAAAAAAATGAAAAGTCATATATTTGTTTACGTTTCAGATTTAACAAGAGCTGTATGAGAATAGTAATGAAAACATGATGCAATATATTGCAATCATATACTGTACCGGTACTTGCTAATTACAGTGGTGGTGGATGAAAATGAGGCGAGACGGCTAACCTCAATTTTATGCGCAATAATCGTCCACCCCAAACCAAACCTGCCTCAAATGGTAGGCACAGTTGGGTACAGGATTATTCGTGGACAGTATATACACATAAATGTAAAGACAGCATTCATGTTAAGGGGACAGTGGCTATTTTGTTTGAGTCTATTTACTTATACATTCATTTATTTTTTAGTTTCCTCGCTAGACCTCCACCAAGCTAAAAACAAAAAAAGACTCCCCAGACCCCCCTTCAAGAAAAATGTGTACATTTTTCGATAGAAAATTGTCCCGGCCAAAGGCCGGTTACTCTTAAAACTACAGGCTCGGTATCGCTCGCCAGGAAAAAATCAACACCTAAATGGCACGAAATGTTTTGATATTGATTTAGAAATGGGAAAATAGGTTCCATAATCGACACGCCAATGGGGTCAACGTCCAAAAATCTGAAAACTAATGGGGCTAAACATGAGGAAGAAGAGGGACCAGAAAAATAACCCAGCTACCCTTAACCTGTCAATGTTGTCTAGGCCCAAGTCATCTTTGTACATACACTTCATTGTATGGTGACCATGTTTGGCAGTAGGGACACCTCATATGATGACGTTGTTTGGTATATTAAATATTTACTTGATATTTGCATTCTAGTGTCTCCTTTACTCAGTTCGAGGCCTCAAATGAGTTAGAATTAGTGACCGTGATTTTAGCTCCATCTGTACAGTCGGCCAAATAAGTGATATCTCGCCACCAAGTATATTTTGATCAATAATTGGTATCGGCAATATCTAAAACTTGATCTATTCGTTTCGAGTGAGATAAACTGACATGTTCCTACACTTACCCTCCCTATCCAACACCTGACATACATTAATACAGCACAGAGCGAGCCAAACGAAATGACAGCTGAGGTATGATTTATTAGCGCCACTGTACACGTATGCAGATATAACAAATTACCTTCATGTACCGGTATAGGCACGGAGAGCTCTAGTGTGAGAAGGGCGGTCGGATTTTGTAGCCAACTGATAGTACTGGCTGCCTCTCCTACAACCCCTCCACGCCCCTTCCATGCCGCACCCACCCACGCCTCTCCTGTCGTCAGTCCTAAGGGCCAGCGGAACCCCAGTGCTGTTAGGGCCTCTCTTCCCGCCCGTCCGAGGAACATTACCCACTCCGGCTGAAAATATTTTAAGTAGTATCTCTCAAAATGTTAGTAAGCTTGTGCATATGTTAACGCCACTCCTCATCCGATCGGCTACACACACACACACACACACACGCACGAGTTTTGCTTCCACAACCTATTCTTCGTCATCAACTCTGCGTAAGCAGAGCTCTTGGGAGCATTATTTTAAGCTTGATGGAGGTATAGGGACAAACTAAAAATATGTCCTTAACTCACCACCCCGGCCAGTAGAAGTAGCCTGCCCGGTTGTATATCCCCGAGAACGGTGGCTAGGTCTTGGTGCTCGGCCGGCTGGTAAGTAAGGAACCGCCGCGTCAGTAGCACCCGGCCCTCCTTGCTAGCGTCCACCCGGCCCCCCCTGCTAACGTCTACGGCCACCAGGTGTAGACCGGAGTGAGGACGCTTGAGGCCGGAAGGATCCACGTCGTCACCTCCGATTGATGAGTACACCTGGGTATATACAGGTATATAGATATTTTTTTTTCCACCAACCAACTTCACCTCTAAATACAATTAATGAAATCAACAAATACATGTGGCACTCCAAGGACTCAAACCTAGGATACTCGCATCGAAATTCCGCGCACTTATGCATTACACTATCAAGACAGTTATATACAGTAGGTTGGTAGTCATATCTGTTTCACCCTTTCAAGATTGTGGCGTATTTTGACAGTATATTCTGGCTATCATTAGACGATTGTATACAGTTCATGAAGGATCTGTGGGAATTATATGGGTAAAGACTATCACAATTATCCCTTCGACTTTCACATGATTTTATGTCTTTTGTATAGCCTTGAATAGCTTACTATACCATTCTACTATAACGATATAAAATAATTATACTGGAAATCACTATCAATATGCCCAATGACTGTATATTCCTTTTGTATAGTCTAGACTTGTTTACAATATACATAATACTTTCTACTATTACGATATAAAATGCTGTAACGTATATCACTAACAATACAATATACTCAATTATTTTATATCCCTCTTGTATCTCCTTGAATCTTTTGCCAGTGAAGCCGGTATCCCACGAGCGCTTTTTCACTCAACATTTATCCTCAAAACTGGTCTGGCAGCTAATGAGGTCAACATTTAACATATTTCGGTTACCTAAAGTCATCTATCACCAGTCTAGTTTCCGATACCAGTGACAAATATTCCAGAAATGTTGATCATCGAATGCCGTCTATAAAAGCTCTCGTGTGATACCTGCTTAATCCACCTCCAGACTCACCCTTTGATTATTGATGGTGATGGTAACGTTGGCTGGACTGGCTTGTATGTTGATATCCAGCCTGTCTGTTGGGAAAGATATAATAAATTTACAATGCTTACGTGGCATTCTAATGTAAAACTTGCAAAACAAACACACCAAAATAGGGACGACACAATATAAAGACAAGAATGAGAAAACGAGAAAAAGTTGCTTATATGCTCTAACCATTATTTGCATGCAGGTGATTGTTATAGTCTTTATTATATGCCATGTAATAACAATCCTTAAATTTACAATCCTATTTTGTATACGTATTTAAACTATAGCATTATAATATATACACACATTGTCTTTGAATGTTATGTCTCGTAAGATATAAGTATTAACGCAAATTTACTCTTGCAAGTCGCTGGTGTTCAAAGGGTTGATGATACTTATTTATGGTACCCACTGACCTGGTAGACGTGAGGGCGTTCGCTGAGGCCTGAGAGACGGGTCCAGCACTCACCACGTCCGAGAAACAGGGAAGATTGAGTTAGCTGGGCCATATCACAAAAACATATTCAATACTTCCATATTGGTTTGTCTTCTATATTCCAACTATTCCCTCCCGGGCATAGGCTGAGAGCCTGTACATTCTACCGCTGAACACGGTGAAGCCTGTGAGGTCTAATTTCAGTCTAGAGAGTGAGGCATGTGAAGCACCCACTTTACGGCTCGAAGCAGCTCCATCTCTAAAGCTGCTTCGCCTCTGTGCTTCACTGTCTCACCCCCTAGACTCAAACCTTCACTCTCAGAATGCTACCTATTGAGCAATTAACTCACTAGGCATTGCCCCCCTGCAGTATATTTTGAATATGGGAATATTCATACAGTGTTATTTAATCAGGGAACAATACGGGTATTTTTTTTTTTGGAGTTTCGGTGGGCTTTGTGGTAATGCACTGATACTAGGTACAGCACAAGTTCCATCCTAATAATATCTTCCCATTGACATATCGGGATTCGAACCCAGGTCCAATGGATTACCGGTCCAATGGCAAGACCACTCCACCACACCTACCCCAATGTAATCTAAATACATCCAGATGAATGCATGAAGATACATACCTGTACATATAGTAAATCAATACTATATCAATACTGGATCATTCTATCCAGTAATTCAAATGGAATATCTCAATAAAGTACTCGCCTTATATACTCACAAGCCAGGTATTCCCACGCCTTCTGCCCTTCAGGAACATCCGGCGAAGCTCCCACCTCTACTACCGCAGGAGGAGAACCGAGGAACCAACTAGGGAACACAGGTAGCAGCAGAAGGGGCAACAGGGGAGGGGTCGTTGTGGGGAACACAGACATATTCTTAACGCTTTCAGTAGGATGGCGACATTTCTACTATACTTTTGGAAACAGCATGCGATTTCAGTCAGTTTAGGAAGAACCTATAGTGACTGTACAAGTGAAAGGAGTAACAAGAGTAAAAGGAGTAATTTCCCATTAGTACATATATCTTGAGTACTCCTTAATCAAACAGCATTTTCCAATATATAAACGAATATACACCCCAAGCCGTTATTGCACTAATATACCCTTTAAATGTGAAAGCCACACTGAACTAAACTATGGGAGGTGGTACTCTAGTCGTCACTGTTCTTCTAACCAGAGGAGATCAGGATAAACAATATTTCTAATTACTTTCCTCCTGCCGCCAAACTTGAAAATCAGTGCGGAAGAAAGTACGGTCGCGCTAATATGTCATGTCTCAGCTGTCATTACGTTTTGTTCGTTGTATGCTGTATTAATGTCTGCCAGATGTTGAATAGGGTGTGCAAAGATAGGAACATGTTTGTATATCTCACTTGAAACGTTGAATTAATGCTTAGATAATGCTGATACCAATTATTGATCGAAATATACTTGGTGCCGCGACATCACTTATTTGGGCAACTGCAGATTGATTGGCCATACTGCAATGTTTGTTTCTGAATGAATATAACTACCATCTATTCAGTTACATTCAGTTAATATATTTTGATAACTAATATAGTATATGACATCCTGTCATATAGCAATATTAAATTATAGTTGCACAAATTGTAACAGAAAACCACTTAGAAAAATGAAAACGAAAACAGTATATAATGTGATGATTAGAATACTATATTATTTAATAACGCAACAAGTTCTTGAAAGTATTTCGAAATATATAGAAAATGTGATTACAGTGAAGACAAATATAGATTAATAAGGAACATTTGCAGGGGTTGGATAGGGTCAGTATATAGTTAGTTAGACAATTGCATAGATCAATAATAATTTGATTATGCAAGTATATCTAAGAACATTAAATTGCGAGTGATGTTAAGTAAAATAAACTCATAATTCAATCCTGGTAGTATGGTTGAATTTCCATGAAAAAAAAAACAAGGTCAACGAATATTTGTGAGTGACTATACAGGGGGATAATTTGTACCCCTTTGATTCTATTAGGTCCTTCCCAAGCCGAATACATGTTTCTAATGATAACAATAAAACTAACAAACGCGTCTTCCGTACTGAAATGGTTAAGGTTGCTAGCCCCTGGGAGATATAAGTGAGGTGGCGGCCTTGGTAATATCGGGTGTTTTTATCCTGGTCCAGCATCTACGCTCGGCTTCTCAGTCTCTCCGTACCTAGCCCAGTCTCTCCTGTGTTGTGTAATCTGTGTACTCCCTCACATCACTCACCACGTGCAGTTAATTCCTTACCACGTGCAGTTAATTCCTTTAAGCCGCAGAGTCTCATAAATTATAGCTATGCCATGAAGAGTAAGGGAGGTGGCTGTGAGGGGCTGGGAGTGGTGTGGAAGGGGCTAGTGTGGAGGGGGCTAGTGGGGCTGGGGCTGGTGTGGAGGGGGCTAATGTGGAGGGGGCTAGTGGGGCTGTGGCTGGTGTGGAGGGAGCTGGTGGGGAGGGGGCTGATGTCGAGGGGGCTAGTGGGGCTGGGACTGGTTATGGTGGTGCGATGTGGGGTTGTAGGGGAATCACAACTCCCGCTGGAATGGAGGAACTTGGCGCGTGAGTATTTCAACCCTTTCTGTTTTTGAAGAGGCCTTTTAAGAGGACAGAGGCTGTTTTATTGGTCTATTAATTCATGTATTAATTTATTTTTTAGTTTCCTCGCTAGACCTCCATCAAGCTTAGAAAGACCCCCCCTAGACCCCCATCCAAGATAAATGTGTACATTTTTCGGTAGAAAAGTTTCCCGGCCGAAGCCCGGTTTCTCTTAAAATTACAGGCTCGCTATCGCTCGACACGAAATAATCGATACCTAAGTGGCACGAAAGCTCTTAACATTGACAGCGAAATGGGACGAAAGGTGTTAAAATCGCCAAACTAATGGGCTGAACGTCCTTTATTTAGTTTCTCAAAGCCCTCTAGAAATCAAATAGGTGGAGTATATCTCAATTAAACCCTGGGGTCTTTCAGGTCCATCCTAAACTGCTAAAAATCGCGTAGTGAGAGCCAAAGTGAAATGAAAAACGAATCCTAGAACGCTGAAATGCTTAACCCTTTCAATATAGTGGAACGCATTATTTTCTTTGATTCTGTCTATCCTCAAACGATTTCAATACATTTATGAAGACTCCTTGTGAATTTGAGGTTTGGTTGAGATACTTCATAGCCATTTATCATCATTAAACTGCATCACACTTTATCTAACAAGCCGAAAGACTGTGAAAAGCCTATTCTGAGCTTTAACATATTTCTATTTCTAATAAACAAAAACAATATATTAAGAGGAATCAGAGATATTTAACAGTTACTCATTTTGCATTTAAATGTTAGAAATTCGGCTGATAAGGGATGAAATGTCTCCCATGGTTAAGATGTACAAACTATATTATAGCACAATAGTATTTTTGTCATGGCCCTAATTGTTATGGAACTATTTTGCCATTCACTATAATTAAACAATATAACGTTCTTCCCTTTTACAGGAAAGGCTGAATATAAACCTATTGATATGGTGGCAGTCACACGAACAGAGGGTAAGATCTCTCTCTTTCTCTCTGTATCTATCTATCCATCTATCTATCTATCTATCTAGATATCTATCTATATATCTTTATCTATATATCGCTCTCTCTCTCTATATAGTGTATATAGCATTGACATAAAATGGCATATATAGCGTATAATAAAGGCATTGTACACATCAAATTATATGGTACATTATTTTCCGCTCCTTCATGAAAATATATGACAATATTCTGCAGCAGTAATATTCTTAATAATCTTTTAACAATTACGCCTAACGCCAATTCATAGCTATCTATCCCTTCTGTACCGGCGACGTGTTTTTGCACTGTATTGTCGCTATTTTTAGAAGATTTCGTGCAGCTTAGGAAGAATATATGTTAACTAAAAGGATTAATTGAGATAGGCTGTAACCATTTAAGGGGTACACGTCCTTCCAAAGCTGAATAAAGTCGCTTAATATTTGCCAGCATATAATGAAAGAGGACGTCACCGGTACTGAGAGAGATAATCATTCCCGTGTCTGTTCTACTTACCAGGTGAGAGGGCGAGGCACATGAGGGTGACAGTGAGGCTCAGCAGGTCTAGAGTGGAGCTGTACAAGGATGATGTGCTGGTAAGTAATGCCTTCAGATATACACATACACATTCCCTCTCTAAACATATATATATATATATATATATATATATGTAAAATGAAATAAAATACAAATGTTGATATACTGGAGGTGAAAACATTTGGGTACTAAGTTTTCATCAATCCTAAAAGAAAGGGCAATGAAGATCTTTGAATAAGTCTTTTGGTATAATGACCAATTCTTATCTTCAAGGTGTATGAGAAGCACGGCGAGGCGGTGGGTGTCCTAAATCCCCAGGCTGCCAACCACTCCGGCGTGCACGTGGTAGCCCTGCACGAGTCGGACGGGCGCGTGATAATGGCCGTACGGTTCCTCACATACCAGCCCGCAGAGCACGCCCGCCTCAGAGAGTGTTTGGACGCCGTGCAGAAGGGCAGGATACTAGTTGTACTGGGTATGGTACGTAAGAAGATGAGAGTCGTGTAGATTTACGTAGAGAGAGAGAGAGAGAGAGAGAGAGAGAGAGAGAGAGAGAGAGAGAGAGAGAGAGAGAGAGAGAGAGAGAGAGAGAGAGAGAGAGAGAGAGTTTTAATCTGATCCATGATAAGAAGTTTATATCAATGAAATATTACACATACATTACTAAAGATAAAACTCGCCAGAATATGTCAAAGAAAGGGATAGCAAGACATCAACAAGGTAATAGATAAATAGATTACAAATAAATACAAAATAAATATATAAAACTTGGCATATCAAATTATTCACCGGAAAATATTTGTATTATTATGGTGATAGTCCTTATCTATTTCTAACATTCTAATTTCTAACTGTCTTGATGGTGTAATGGTTAGAGTGTCTTAGATCTGTTTGTGGTAAACCAGGTTCGAAGCACGAAATAATCACATGCTTTCATTGATTTCATAGGGAGGTGTTTGGTGGTGGGAGTGAAATGAATAAATTAAATTATAAAATGATAAAAAAAAAATTCAAGTTGTATAAGTGCCCAAGTGTTATTTCTAGATTACACACAAACTGTCATTAAGGTTCCTCCAAAATTACATGCTAGCCAGGAAAAATATCTAAATAAGCACGAAAGGTCTTAATATTGACAACAAAATCGGGTGAAAGGTCTTAAATTTGCCAAACTACTGAGCCGAACGTCTTAGATTCTTAAAACTAATGGGGCTAAACATGAGGTAGAAGGGGGGCAAAAAACTAAATAAATAATAATAATACTTTACACCCCTGCTTTCTACAGCCAGAGTGGGTGATGTTCCTGGGGCGGGAGGCAGAGAGGGTCCTAGGGGCGCTGGGGTCCCGGTGGGTGGCTAGGGTGGCCCAGGGGGAGGTGTGGGCCTGGATAGGAGTGGTGGGAGGCCGGACATTAGCAGAAGGAGCCACCACCAGAGACCTGCGGCAATACCCTTCTGCTGACATTTGGCTGGACGTCTATATCGCCAAAAGGGTATCAGGTAAATTATTCCAAAACATCATACTCAAAAAATATCGTTGACTCAATAAACTACCGGTAGTGCAATTAATCTGTGAGCAAAATTCAGAAATTATACCAATCAGTGCCATATCTGAAAGGGCAAATTGTTTACCAATATCTCCAATAAACCACTTGTAATTTATATACTGTAGATATTCAATGACAATGTCAGCACCTCAAAATACCATCAGTATCGGCTCTGTGCCAGTGCATAGCCTCACCAACACACTCTACACCAAGTGGTTCTGTCAACGCTGGTCCTCTTACTATGGCAGCACACATCTTATGGTTATCCTCCTTTTTACCTGCCCACGTCTCGAGAAGCAGCAATCAGCTTTATCTTTGACAATAATTCACATAATGTATTGTTGAAAATAATTACAAAACTATTAATAGCTCTCTCATGTTTTTGTGCTTATCAATGTGAAGTTATATATAATTTGACCTGACTGTACCGTTCAGCAGAGCCCCGGTGCACGTGGTACACTCTCCCTGGGCTGCACCGTCAGGCCACCTTCTGTGAACGGTATGAAGGCTACGGGGACCTCTGCCACTGCACGCGACCCTTCCTGCCCGACATACGGAAGTTACAGGTAAGCATGACGGCCAGGTGTACTGTACATTCAAAGACAGTCGGTTTTTCTGGCCCCCCCTTCTCCCTCATATTTAGTCCCATTAGTTTTCAGATTTTTAGAAGTTGACATTTCTTTGTCAATATTAGTAGATCTTAACCGATGTCGATAAACAGTAATATTATGCTAATTAGAAACAAAAAGTTAAGCTGACACTGGTTTAGTTGGTATTAGTTGACGTGGTACTAATTGAAATCTACAGGAAAAAATGGCATGCACACGGGAATGAGTGTTAGAAAGATAGCAGTTTATGAATTAGGTGGAAGGGAAACACTGTAACACAGGAGCTTGAATTCTTTTCCACCTTCCACCTAATTCATCCACTTGTCATAATGTATCAGCCACATAGCAGTTTATGTGAATATAGTTTTATCTTTTCAGAAAAGGATCCCTATGCAAGAGGACATCCCCGTTGTGATTGTGACAGCAAACAAACCTCGCCACTTGTACAGGTAATGATGAAGTAGAATACATAGTTCTTGAGCCAAATCCCAAACATTTACTAATAGGTTCAGTTGGCTCAATTAGCTCATTTACCCTTCCGCATATTTACACAGCTAGTTTGGTTACTTTTGCTTGGCAATATGTTTTTTTTCTTCGCATACTATTATACACATATTAATTGAAGACAAATATTAGGAGATAGATGTACCAATGTTGTGTGGTGACTAGATGACTGGTACCATCCGAGTGGTCTAGCTACTAAGGGATACAATTACTCATTGACAAAATTATGATATCACCTCGAATTAATATCTCCACAAGAATACAAACATTGCCTTGTACAATATAGTTGCCATTATTAGCTTCCCGAATGGTACCGATTATCATTCTGGTCCTCGGGCTACTAGGGAATACGAATATTCGACTGTTCTCAATAAAGAAGTAGAATAATTATTAGCAAGTAGAAATATTGGTAAATTACTTTTATATTTTTCTTCACTAGATTAATGAAAAACATATTTACCATCGCTGGAGGTGGGCAAACGGAAGTGATTCTTTCTGCTGACGGAGGGCGCGGCGAGACCCTAGACCTGGCCCGGGTTCTGGGTGTGGCGGCAGTGGCTCACAGGCCGCAGGGGGTCGGGGGCAACAGGACCAACGCCAATGTTCGCTTCGCCCTCCACACAGTCTTCGCACGCTTCCCTCAGGCAGACAAAGCAATCCTACTTGAAGACGACCTCCTTATATCGCCCGACTTTTTCAGGTCAGGAAAACCATTAAGTGTGAAAAAAAGTTACAGGAATAACGCGTTTATAATCAATTCAGTAAATCTAGAGCAAAATCATAACAAAACAAATTTCTTTAGGTGGATAAGGCCTTGAAGACATAATTTTTTCAGCTGAATATATCTAACGAAGAATACGATATTATGTAATATCCATTTCAAAATTAATGTTATTATGTGGATAATAGTTTCTTTCACCAGGCTGCCCCTCTGCTGACCCGGGATCCCACTATCAGTTGCATCAATGCCTTCAGCAGCTACAGCTTCCCTGCCACTGCTAGGGATCCAGGGGTACTGCTGAGAGCCAGGAGCTACCCTATGTATGGTTGGATGACCACCAGAGCCTATGCCGCAGAGGTCATTCCGAAGTGGGTGTCCGAGGTAGAGTGTGAACAGTTTTTTTACAATTTGGGGTCAGAGGAATGGGAAAATCTATAATGATATTTGGGTGCTAAAGGAAGAGTGTGATCAGTAGCAAGGGTATTTGAGTGCCCAAGCTATTGATTGGATATTTTCAAGAATATTTGTTAAGTTTGTGGGACCTTACACTGTAGATGCCATTCTGCATGGATGTCTGAGATATGAAGCAAACATTCTTTCGCCAAATACGCAATCCCGAAGTGAGTGTCCGAAGCAGCAATTGAAAGTTTCTCAGGGTATTAACTTATCATTTGGAAGCTAACAAGTGAAAACAAATCGTCTTCCATCAGCGTGGGGACTGGGACTGGTGGCTGACATGGGAGGACCTTAGGAGAGGCCGAGATGTGGTTCTGCCCGAGGTATCACGAACCTTCCACTCGGGTTCAGCTGGGGTTCACGTCTCGGGCTTCGAACAGGCTATCTACTTCAACCGAATGATCTACAACCATCAGCCAGACGTTACCCTTGTAGCTGTTGACGAGTAGGTGGATTGTTACCCTCCCTAGTGAAATAATCTTGTTATCTCTCATTTGCTTGTGTCTGTGTGTTTGCATAATATCTGTCGATCAAATATATGGATTTTGAATACATATGGCCACTACTTATACTTGGTATTCGAATACAAACCATTAACGTTTGGATGACGCCACTGCCCTCTTGTTGTACCTCTTCAAACATATCTTAAAATATATTTTTCCTGAATGTTGTTCAATTGTATTAGTCACTGAATTTACATACACATTTTTAGATTAATGTAAGAAGCAAATGTGGGGTGGGGCCCTTGCCCACCGAAAAACAACAACTCTTGTACCAGGAAGAGAAATTCAATGCCATGAATACTTGAATGACGGTAACAACCATTTTATTGTATGACACGACACCTGAAGAGAAGACCTGAGAGAGTCAAAACTTGTTGTGATATCACAATATGAATTTATTTTTCCGTCACGTGGGTATAATTGATCTTTTCTCAACACTTGTAACTTTGACTTCCCGCAGAATGGTACGAGAGAGCTACGAGGTCAGATTAGCGAGTGACCTGAGACGAGCTGAGACCCTAACTCCACCGTCCCGTGACCTCTTTAACATGACCTGGCTGACCCGGAACTCCCTGCGACCCCTAGCGATCTACCTGTATGCTGAGGACGACAACGACAAGTATCAGAGCTTTAGTATTTTTCTCAAGGTTTGTTGGTTCTCAGTGTTCTTGTTGATTTTTCATTTATGGTATTTTCTTCAACTATACTGTATATAAATAGATAGATAGATATATATATAGATAGATAGATAGTTAGATAGAGATAGATAGATATGTGTGTGAGCGTGTATTGTTTTCATCATTAGTTGTGTGTTCGTGTGTCTTCGGGAGTGTGTGTGTGTGGGGAGTTTGGGGGGGGGGGGGGGAGTGGGAGGGGGTCTTTTGTCTGTGTGTTGGTATTCATTGATTACTTCAATACAATTTTATTGCGTGGGTGTACTGTATGACTGATTTTGTATGCCAGATATATATAGTGAAGATCATAGCAGACGATACATTTCAAAATATTATAAAAGGTATTTGCTTTGGCTCATATAATATTTGTTAATAATCGTATTTTTTATGCTACATTAGGTTGTGAACAGCTTATTGGACGCTAGTATTATAATCATATACATTGACATCCATTTATTAAGTTGTATGAACTTCTATATTTGAATTACATGTTAATTCATTACTTTTTCACTGACAGTATATTTTAGTTGACTGCCGAGCAAAGCCCTCCCTCAACTTTTCATCTCTAGTTTCGTACTTGCAATTAAACTTTTTCGGTCCCATTCTGAAAACTTTCGTATTGCACCTCACCATTTATCCTTTATTTCCACCGTCCAAGTGTATTTATTATTCGTATCTCAGTAAGGACCTCTATTGACAGCTGATTTCCCCAACCATATACTATATATAATTTAATTTACCATGGAAGTGAGTGCTTGGCATAATAACAACATAAGAACATAAATAAAATTGAAATCTGCAAAAGGCTTATTGGCCCACACGAGGCAGACTCCTCCTTCCTATAATTATAGGCCCACTATTTATGGCTTACCAATAATGAATGAATAATACCGTAGTAGTGGTAACAGTAATAGTATTGGTACTAACAAAAGTAGTAATGATAGTGGTTGCGGACATAATCTAAGTACCCGAGAGTTGTACAAGGGTTAGGTGAGACTGAGATGAATTAGTAGTAGAGTAGTAGAGGTGGTAGTAGTAGTAGTAGTAGTAGTAGTAAAATAGTAATGCTAGTGTCTCTTCCTTTCAGTGCCTGCGAACGTATGATCTAAGCACCCGTGAGCTGTACAAGGGTGTGATGAGGTTGAGATGGCACCGCAGTCTTCTCTACCTGGTGGGCTGTCCTGCATCACCCTTCTGGTTAGTGAGAGAGAGAGAGAGAGAGAGAGAGAGAGAGAGAGAGAGAGAGAGAGAGAGAGAGAGAGAGAGAGAGAGAGAGAGAGAGAGAGAGAGAGAGAGGATTTTATATAATATAGGGAGGATCTGTGGTAATTATAAGGGTAAAGGCTATCTCAATTAACTCTGACTTCCATATACCCTTCCTAATATGAACCAAATCATCTACTAATAACCGTCGAAAAACTGTCAATACGCTTCATAAGGGGTTAACCCTTCCAGTACCTGTGCCGTCCTTTCAACTTCATTTTGGCTACTATTCGACAATTCTAGTCAGCTTAAAAAAGGGTCACCAGCAATTAACAGGCTTCAAACTATCTCCCATAACCATTTTTCGACCACATATCTTTCATAAACTGCACAAAATCGTCTAAATATGGCCAGCATAAAATCATAAAGGGTCTCCAGCAATTAACAGGCTTTCAACGATCTCACTTAACTATTTTTACTACCACAAATCCTTCTTAAACTGCATAATATGACAAGGCTATAATCATAAAGACGTCGGTGGTACAGTAGGGGTTATAATTACCACTCCCTCTACAACAGTGTCCACAACCCCCACGGCCAGCTGGTGTACAAGCCGACCCCCTCTGAGGTGCTGAGAGTGACCCGGGACAGAGACCAGTGGGACCTAACCTACCTGGACCAGAACCATCGACTAGCCCACCAACCTCACCACCACCATGACCTCTCCCTTAGTAATATCGTGTATAGCCATCAGCCATCTTGAGGAGGGATGGGCGTATTTATTTGCTCATTTATGTATCTTAAAATCGCTAATCTAATGAGCAAAGAGTTTTAAGATCTCTCAAAACTAATATGGTTAAGCATGAGGGAGAAGGGGGTCCAGTAAAAAAGACACTCCCCTTAAGCTCCAGCAAAGAGAGGGTCATATGAGGATCTTTGTTAAACAGCAAACGAGAATTCCCGTGTTTGGAAAAAGTGATCAATGAAACTGCAATTGTCGAGTCCAAAGATACACGTTATTATCGAAAAGAGGATTGCAGAGATTGAAAGAGGGTGCAAACAAAATGGGCAGCGATGTTACATAAATACCGCGAAAAAGGGTGCTGATATCGAGTGGCTGGTTAATTTACTTTTAGATCACGTGTAGTCTTTTGTGAACACTTGCAAATAGAATTGGGGTGTGTTCGTTATTTGTTTTTCTGCCCACCACCTCCCTAAAATGAGGATAACATTAAATTATAAAACAATTGTTGTGGAATACAGGCTGGCATCACATTATAATCAGCAGCTTAATTTTATAAAGTTAGATCATTAACAAAAGCCCATAAAATTGAATGAGTGTCTTAAATTTCATTCAATCAGATTGTGATATATTATTTTTCTAATGAGAATATTTACCCATTCAGTATATCAGTCATAGTCTTTAATTTCATTCAAGTTATTATATGCAGATTGTATTCAGATTAGGAGGAAGCTGCTCCCAGTACTATACATTTCGATCTCAGTTTCATATGTCTAATTCTGTGTTTTCGTAACATTTATAATTTTATATTTTTGATTATATTTTATCATGGTTCTGTAATACTCCCTCTAGATTTTACAGCGTTGTATTTGTCTTAAAATTTCCTTAGTATTCATCATGGCTCTTAATGTTAATGATATTGTAATATATTCTTTATATCTGCAAGACCTTCAGCTGCAACGACCCGGTCCATAAGTGTTAGCATTTGTACTTTAAGGTAAATCAAGAATATGTAAAAACAAATAGGCCTATATATATTATCTCTAGAGGTCCTTCATTATGACTAATTAGTTCTATTACACCTTCAAAACTACCAACAATAATTGACAAGACGTTCAATTTCGAATCTGCCTATGGCCCTATGCTATCAACTCTGCGATTTCATGACCGCTTAGTTTATGGAATGAGCAAATTGGAGAATGCCTATTAGATCAAATGAATAAATTAGAAGTGGCTCCATTTTGAAAATCAGCAATTTCTAGAATATCTATTATATAAAATGAACACATAGGCAAGCTCACAGCAACCACGTATCTGATATGTGTTGTCCTATTGGCTCTCCTCCTCAATACGTATCATTTCGTAACTATCTCCCTTCCCTATACTCAACTCTCCTCTCCACTTATCTTACTTCTCACTTCATATCTCCTCACTCCCAATCTTCCCCAGATCTCCTCCCCAACAGTAGCTAGCCCTCACGTCCCCGCCACCTTGTTCTTCCCCTCCCTCTCTAAGCCTATTACACCCCCCAACCCCCAGGAAATAGGGCGATTCAACAATTGGTCAGGATTCTCTCTTCCCCCCTGCCAATTTTCAGGCGGAATGAGCAGCGCCGCGACTCATCTGGGACAGTTCTCACGCTGGCAGCTAGGGGGTGTGTGGTGGTGGTGGTGGGTGGTGATAGTGGTAGTGGTAGAGTGTGGTAGTGGTGGTGAAGTGTGGTAGTGGGGGTGGAGCGTGGTGTGGTTGAGTGTGGACAGTGGAGGTGGGGATGGTGTGTGTTAGGAGAGACATGGTGCTGGCTTGTGGTTGGGTGGTGTGGTGGTGGTGGTGGTGGAGCGTGGTGGTGTGGTAGGAGAGATATGGCGCTGGCTTGTGGTTGGGTGGTGTGGTAGTGTAGTGTGGTGGTGTGGTAGAAGAGATACGGTGCTGGCTTGTGGTTGGGTGGTGTGGTAGTCTGGTGGAGTGGGCTGGTATGGTAGGAGAGATATGGTGCTGACTTGTGGTTGGGTGGTGTGGTAGTGTGGTGAAGCATGGTGGTATGGTTGTGGTGAGGTGTGGTGGTGTGGTAGCAGAGTGACTGAGAGTTATCTAGGTAGACAGTAAGTCAATTGGACATAATTATCTTGTTAACAGGAATAGAAAGATACATTTTGTCTAGTAATCTTGTGAGGTGAAGGCTGGTCCTATCCAGAGTGAAGTTTGGCAACTTGCGAGGGAACGCGAAAGTGGTCCCGGACCCTAAGAATTGGGCTCTCTCTCGAGTCGGCCACCCCCAGCAATGGGACATGTGCCTGAGTATATACATACAGTACATACAATCTTGTGAAATGGGGCAAATCCTGTCTACAAATATTGTCAACTGGGATAATTAGACAAAATGCTTCAACCAGTAAAATCTTGTCAAGCGGCCATATCTTGTCATATATAAATGTCTTGCATCAGATAAACTGCTTTCCCGCCCTCCTTCTCTCATGCATCTTGTGTCCCTAATCCTAATCCAGGCAAGAAGAAGAAGAAGGGTAAGAGGACCAGTAAAGCCGAGAGTGAAATATGAGCAGGGGGTCGAGAGTTAGTGAATATCAAAGAGTGAAGATTGGCAGAAGGACGAGAGTGAGTGAATATCAGGGAGTGAATATCAGTGAGTGGAGGTTGGCAAGAGGTCGACGTGAGTGAATATCAGTGAGTGAAATATGTATGATTAAGAAATAATTAGTGAGTGGACATTGATAGGAGAATGAGAGTGAGTGAATATCTGTGAGTGGAGATTGGCAAGAGGTCGAGCATGAGTGAATATCGGTGAGTGGAGACTGGCAGGGGAATGAGAAAGAGTGAATATCTACGAGTGACGATTAGTGAGTGAGTAGAACAAGAGTGAGTTCATATTGGTGTATGGACATTGACAGGTTGACAAGAGTGAGTAAAAATCGATGAGTGCAAAGCGGCAGGAGTCTCTCTCTCTCTCTCTCTCTCTCTCTCTCTCTCTCTCTCTCTCTCTCTCTCTCTCTCTCTCTCTCTCAGATTAATGCTGAAAACCTACAAAGCATATACAGAGAATACAATGAATGCAAAGAATGCACAAAGAATAATGCTAAAGATGTTAAAAAAGAATACAATGAATGCAATAAATAAACAGAATATATATAATGCTAAAGGTGCTAAAAAGAGTATACAGTGAACACAAAAATACGAAGAATATGCAAAAATAATTATAAAATACAAAGAATATACTCTGAATTGTGATACAAAATTTACAAAGAATATACAGAATTGACCTAAAAATATACAGAATACACGAAGAAAAGTGCAAAAAAATGTTACAAAGAATGTACAGAGAATACCCAAAAATGCGAAGAATATAATAATAATAATAATAATAAATAAAAATGCTGCCTCATACCGTATAAGGGATAACTGGACCTCGGGCGGCCCTTGACTGGAGATATGGGCGGTACAGGGTGGGCGGAACAGACTGTGGGTGAGAGCCGGAGCCTGATATATGGTCGAAAGTCGGACGAACGACCATTCTCTCTCGGCTTAGTCTTGGTATGTCCACGAGAAGAGAGAGAGGAAGAGGAGGAGGAAAAGAGGGAGAGAGAGAGAGAGAGAGAGAGAGAGAGAGAGAGAGAGAGAGAGAGAGAGAGAGAGATAATAAGGAAAACGAAGAAGAACATTTATGAGGAAGAGGTGAGGGAGAAGATACAATAGGAGAGAAGAGAAGAGAAAATGAGAGAAGAGAAGAGAGAGGAAGAAGAGGAGGGGAAGATAATAAGATAAATACTAAGAAAGAAATGAATAGGAGGAGGAAGATAAGAAGAAAAGAAGAAGAAGGTATAGGAAGAAGATAATATAAGAGCGTAAGGGAAATAAGAAGACAAATCATGGAAGAGGAGAGGAAATGTGTATCATCAGGAATGGAAAGGAATGGGAAAAACAGGAAGGAAGCTTGAGAATAGTTAGTTGGAGAGAAGAATTTTGATAGTGAAGGGGGATAATACAAAACAAATGTCAACAGTTCAAGGAACAAATACAGTAGATGTACAGTTTAAGGAGAGGATTTTAATGTGTTCCTTAGACCTCCATCAAGTTTAAAATTACACCCCCTAGACCCCCTCTCAAGGCAAATTTTTACATTTTTCAGCAGAAACATGTACTGGCCGAAGGCCGGTTCTTCTTAAATTACAGGCTTGCTATCGCTCGCAAGGAAAACATTGACACCTAAATGGCACCAAAGTTCTTGATATTGATATAAAAATGAGACGAAAGGTTTACAAATCGACAAACTAATGGGGCGAACGTCTCAAAATCGACAAACTAATGGGGCTAAACATGAGGAAGAAGGAGGACCAGAAAAACGACCCATCTCCCCTTAAGGAACAGCTAGATATCCAGTTGAAGGGAACAATAGAGGGCATACTATAATCTGTCTATTTTCATCTTAGGGTAAATTGAAATGCCTTTTTTATGATTAATCGGCTATTACAGAGATTTTGTACCGAAATATATTGTTACAAAATACATGTTTGCTATTTATATGACGCAGAGGCATAGTAGTTTCATACGTATCCATTGCGTCTCGAGATATGAGTTGCTAGTTCAATTTACCATCAGCTGGACAAAATACACTACTGTGAATAGACTGCGAAGAGCATCACAAGGAATAGGAACTTAATGGAAATGAGTAATCGAAATGCTGATGATAGTAATAACACCACACATTAATGCATCACGATTAGTCTATTAAGATATATACTCATCTAGCTTGCACTCTCTCTCTCTCTCACACACACACACACACACTCTCTCCTTCTCTCTGATATATATATATATATATATATACAAATTTCACTAAAAATGGAGGAAGATATGAATACACCCGAGATAAAATAGTTGGAGTAGAAACAAGATGTGAACTCGGGCGACACAACCTGCACCAAGCCTGTCTCGGAGAACCTAAAGATTTGTTGAGAAAACCTGAAGTTGTAATCTTTATCGAAGTCCAGGTCGAGGAAAGTGTGTGTATGTCTGTTTGTGTCTATGTGTGTGTGTGTGTGTGTGAGTGTCTGTGTGTGTGTGTGTGTGTGTGTATGTGTGTGTGTGTGTGTGTGTCTAAGGTACACAACCAACAGTTCTAACTAAAAATGTTTTGTGTACTATTTATGCTACTCATCATAATTCTGAGTATTGTGATGACACAAACAAAGTAGACTTAACGTGCCTTCTGCTTAGGCACAATCTACTTTTATACCAACCATTGCTGTGATCGCATATATATTTATAAAGAAAATTATGACAAGAAGAATAGCTCTCTTTAACTGCTGGCATTACTGCTTGTTGAATTAATAACCAAGAGCAGTAAAATAGAAGCTATGATTACAGAAATACCAACACGTCAAAATGTTATTAATATGAAACTTGCATATTCGTGAATATGGGAATATTTTGAAAACCAAAATTGGTAATACATTTTGCGTGAAGGGTGAATGCCTTTGATGTGTATATGGCAATGTTACGGTCATATAATATCCGCGCAATATGCGAGAACATTACTACAGCACACCTACGCGTTTTTCGACAAATACGTTGATCCAAAAAGTTTAACTTATGCAATACAATAATTAATGTTCAGTTAAATGCTTTGATGCTTTGGCACGAATAGAAATTTCTATCCCTACTGTCCATTACTGCAAAAAAAAAAAAAAAAAAAAAAAAAAAAAAAAAAAAAAAAGAGGCAAAATTACACTGTGTTTGATATATGCCGCGCTCAGCCAACTGTATATGTTCAAGATAGATATATAGATAAATAAATACAAAATACAATATACATAAAACATGTATATAAATAAAAGGTTGAGGGCAAAATTGAAAGAAATTTTTATATAGAGACAGTAGAAGACTATTTATGGGGTAGAGATATATCGATAGAGTATGAGAAAGTGAACAGACAGAGAAACAAATCAAAGGAATACAGAACAAGAAAATAGTGGAGAGAGAGAGAGAGAGAGAGAGAGAGAGAGAGAGAGAGAGAGAGAGATACCACTGTCCAGCAGATGTTAGGACAAGACACATGGTCCTCTGTTGGCGTCCACTGTCTGCCACTACACCCAGGTTGTGCTGGAAGAAGAAGAAAAAGAAGAAGAAACTAAACATACAAATAATAATAATAAGAAGAAGAAAGCAGAGGGGGACATGGAAGAGAAAAATAAGAATAAGAATCAGAAGAAAACGAAAAACAAGAAGACGAAGAAGAAGAAGAAGAAAATGGAAGAGAAGAAGAAGAAGTTAAGGAGAAAAAAAAGAGGAGAAGTAGAGACAGAAAAGATGATGGAGGAGGGGGGAGAAAAAGAGGAGAAAGGGGAAGAATGGAAAATTACAGGAAAGGAATATGAGAAGGAGGATATAAGAACGAGAAACAGACTAAAAAGAGATGATACATGGAGAGAGTGTATAATTATGTATGGCTAGACGCTAAGAGAGAGAGAGAGAGAGAGACAGAGAGACAGAGAGAGAGAGAGAGAGAGAACACACCCTTGTTACCACGGAGAAGAAGAAGGAGTAAGAGAGGCGACATGCAAATCTGGCGTCGGTGGTGTTGATGGAGGGCCGTCATGTGTCATACCTCTTTCCCTACACAGTGTCAATACGGACTAGGATTTGTTTTTTTGTATTATGATATGTTGTGTTATGCTATGTTTGCTACGTTGTTACGTAATGATAGGTTAGGCGAGATCAAGTTAGCGTAGGTTGACATTTTAGAGGGACGATATCAAATCTGGCGTAAGTGGTGGTGGTGGATTTTTTTCTTTTTTCTTTTTCCGCTCAACACGGTGAAGCCTGTGAAGTCTCGTTCCAGTCTTGGGAGTGAGACATGTGAAGCTGCAACCAGCCTTTGCTTAGCTTAAAAATTATTGGGATGGCCATCAGCCCATCAGGACTATTAGGCTCGACCAGCCTTTGCCATCTTGCCTTCGAATATACAGTATATGGAGCTGCGTCACCTTCGTGCTTCACTGTCTCACCCCCAAGACTCTCAGAACGCCACCTATTGAGCAATTAACTCACTAGGCATTGCACCCCTGTAGCGTATTTTGAATATGGGAATATTCATACAGTGCTACTTAATCAGGGATTTGGTATTTCGGTGGGTTTTGTGGTAATGTACTGATACAAGGTACAGCACAAATTCCATCCCAATAATATCCTCCTATTGATACATCGGGATTCGAACCCAGGACCATTTGATTACCAGTCCAGTGGCAAGACCACTCGACCACACCATTGCAAGAACAGTTTATAAATATGGAGTTTAAATATTTGACACTATAATTTGCCTGAGTCGAAGATGATGGTCAATGGATGATCCACTTTCCTGTTGTTGTTATTGCTGTTGTTGTTAAGGGAGGGGTTGCATAAGACTATTCTTATAATAATACTGCCGTATATGTTTAGCTTTTTAACTGGAATTTGGCAGGCAGATAAATATGTCCTACAAAGTTTCTTATGTTAATTTAGTACAACATTTTTACATTAAAGTCTAGAAAATCCATGGTCGTCTATTTTGATTGATTGTCGTTTCAATTGAGATTCTAATAAGATATCTGGTAAACCATACAGTTATTACCGATAGAAATACTATTCTATCAAAGTTTGTCGTGTAGAACAATTTGTTTTGTAATTTATTATCTCTTTATTGCCATCCTAAAATAGCGTTTCTGATTGTTTTTATTTACTCCACATACAATCGTTCTTTAACAGCAATTTGTTCATTTATTACAAGAGAGAGAGAGAGAGAGAGAGAAAGAGAGAGAGAGAGAGAGAGAGACGTGAGTTCGATGGAAAGAACGGTCAAATAATAACAAAGGCCATGAGCCATTACCCCTTTCACGCACATATGACGCAGAGGTTGCCAGATTAGCAATAAGAAATAGAGTTCTCTCACTCTTATAATTACCTCTCCAAAATTAGTTTTCTGCCCACAGCTAACTCAAAGACAACTGCAGAGCTTGAAGTAACTAAACTAAAGGTTTCTAAATACCCCTGATGGTAACAAAGGCTTTAAAGTATCACTAATAGGCTCAAAATCGTGTCCTATGTCGGAGAGGGTTAAGCATACAAAAAGGAACTAGACCTATAACACGATATACAAACAGAAACTCTTCCATAATATTCAAAATGTAAATATACAGTCTACGGGAGAAGAAAAAAAACTTGGATGATGAACGACAAGCTGGCCTTAAAGGGGTCGTACTTGGTTTTTGGGCTATATATTTATACATTTAATTATGTTTGAGTTTCCTCGCTAGACCTCCATCAAGCTTAGAATAACACCCCCAAGAGCCCTGTGAGAAATAAATTGACTACACCGGTATCTGGGGAATGTTGGCAACAACCTTCCGATAGGGTAACCTCACTAGAGTGAACAATTTCCTACCAGAACCCGGTGATTGTATATATTGTAGAGATTAATTAATGTTAGGTAATTTAGTACTGTAAAAGATTACCTTGATCAAGTTAATTTAGTTATAAAACCTTGTAGAAATAAGTTTAGAAGAACTGTAAAGAGGATCAGTTTAAATATTCCCGCGACCGCATACGCGATCCACCGTTTGCTTTAGGGTAGTTAATATCTTGATATTATGTTCACTAAATCGTTGTGAAACGATGTTCACCTTTATAATTATATAATTTAAATGCTGATAATTATTTATATGATTTCGTGAAGAGGGAATGAACCCTTGGTAACGAATTAATATATAGTGTATTTAAGAGTCGCAAATTGAAGTTCCGATCAGACGCTAGTAAACATCTGAACGGTAGAGAAGTGTCCCGTGATCTCTTCCACCACAATTCCCACGCCCGGCCCGGAGTCCTGACCTATAACCCTTATCTACCGAAGCCGGAATCCTCTGAACTAAACCAGGACCCTAGTTATAGCTAAGTCATTGATATATATGGCCATTTATATAATGTTTAGTTAGGGCATCCTGAGAGATAGGCTACCATAGTTCATACCATAAGGTAGGCGATCTCAGAATTTATTTTTATTTATGTTGATTAATTTAATATTTCGATTGGTGTGGTAAGAGATAACCTTTGGCCATATTATCCCCCACAAGCCCTCTTCAAGATAAATGTGTACATTTTCGATAGAAAAATGTCCTGGCCTAAGGCCGGTTCCTCTTAAATTACAGACTCGCTATCTCTCGCCAGGAAAAAAATCGTCACCTAAATGACAAGAAACATCTTAATATTGACAAAACAATGGGACGAAAGGTATTAAAACCGCCTTAACTAATGGGCCGAGCATCTTAAAATCTGAAAACAAATGGGGCTAAACTTGATGAAGAAGGGGGTCCATAAAAAGCGAGTACTACCCCCTTAAGAGAGCGCGGGGAGGGAAAAAAGAAAGGCGAGAGTAAAAACGTGAGGTATAGGAGGGAGGCAGAAGGTGGTGGTGATGAATGAGGCCGGGGAAGGGGGCACAAAATTGGGGAGTAGAAAAGAGACTATATATATATATATACTGTATATGTATTTATATATAACTTTATGGTGTCTCTGTATTAGATTGGGAGTGACTATTCATAAAACAGACCTTGTACATCTAACTATGGATCAGTCAAAGACAAATATGACCTCGATTATTTGTACAAGTAGTATCAACAAAATAGTAGATATAGGCCCAACAGATACAGCGCAGGAAACCCCCAAATAGGCACTAGATGAAGGAGAACAGAACACAGTCATAGGGTCTGAAGTTTGGCGCCAGGGACCGACTACCTACCTTATCTGCTGATGTCAGAGGAGAGAGAGAGAGAGAGAGCTACATAGAGCTACATAGAGCTACATAGAGCTACATAGAGCTACATAGATACACAGACCACACAGACCTCAAGGTCCTTACTAGGCAGTCTGGCCTTACAAACTATAATATGCATATATGCATATATACACATACACATACATACATATACATATATACATATACATACATATACACATACATATACACATACAGAGAGAGAGAGAGAGAGAGAGAGAGAGAGAGAGAGAGAGATGAAATAATATTTTATTCTAGTTTCCTGTAAATGATGTTATACAAGATCAAACTAAAAGGATTAAGAATATTTTCTCTTAAATCCTTAGTTTAAGAATGACCTGTTTGTATAGACTTATATTACAGCTAGCGAAAGATAATTATATATACGACTATGGTAGACTTCTCGTTATGAACAGGTATATAAGTAAATGGCCACGTACAGAAAACAACCAACCTCTTCTGTACCGGCGACGTCTTTCTTATTTTATTTCAGCTACATTTAGACGATTTTATGAAGCTTGGGAAAGATATGTGGTAGCTAAGAGAATTAATTGAGATAATTTGTAGCCCTCTAACTGGGAGACATCCATCCTAAGCTGAATAAAATCGTCTAGTAGTTGCCAGAGTATAATTAAAAGGACGTCACCGGTACTGAATGGGTTAAAGGCAATCTATACCCCAATCAATATTTCCTTCATTCTGCGACTTTAACTCCTTTCAAGCTATTGTCCAAACATTATATCTTCGAATTTGACTCTCCATCACTCTTTTAATAATTTGCTGGGACAATAACTACAAGTGGTCTTGCATTTTGTCTATTTCTTATCCACAGAAACGAAAAGAACAAAGAAAGCAAGAAACATCTAAAGTAATAATATCAGGAAGGGGAGATAGGACTGATAGGATGGGACATACAAAGAGAGAGAGAGAGAGAGAGAGAGAGAGAGAGAGAGAGAGAGAGAGAGAGAGAGAGAGAGAGAGAGAGAGAGAGAGAGAGAGAGAGAGAGAGAGAGAGAGAGAGAGAGAGAGAGAGAGAGAGAGAGAGAATTTCCTTCAATTTTGGGTTCATAATAATTGCCATACTGTTACTTCAATCTGTTAAAATAACAGTGTACGCCATCGGATGCTTTACTTTTCCTTCAATCCTTTGCCCACAAGAGGCCCTTCATAGCTAGCATTAAATCTTAGCAAGGCAATTAGGGTAAAAGTAATATAAGATAACTGAACAGTGAATTAAAAAAAAAAAAATTGAGTTACCTTAAATTGGCGTTTTTAGTTCTTCCCTAGACCTCCGTGAAGCTTAAATTTGTTTATCGAGTAAATAAATGAATATATAGGCCTACCCTCAATGTGATTAATGTGCCGGTTCCTTGCAAATTACAGGCTCGCTTTCGCTCGCCAGGAAATAATTGACCCCTATAAGGAACGAAAGATCTTAACTTATACTTAAGTGAGGCGAAAGGATTTACAATTGCCAAACTAATGTGACGAACGTCTTAAAATATCAATATTAATGGGACTAAGCACAAGGATAAAGGGGGTCCAGAAAAATAACCCTCAAGTGAAAATCTCCCCTAAGTAAAATCGCCTATTGTTAGCAAGAAGAGAATGTTATGGTTGTAAGCTACATTTTGAGGCCCCAAGCTCACCATCTATCCTGTGATTTTCTCTACCTAGTAGTTAGTAGCTTAGCAGTGTAGATATCCAACCCCGAAAGGACCAATAGGTGTGTTGCAGTTTGTAAGTTTTTCTTCTTCTTCTTCTTCCTCATTCTTCTTCTTCTTCTTCTTCTCCTTATCCTCATCCTCATCCTCATCCTCATCCTCCTCCTCCTGCTCTCCATTCTTCTTCTTCTTCTTCACCTTGCCATGGCGCGACAGGGGCCAGGCTGCCGTAAAGAAGGGACCAAAGGGGGGGAAATATGGTTGGTATCTGACGCGTCCCCTCCCGTGTCCCGCTCTGATAAAACTTACCCCATAAACCAACTCGCCCTCGAATTTTTGCAAACCTCATAACCGCAAGGTGGAGGGGTTGGCGAGCGAGGCGGAACCCACAGGAGGCCGGATGGATGGGGAGAATAAGCCCTGAGACAATAGGCAATAAGGGTTCGAGTCCCTCTGTTCTCCCGTCGGATCTGGTTCGCGACGGATTGGAATAATAAGCCTTGAGACAATAGGCCATAAGGGTTCGAATCGCTCCGTTCTCTGGTCGGATTCGGTTCGCGGTAGATGGGGAGAACAAGCCCTGAGACAATCGGCCATAGGGGTTCGAATCCTTCCGTTCTACCCTCGGATCCGGTTCGCGTCTTTTGTCCCAGGCCGAAGCTATTACGATAAGCGTTTTGATATTATGGCTGTGTGGCTGATACGGCTCTCGATAAACAAGCATAAAGGGCCTCCGTAGAGGGAAGCGTAATTGTAATGAGGGGAGAGGTGGAGGAGAGGAAGCTGAGTCAGGGAGGAGTGCTGGAGGGAAGGACGAGGATTGCTTTGCTATATTATTGCCACATGCAGACGATTTTACTGCACGTAGGAAGGACTTTTAAGGGGAGAGTGTTTTTTTTCTTCTATTTATTTAGTTATTCATGTATTTTTTAGTTTCCTCGCTAGACTTCCATCAAGCATAACAAAACACATCTAGACCCCCCCCCCCCCTAAAGATATATTTGTACATTTTTTGGTAGAAACAATTCCCGGCCTTCCTCTTTAAATTACAGGCTCGCTTTCGCTCGCCAGGAAAACAAATAAACATCTAAATGGCACGAGAGGTCTTATAATTGACAACGAAATGGAGCGAAAGGTGTTAAAATCGTCAAACTAATGGGTCGAACGTCTTAACATGTCCAAACTAATGGGGCTAAACACAAGGGAGAAAGAGGTCCATAAAAAACGACCCATCTCCCCTTAAGATTTTAAAAGCTAAAAATGAGTTCGATCTACATTTTCTAACTCTGATTAATCCATTATAAGTTCCATGATATTGCCTGTAGGTAAAGTGAGCCAAATAAGTAATGTCGCGGCACCAAGTATATTTCGATCAATAATTGGTATCAGCACTATCTAAGCTTTATATAATCGTTTCGAGTGAGATATACAAACATGTTCCTGTCTCTATACACCCTATTAACCCTCTCAGACATATGACGCGATTTTGAGCATATTGGGGATACTTTAAAGCCTGTGTTACCATCAGGGGTATTTAGAAACCTTTAGTTTAGTTACTTCAACCTCTGCAGTTGTCTTGGAGTTAGCTGTGGGCAGAAAACTAATTTTGGAGAGGTAATTATAAGAGTGAGAGAACTCTATTTCTTATTGCTAATCTGGCAACCTCTGCGTCATAAATGCGTGAAAGGGTTAAGCATCCGAATACATTAATACAGCACTCAGAGAACAAAACGTAATGACAGGCAGAGACAAGACTTATTTGGCCAACTGTACTTGAAATAAAACGTAATGACAGGCAGAGACAAGACTTATTTGGCCAACTGTACTTGAAACAAAACTTAATGACAGGTAGAGACAAGACTTATTTGGCCAACTGTACTTGAAATAAAACGTAATGACAGGCAGAGACAAGACTTATTTGGCCAACTGTACTTGAAATAAAACTCAAATTGTCGTCATCTGACTGGTGATAACGATTCCCTATGGCCATCTTAACCCCATGAGCACCAGGACGCCTTTTTACCTTTGATACAGGCAGCAATTTGACGATTTTATGAAGTTTAAGAAGGACCTATGTCATTAAGAGGGTTGATTGAGATCGTATTTACCAATTTGAGTCGTGGAGGTAAATTATAAACGCAAGAAACTAGTCTAATGGTAATCAGAAATTCAGAATATGATGAAAATTACGTCATGACAGTGAAGAGGCTGTACCAACCTAATGGCCAAGCTTAAGTAGCCCTCAAAAGTTCTATAGGTAGTGCCAACGAACTTGACAAAATCTTGATCCCTGACCTCTCTGTAACTCAAAAGGGCCTAGAGAAAACTGGTTGTAAACATCCACACCTATTTCCTGGTGGACTCTTCCCAAATGATAGAAACGTCAGCCCGATTGCTTTCATTCATTTCGAGTTATAAAAAGTTAAGAGGTCAAGAATATTGTCAAGTTAGTTGGCGCTACCTATAGTCATGTACGATCTAGGTATCTTATGGGGACAGTGATTATTTTTGGGGGGTCTATTAACTTCTGTATTAATTTATTTTTCATGTTTCCTCACTAGACCTTCATCCAGCTTAAAAAAATACTCCCTAGACCCCCATTCAAAATATATTTGTACATTTTTCTATCGAAAAATTTCCCGCCTGGAGGCCGGTTTTTTATAAATTTACAGCCTCGCTATCGCTCGCCAGGAAAAATCGACACCTAATGGCACGAAAAGTCTTGATATTGCTATGGAAATGGGACGAAAGGTTTTAAAATCGACAAAATAATGGGGCGAACGTCTTCAAATCTGAAAACTAATGGGGCTAAATATGAGGAAGAAGGGGGACCAGAAAAACGACCCACTTCTCCTTAATGTAAAGGTAAAGTACCGCTAGGAGCCCGTAAGGTTGAATAAGTCTTTCAGTAATGGAAATTAACGGTCTCCTGCTGTTAATTTGCGGATTTCGTTATAATATGGGCTACGAGACATTTCGCCACTTGACTACCTCCCTACCAAAATCCGAAAAGAAAACTAAGTAGAGAAGTTTGAGCGTCTAACTAATTAATATTTCTTCACAAACACAGGTTGAGCTTGGCATTATAGTAAGCCTGATTCGCTAGTAATGTATACTCGAGTCAGTGATCGCAAGTGACCAGGAAACGTTAAACGCAAAATATAAGAATAAAACATAAATGTGAGCATATAAAATAAAGGAGATAAAACTTGCTGAGTTATGTCAGTGGAAGCAATATTGGAAATGGCAGGGAGAGAGACGATAAGGCAGATAACAGCGGAAGTAGAGAGAAATATGTCGACTTCAAATATCGGCAAAAAATGGTTGGGATAATGCAAAAATATACCGTAAGAAATGTAAGATCTAGTATTAATTATCCCCTTCAGCAAGATGTCGTAATTTTCATCCTATTTCGGTTAACATTAAACAGATTTGTATTAGCTTATGATCGACCTCTAGCACTCAAATACGATCTCAATAAACCCTCTGAATACAATAGGTCCTTCTTAAACTGCATAATATCGTAGAATTTTAGCCAGAATCAAAGGTAAAAAAGTCGTCACCAAGCTGAAGGAGTTAATATTTATCAGAGATTTACCGGTAGTAGTTTGTTTCCAGAGATATACTTCCATAATTATATTTTTTTATGAGTGATTGTACCAGTAGCATCCTTCTTATAGGGTCGATATAATTGGAATGGAAGGGGGCGGTATGGCGATATGGAACTGTTTGGGAGATAAGGAGGCTGATACAGACGCTCGTTTGTCCCACAGATTGACTCACTGGCAAGATGATATTTCCACCACTCTCTCTCTCTCTCTCTCTCTCTCTCTCTCTCTCGTTCTTTCACTGTCCCGGCTTCAACTTTTCCACCTCTTACACTCATCAACCACTTCCATTCTTCTACCTCATTATGCATTCGTTTACCTCCTTCACTCTTCCACCATTCCCTCCATCCTACCTCATCTTTCACTCTATCCCAATCTCTGTATTTTGCTCTTCCATAAACGATTGGTTGCACCCATATTATTGTTATACATTATACTGTGTTTTCCATTGATGTTCTTTCCACCCCTTCTTCATCCCCTCCCTCCTCCCATATTTCCTCTTATGATAGATACAGTAACACACCAAGTGAAAACAATCATGAATATTGATGTCTGAATAAGGCATATTCATCCATTTACAAATGTCAGTGTCATTATTATAACCATTTGTAATACCACAAATCCTTCTTAAGCTGCACAAAATCGTCTAAATATAGCTAGAATATTCTTTCAAAAGACGTCACCGGTACAGAAGGGGTTAAGTAAGATATAAAGCCGATACAAGTTAGAACAAAGCAAGTGAAGATTCAGTAAGTAAGAAATTATATCCATCCAACTGGTTCTCTCCACAATGGGAACAAAAAACTCGCGTGCTTAACATGGCAAGAAAATCACAAAGTAATTCCCCATTGTGCTCCATATAATTCACTGGGGGAGGAGAAGAATACAGAGCTGCCTAAAGAAAGTATTATATCAAAAAGGGTATTGTTTCGCGCAGTTCAGCACACCCGCATAAAGAGAGAGAGAGAGAGAGAGAGAGAGAGAGAGAGAGAGAGAGAGAGAGAGAGAGAGAGAGAGAGAGAGACATAGAAAGAGAGAGAGAGAGAGAGAGAGAGAGAGAGAGAGAGAGAGAGAGAGAGAGAGAGAGAGAGAAAGAGAGCGAGAGACATAGACAGAGAGAAAGAGAGCGAGAGACATAGACAGAGAAAGAGAGCGAGAGACATAGACAGAGAGCGAGAGACATAGACAGAGAGAAAGAGAGCGAGAGACATAGACAGAGAGAAAGAGAGCGAGAGACATAGACAGATAGAAAGAGCGAGAGACATAGACAGATAGAAAGAGAGCGAGAGACATAGACAGATAGAAAGAGAGCGAGAGACATAGACAGATAGAAAGAGAGCGAGAGACATAGACAGATAGAAAGAGAGCGAGAGACATAGACAGATAGAAAGAGAGCGAGAGACATAGACAGATAGAAAGAGAGCGAGAGACATACAGATAGAAAGAGAGCGAGAGACATACAGATAGAAAGAGAGCGAGAGACATACAGATAGAAAGAGAGCGAGAGACAGACAGATAGAAAGAGAGCGAGAGACAGACAGATAGAAAGAGAGCGAGAGACAGACAGATAGAAAGAGAGCGAGAGACAGACAGATAGAAAGAGAGCGAGAGACAGACAGATAGAAAGAGAGCGAGAGACAGACAGATAGAAAGAGAGCGAGAGACAGACAGATAGAAAGAGAGCGAGAGACAGACAGATAGAAAGAGAGCGAGAGACAGACAGATAGAAAGAGAGCGAGAGACATAGACAGATAGAAAGAGAGCGAGAGACATAGACAGATAGAAAGAGAGCGAGAGACATAGACAGATAGAAAGAGAGCGAGAGACATAGACAGATAGAAAGAGAGCGAGAGACATAGACAGATAGAAAGAGAGCGAGAGACATAGACAGATAGAAAGAGAGCGAGAGACATAGACAGATAGAAAGAGAGCGAGAGACATAGACAGATAGAAAGAGAGCGAGAGACATAGACAGATAGAAAGAGAGCGAGAGACATAGACAGATAGAAAGAGAGCGAGAGACATAGACAGATAGAAAGAGAGCGAGAGACATAGACAGATAGAAAGAGAGCGAGAGACATAGACAG
Source organism: Paralithodes platypus (assembly GCA_032716605.1). Classification (NCBI taxonomy): domain Eukaryota; kingdom Metazoa; phylum Arthropoda; class Malacostraca; order Decapoda; family Lithodidae; genus Paralithodes; species Paralithodes platypus. Next base: position 4,460,945 of record CM064581.1, on the reverse strand, counting down.
ATAGAAAGAGAGCGAGAGACATAGACAGATAGAAAGAGAGCGAGAGACATAGACAGATAGAAAGAGAGCGAGAGACATAATACCCGAGAGATTCGGAGGGACACAATGAGGTAATTAGTCCCCAAGTATCTCTCTCTCTCTCTCTCTCTCTCTCTCTGGAAACTGTTTCACATATATAATTTGTTCTACCTGGAACAAACTTCCCTCCGAAGTTGTAAATAGTTCTTCAGTAGACCAGTTCAAGAAGAGAGTAGATAGTATTTTGCACACTCTGTAAAGAGTGTAGTGCACTAAACATTCTCTCTCCTTCCACTTCGAGTATGTCCTCGGAATGGGCCGCAAGGTCTCTGAGATACTAACTATTCCTTGTAACTCCTTGTAAATCTCTCTCTCTCTCTCTCTCCCCCCCCCTCCCCCCTCCCCCCAAGCACTGAGACGCGGATATAAAAATGCAAATGCCGTCAGGAAGCATACAGGGCCATTGTCCGGCGAGATGGGGCACCGCCGCATCCGAGTCTCGTTAAGGGCTACACGCCTAACTTGTTTATACACTCGGTCGGCGGCGTCACACACAGCTATATATAGACCATTTTAGGCAGCTTAGGAAGGAGCTGTGGTAGTTAAAAGGGCTAATTGAGATAGTTCGAAACCTTATAATTGCTGGAGATCCTTCCTAAACTGGATATAGTCGATTCGTCAGGCCATATATATCGACAAGGTGTGTTTGGGTGGACTCTGATTTAAAGTTTTATACGATTTCAGCCTCATGAAACAATAGACAATCTTAATCGACAATGAGTGCTTCGGTAGACTCTGATTTAAAGTTGTATACGATTTCAACGTCATACAATCATTAAACCTTCAATCTATTTACCGATATTAATGCCAGAAGATCCTGGAAATATTGCTAGAAAAGAATGTACCCATCATATATTGACAGAAAAAGGTCTTGTGTCACCATCCACAACCGCGGCGCCAAAGTAATGATAGACAGAATATAAAGACGACGGGTATCACGGTACTGAAGGAGTTAAGGGGAGATATGTAATTTTTCTGGTACCTCTTCTTCCTTATGTTTAGCCCCATTAGTTTTCAGATGTTATGACGTTCGGGTCATTAGTTTGGCGATTTTAAGATCTTTCACCCCATTTATTTGTCAATATTAAGACTTTTCAGGATTTAAGTGTCGATTTTTTCCTGGCGACCGATAGCAAGCCTGTAAGGAACCAGCTTTCGGCCGGGAACTTTTTCTATCGAACAATGGGTACACATTTATCTGCAATGAGGGTCTTGGGGGGTGTTGTTTTTAAGCTTGATGGATGTCTAGGAAGGAAACTAAAACATGATAACAATATATACAAATGAATTAACCCACCATCCGCCCCTCCCCTTTAACCCCTTCAGTACCGGTGACGTCCTCTTCATTATATTCTGAGTTTCTGACAACTATTTGACGATTGATTATATTCCGCTTTGGAAGGATGTCTACCCGCTAAAAGATTACATACTATCTCAATTGATCCTTTAAGGGGAGATCTCAACTAGAGGGATTTTTTTCTTGACCCGTTTCTCCCTCATGTTTAGCCCCATTGCTTTTGATATTATAAAACGTTTGCCCCATTAGTTTAGCGATTTTAAGAACTTTCACCCCATATTAAGACCTTTCGTGCAATTCAGGTGTCGATTTTATCCTGGCGAGCGATAGCGAGCCTGTAATTTAAGAGGAACCGGCCTTCGGCCGGGAAATTTTTCTACCGAAAAATGTACAAATTTATCTTGAAAGGGACTCAAGGGGGTGTAATTTTAAGCTTGATGGAGGTCTAGGGAACAAACTAAATACCTCCCCTTAAGCTCCCATATATCCTCCCTAAGCTTCATAAAATCGTTTAAATGCAGCTGAAATACAAACACAAAGACCGTCGCATGTACTGTAAGGAGTTAACGCAGGGAAATGAACGCCCTTCCATCTGACAAGAATCACAGCATAAGTTACACACACACAAAGCTAGAGAGAGGTGTGGTGTAGGTGAGGAAGGGCATTCAGAGAGGCGCAAATACACTGATTTTGTATTTATTTATCCATTTATTATATATTATGTATTATACATTTATCTATTAATTATTTATATTATTTATTATAAATTTGTCCAGCAACAATATTCTAGCAACAAGATTTCGGGACCATAATTATTGCACTTCTACCGGCGACGAAACTGAAGGCGAGATATTTTAGGTGGCACAAGTCTTAGATAGAATGTTATAAATAGGCAAGATATTTTAGGCTGTACAACTCTAAGATACAGTGTTATAAATGGGCAGGATATTATAGGTGGCACAAGTCTCAGATAGAATGATATAAATAGGCAAGATATTTTAGGTGGCAAAACTCTCTGATAGAATGTTATAAATGTATTGAGTTTTTATAAAGCTTCCAGACCAGAGTTGACGAGTATATTTGAAAGACATTATGCTCATGTGCATCTTAGTTTAACCCCTTCAGTACAGGTGCCCTCCTTTTAACTATATTCTGGCTAATATTAGATGATTTTATTAAGTTTAACAAGGGCCTCCAGCAATTAACAGGCTTCGAACTATCTCACTTAACCCATTTTACTACAACAGATACTTCTTAAACTGCAAACAATCGTCTGAATATACCAAAGAATAAAATATTAGACATCGACGGTACAGAAGGGGTTAATAAGAGTTGAGAGGAGGCGGATGGCGAAACATGGCACCCCCCCAAGCTTTATGAAGGGGAGGGGGGGGGGGGGTCATACGGGTGCTTATTCCGGCAATTGTTTGCGACGATTCTGGTCTGACAGCTTCTGCATTCAAGCATTATTATAAGAACCCATCCACTTACGATAATCCAGTTTCGGCCTAGTTCCCAAAGTCAGCGCAGAAGAGCTTAGTAGAAATGTTGACGAAGAAGGCAACCCGACGGAGAAAAATTGTTAAGAGAGAGAGAGAGAGAGAGAGAGAGAGAGCGAGAGCGAGAGCGAGAGAATGAGAGCGAGAGAGAGAAAGCTCTCGTGTGCCTCCGCTTTTACCACCCCTCCCCCATACCCATCCGCGTCATTGCCCAAGAAAAGATCGTCGTAAAACCCGAGTACAGCTTGTCTTCAACGCATTTTGAGTGGGTCAGATGAGATGCAAATGGAAGATATTAGCGGGACGGATTATTCAGCTTGGGGAGGCTTATGGCAAGGAGGGGTTGAGCGAGAGAGAGAGCGAGAGAGGATGAGGATGAGTGTGAGTCAGTGAGTGTCTGTGCTTGGTGATGCTAATGGTGAGGGGTTGAGCTCGAGAGATGTGAGGAAGGGGGTTGGGAGCGGTCATGATGTGTGTGTGTGTGTGTATGTGTGTGTATACGTACGTGTGTGTGTGTCTTACATTATCAGGATTCCATCTCTATGCTTGTGAAAGGAAAGATGGTAAGGCAATGGAACCTTACTGACATGAGTAACTTCTTCCTTCTATGCAATCCCCCTTGACTCTTCTATAGGGCTAAGGATTGGCTACTGACGAACTGAAGCCAATGACCGGAGAACAAGGTATAGTGTGGTAAACAGCCCCTTCCCAAGCGCGTTGCCATTCCTACACAGACTCACCCCATAATACAAGAACCTGGTCTGGTCAAGGAAAGAGGAAGCCGCGTGAAGATAAAGGAAAGTCTGTCCTTGCCCCACAAACTAGCCGGACAGCCGCTGGTGGTCCGGCGCCAAACCATCTGGAGGAACATTATACACCTCTGGCGCCACCGTATTTGGAATCAAGGGGGAGGTGTTTTCCTTTTCTCGTAATAATAATAATAATAATAATAATAATATAAATAAGAATAAGTAGAATAAGAATAAGAAGAAGAAGAAGAAGAAGAAGAAGAAAAATGTACAAATCGATCTACAAGGAGGATCTAATGGATGTTTTTTTAAAGTTTGATAGAGGTCTAGTGAGGAAACTAGAAAAATAATTAATAAATACAAACAAATCGACCAAAAAGTTAACGATCCCCCCCCGCCCCCCTTCCCCCTTAATGTCCGGCCCCGCACCACCCCGTCCCTCCTCTGTGGCAAGCCCTTATGGACACATTCATCAGGGAGATGATCCGCTGCCGGGAAGCCCTACAGATTCCTTCACATTTACACCCACTTCATTCTCCTTGACTTTCGTTCATGTTCTCATAGTCTAAAGCCACCTGAGTTATCTACGCTATTACCTTAAAGGCTCTAAGTATGAAGACTGATACTTAGAATGATCGAAATATGTGTAATAAGGTTCTAGGATATATACTCGCTCGTGTGAAAGAGGCACTCACTCTTTTATATCCCCTCAATGACGACGGAGAATGGGACAGCCAGATCTCTCCCTGATAGGAAAAGATTCGTAGCGCAAAGGAGCGTGGGGCCAGGAAACGGTCCGGAGTGGCGAATAGTTTGTCTCTCCCTCAGATGACCACCACTTATATGGATTAGTTCTGACCCCCAGCTGCCACACACCACCAAAAACACCAATTTCAACGTAGGGATTTTTAAAAGAAACGCGTAATATTTTTATGTTTAACACGAGAACCATCATTTCAACGTAGGTATTTTTAAAAGAAACTCTTATTTGTATTTGTTTTTAAGACGACTGACTGTAAGCATAAGATAAAACCAGAACCATCATTTCAACGTGGGGATTTATAAAACAAAATCGTAATTGTTTAAACACGACTGACTGAAGAACAAGATTAAAACAGAACTACCATTTCAACGTAGGCATTTGTATAAGAAACTCCTAATTCTTTAAACACGACTGATTGAAGAACAAGATACAACCAGAACCTTCATTTCAACGTAGTGATTTAAACAAATAACTCGACTTTTTTAACACGACTGGTTGCAAGAACAAAATACAAATATATTATCATCAGCAGGATCGAGTTTTTTGTTCATAATAGCGCATTTAATTCTCACATTCCCAACCAATATATCTTATAGCTTTGACCTGCCAGAGTAGTGGTAAATGTAGGATTCCATTAAAAGTTTCGCCCTTATGGAAGTTGTGGGTCGCCCAGTCACCTCACGGAACTCGGCCACACAAACTCCTAAATGTTATCATCTTGCTGGTCAGTAAATAAAGGCAGAGTCATAGGAAAAATAAATAAAAAATCTAGCATGTTTTCTCGACAACACTAATGTAGGAATATATGATTAAACAGAGAATACAAATAATAACAAAGCATAAAATCAAACTAAATATATAAATAATATGAAATTTAATAGAATAGATAACTGGCAAAATATCGTCTGCATAGTTGGCAAAACTTGCTAGAAATATTTATATATATATATATATATATATATATATATATATATCGATAGAAAGTCGCCGGAAAAAGGCGCTCATCTAGCTTGTTAGTTTAGTGTTGTGTACAGTATAGCAAAGCAAAAGTGGAAGGAAAGAGGGGAGCTGAAAAAAAAGTGGAAGGGGAAGAGTGAAGGAGAAAGAATAGAACTGAAAGAATGTGAGCAGAAAGAGTGGAGGAGGTGGAAGAGTGGATAAGAAAGTAGGGAGGGGGGGGGGGGTCTGGATGAAGGATGGTGGAAGAGAGAAGGAGGAATAATTTGGGAAAAGAAGCGAAGAATTAACCAAGAAGCGAAGAATTTGAAGGTAAAGTAGACAATAGGATACGAAATGAAGGAACAGAAAAGAGAGAGAGAGAGGAGGAGGAGGAGGAGGAGGAGGAGGAGGAGGAGGAGAAGGAGGAGGAGAAGGAGGAGGAGAAGGAGAAGGAGGAGGAGGAGGAGAACCCCATCCATCAGATCCTAGGGCGGTGGCAGGGTCGGAGCGGCCGGACATATTGGATGAACCCAGGGAGGGGGAGGAGGAGGACGAGAAGGACGAGAGGAGGAGGAGGAGGAGGAGGAAGAAGAAGAAGAGGAGGAGGAGGAGGAAGAAGAAAAGGAGACCGAGGAGGATTTGATTTGATTATTTTATTAAGATCGTATAGCTATAGGATATACAAAGGTAGCATACAGGTGCATACGCAGAAACTATAGGATATACAAAGGTAGCATACAGGTGCATACGCAGAAACTGAAAAGGGTGAGGATTTTTGGGCATTCTTTGAGGTGGGGAGGGGGGAGGACGAAGCGAAGAAGGGGCCGATGGAGTTAAGATAAATCCTAGCAGGACACGGCCTTTGATAACATAAAGTAAATATACATAATCTGAAGAATACCACTTCTGGAATCTTCGTGGCTCAACGAAAAAAAAATATGTGTTACTATTGAACCATAAAGCCAGAAATAATGATCTTTATTCTATTAATCAACAATACTATAATATCCTGTTTGGAACTAACCCCTATGGAACAGCCTGTTTTAAAAGATCGTCGACAGTCAAATGGCCAAAAGGTGAAATATCCTATCTAACCCTCTTATAGATTTCTTGTTCTTTGTGTTCAGTCATGTGATTTCGAGATGAACGTATTTCATTTTAAGCTTAACACAGGTTATTAACACAACCTACGCTGAAGTTTTAATTTTAGTTGGACTGTACATAGGGAGTCGGGGGGGGGGGGGAGTGTTATAGGAGCTGGATGGAAGAAGATGAAGGGGAGCAAGCAAGAGGGGGGGGGGGGGGGGTGGGAGAGCTGTAGGAGAAGAAGAAGAAGAAGAAGAGGAGAAAGAAGGGGAGGGGGCGGGAGGAGGAGCTGGAGGGAAGAAGAAGACAAGGAGGATCAAGAGGGGAGTGGGGGGGGGGGGAAGAGGAGGTATAAGGAAGAAGAAGAAAAGGAGGAGAAACAGGATGGAAGAATATGGGAGGTGGTGGTGGAGGGTGTATGTGTGTGTTTAGGGTGGGGGGGGGAGGCCATATTTAATACCCAGGAGTGGACAGTGGTCGAGTTATGTCCCGCGGAGGTCGTTGTGGCTGAGTCCTCCCTTGTCCAGACTTTCTTGACGACACCATAAACTGAGGAGGAGGGAGAGAGGGAGGGAGGGGGGGGGGGGGAGAGGGAGAGGGAGGCAGGGTTACCAAATTAAGTCAGCTAGATCGTAAATAGATGCCTAAAATCGCTAGAATATTGCCACGATCTGTAGAATATCACTTACAATGGCTCAAATCTACAGAATATCGCTAGAATTTATGCTGCTAGATGTAAATATGTGCCACTAGAAGTGACTAGATCGAAGTAAATACCTCTAGATCTAGCGGATAAGTAGCTAAATTGGCAACACTGAAGGGAGGGAAACTCTTGGGAAGTGAGGGCCTCGATTTCGCTCTCTTCTCTTCCTTCAATGCTCATACACCCCAGCATATATTATTATAGCCATTGAGAAGGAGTGTAGCCTTTAATATACAGTATACGAAAATCCTCTGGTTGTAGCGATAAGGGAGCTCAGACGATATTGTGCAGCATAACTTACTGGTTCGGCTCAATGGTTTAAGGAAGGGGTTTAGTTTGCTCTCTAAACCTCTATCAAGTTTAAATAAACACCCACAAGACCCCCCTTCGATATAAATGTGTAAATTTTTTGGTAGAAAAATGTCCCGGCCGGAGGCCGAATCTTCTTCAAATACAGTCTCGCTATCGCTCGCCAGGGAAAAAATCGACACCTAAATGGCACGAAAGGTCTTAATATTGGCAAAGAAATGGGCCAAAAGGTCTGAAAATCGCCAAACTTACGGGGCGAATGTCTTGAAATCTCATAACTAATAGGGCTAAACATGAGGGAGGAGGAGGACTCGAAAAACCAACTGCCTCCCCTTAATGTAAGAGAGAATATCTCCCTCTCTCACTCTCTTTAATATCTCCCTCTCTCACTCTCTTTAATATCCATACACCCAATGATATCTCCCTCACTCACTCTCTTTAATATCCATACACCCAATCATATCTCCCTCTCTCACTCTCTTTAATATCCATACACCCAATCATATCTCCCTCTCTCACTTTCTTTAATATCCATACACCCAATCATACACAGCCACTGAGATGGGTGTGGTCTTTAAATATGACGGGCCTCGAGGAAAATCTAGCTATATTATTAGTAAAACATAATATCTCTTTCTCTCTCTCCTCTTCACTACCTCTAATGTTCATACACTCTATAATGTACAGCCACCGAGATTGGTGTAATATGCAGTACTATTATTGTACGTGCTTGAAGATATAAAAGTAGACCACCAATTGCAAACACTACCACTACTACAATAACTACCATAACCCCAGACAAATTAACCACACTACCACAACACCACAATATTCGGTACTATTATGGTGCGCGCTTGAAGACAAAAGTAGACCACTCATTGCAACCACTACCACAAGTAATACCAGACACACAACCAAAGCAACCACACTACCACAACTACAATTACTACCACACCCACAACCAAACCAACCACACCAAGCACTGCCACTAAAACTACACCACCATCGCATCCATGACCATCACACTACCACAACTACTACCACAATCACAGCTACCACCACCACAAAGGGCAAGAGTCGAGAATCCCAGAACATTAGCGGCACAATATAAGATAATATGGGCGTTCAGGGGGAAGATGATAACGTTGATCGCCTCTTGTATTCACTACCACTCGTTTACACAACCAAAGCCACCACACTACCACAACGATACAACACCAAAACAGCTATACTACCAATACCACACTATAAATTTGGCTCGAACGTTCCTTGCTTATGACCCTGTCACTCTTTCAACTCTAGGGGAGGCACTCGTCACTGACCGTTCTGCGTTTTGTCTCCCTCATCCACATAGAAAACACAAAAAACAACACACACACACACACACACACACACACACACACACACACACACACATACACCACTACCCACCATCCCATCCCTAACTAACCTTACTCCCAACACTACTATAGTCTGTTCATAATAGGTAGGCCAGATATCCTGACCCTAACCTCTCATTACTCATAAAGGACTAGAGTAATCGAGCTAATACTCCTACCATTTGGGAAGGGTCAGCCAGGGAATAGATGTGGAAATGTATAGTCCATTTGCTCTAGCCCTTTTTGAGTTACAGGGGATTGGGAGTCACGGCTTTTGGCCTACCTATATTGAAACTCCAAACACTACCATTACCAACCACACAACTACCACACCTAGGGCGCCAATGAAAACCACATGACACAGCAACAATCACAACAGCAACTACTTGAGAACCACCAATATCAACCACTACAACTACCCCACTACCACTAACACATCCACCTAATATAAACCACTACAACTACCCCACTACCACATCCAACCAATATCAACCACTACAACTACCCCACTACCACTACCACATCCAACCAATATCAACCACTACAACTACCCCACTACCACTACCACATCCAACCAATATCAACCACTACAACTACCCCACTACCACTACCACATCCAACCAATACACCACTACCACAACACTACCACCACCACCACCACTACCACTACCACATCCAACCAATATCAACCACTACAACTACCACTACCACATCCAACCAATATCAATCACTACAACTACCCCACTACCACTACCAACCAATATCAACCACTACAACTACCACACTACCACTACCACATCCAACCAATATCAACCACACTACCACTACCACAGCAACCACTATAACTACCGCACTATCACTACTACACCAGTATTATCCACTACAACTACCACACCTAACCAATATCAACCACACTACCACAACAACCATACAACCACCGCCAGAGCAGCCTCAGTGGAGCGGGCCAGCACCATACCGGCACAATATGAGATAATATGGTGGCCAACGGGAAGACATAAAAGTTGACCACCACTAGCACACTACCACAATCATAACAACAACTACTACATGAACCACCAATATCAACTATCACAACAACCATACCAACCACTACCACTACCACAACAACCACCACAACCACACAACCACACAACCTCACACAGCACCAGTGGAGCGGGCCAGCACCATACCGGCACAATATGAGATAATATGGCGGCCGGCGGGAAGACATAAAAGTTGACCGCTGCTGAGTGGACACGGGAGTTCCGGGAGCAAGGAGGGCAATGGGGGGCTGAGAGGGCAATGGGGGGCGACGGGGAGCGATGGGGGGCTTGGGGGGAGGAGTGGATGGGGGAGGGAGGGGAAGGAAGGGAGGAGGAGAGGGGAAAGGACTTAGGGAAAGGGAACTAAAGGGAGAGGGAAGGGATGAAAGATTGAAGTAGAAGAGAATATATAATTAAGGGCAATGGGGGACTGGGGTAAAGGGGGGGGGGTGCAGGGGGGTAGGGAGGGGTATGAAGGGGGAAGGAAGGGAGGAGTGGGGGATGTGGGAGGAAGGAAGTGAGGGGGAAGGGAGTAGTAGGAAGGAAAGGAGGAGTGTGAGAGAGGAAGAAAGGGAGAAGGAAACGAGGGGGGAAAGAAGGACTGTGAGAGGGGAAGGGAGGGAGAGGGAAAGGAGGGGGAACAGGAGGGGTGTGAGATGGAAAGGAAATGAGAGGAAAGGGAGGAGGAAAGGGGGATGGGGGAAGGTAGGGGTGTGAAAGGGGAAGGAAGGGAGAGTATAGGGAGGAGTAGAGGTAAATGAGGGGCGAAGGGAGAGGGAAAGGGAGAGGGAAGGGATGGAAGATAGAAGAAGAAGAGAGAAAAGAGAGAAGTACTTGATGAGGGAAAAGAGAAGGAGAGGGAAGGGATGTGAGAAAGAAGAAAAGATGGGGGAGAGAGGGAAATGCGGCATCGGTTCTTCTAAGGGTTAATATGGGAACCAGCCTAAATCAAGTTCTCTACATTTTAAAATTCGGGCCGGTCGTTCCACCATATTACAAGCCGGGTCAAACGAGCATTACTTCCATTAATGCCGGAAATTATGATTCGGCCGCTTCCAAATGAATCTATTAAATATATGATTCGTAAGATTCTTTCGTTTTGCCGTCTCCAAGCGATTTTATTCAGTTTAGGAAGAACATATGGGAGTTAGAAGGTTCATTGAGATAAGTCAATACCCTTATGATCTAAGACATGATTTATAAATGGGAACATCGCTCAAAAATGTAAACTATGATAATATGCGAAATAGCGGCATAGGAACTCAAGGAGTTTAAGTTTCTGAATAACCCAACCATCTATAATAATGATCTACCTTCAGGATATACTGCTTGTGTCAATATGGATATAAAGGGTTCCCGGAAAAAAAGGCAAGAAAATATTTACCGATCGAAAATTTACCAAAACATATGATTAACCCTTTCAAGATCCGATTACGCATGTCTTTTCTGTTTTCTGGCCATTATTAGACGATTTTCTTGGTATTGTCAAGGGCATATGGCAGTCAGAGGGTTAATTGAGATAGTCTTTACCTATATAATGTCCAAAGATCCTTCTTTAATCACATACATCAACTACACAAAAATAAACATAATACATAACTAAATATAAAAATACAATAAATACATATATGAATATACTTCCAACTCAAAAGTTATTTTTCTGTGTATGCTAATAGGATATAAATATCAGCCCAAAACATCACTTCCACAACAAAACTATTCAAATTTCTAATCTAAATACGCTAATTTCACATCTCAATCCAGAATTGCGTTATATAGGCATGGAACATAAAACTCGACCAGACCCTCGCTTTCACAAAAAATTATTCAAGATTGTAATCCAAACACGCCCATTTCACAACCAATTCCAAAGTTAGCGTGTTGTATATGCAAATAGGACATACAAATTATATTAACCACACGCCCATTTCACAACCAATTCCAAAGTTCACGTGTCGTATATGCAAATAGGACATAGAACTCATATCAACCCCACGCTCCCTCAGAGACCTAAATAAGATTCTAATTGAGATAACCCCCACCATCACCATCCCGCTTCTAGACTATCCCATGCAAAGAACGACACAAGATTATAATTGACTACTTGCAAGTTTCAGGTTATAAGGAAGTTGGAGCTGTACACGTCGATAATAGCTTACAGAAAACGTTGTGATGGTATTAAGTTAGATTAATTTATGTTGACGTGTTTATATATTCACTACAACCATATTATCACGAATAATTCTGCTTATTATCGATGTCCAACTTCCTTATAGACTGAAACTCGCAATTGGTCAATTGACCACTTGTGAGTTTCAGGCTATGAGGAAGTTGGAGCTGTAAACATCGATATTAAACAGAAATACAATAATAACGTAGGTTTCTGATGGATAAAAGGTATGTTGAATTGGATTTTATGTATTTATGGATGAACTACAACCGTATTTTAGCTGGTATTTCTGCTAAATATCGATGTCTACAGCTACAATTTCCTTATAGCCTGAAACTCGCAAGTGGTCAATTGAAAACTGGCGAGTTTCATTCTATAAGGAATTTGGAGCTGTAGCCAACGATATTTATCACAATTACTAGCTAAAATACGGTGGTAGTACATATAAAATGAAAGAAAACCCAATTCAACATACTTTTTATCCATCAGAAACCAACATTATTATTGTATTTCTGTTCATTATCGATGTCTACAGCTCCAACTTCCTATTAGCCTGAAACTCGCAAGTGGTGAATTGAGATAATCCCCACCAACACCCCGCTCCCAGACTTTCTCCCATGCAAAGACAGGGATGTATTATAACATGGCGGTGATAAATACATATAAAGGCCTCCCGGATCCCCTTCTAAAGCCACCATGTCCAGATTCTCCACGCTCAGGGGGACTGGCTGAATCAGTGTCCTTTAAGGGGTTAGTGGTTACTTTTTGGTCTATTTATCTATTTCTTCATACATTTTCTAGTTTCCTCGCTAAACATCCATCAAACTTAAAACAAAAAACCTAGACCCCCTTTCAAGATAAATTTGTACATTATTCGGTAGAAAATTTCCCGGCCAAAGGTCGGTTCCTCCTAAAATTATAGGCTCTGGAGCAAACGTCTGACAATGAGGGAGAAGGGAGCTAGAGAAGGTCATCATGTGCCACTTAAGGCGGATTCACACAGACACATATATTCTCGGAGTCACAGTATCAGAGTCAATCTAGGCCGTAGCAAAGCCTTATTAACTCCCATCTGTACCCGCGACATCTTTTTCACTTTATTCTGTCTACTATTAGAATATATTATTCAGTTTAAGAAGGGCCTCCAGCAATTAACAGGCTTCAAACTATCTCACTTAACACTTTTAAACTACCACAGATCCTTCTTAAATTGCACAAACTCGTCTGAATAGAGCTAGAATACACTTCGCTCTTACTTCTGACACTCCTTAATGAAACATACATGAGCTGACGATCTGCTTCCTCGGATAGTACAGAGTCGTGATATTTTGTGATCTGGGCCGCGGACTACAGTAAAAGGTCCCCTCCTAGCTCCGTGCGGCTCTTCCCATGAAACAGTAAAGTGTGTTGACAGGCATGTTAAGGGAGGCAAGAGGGAGGGGGCTAGGGAAGAGGGGCGGGGGTGGGGGGGGGGGGAGGGGGCAACACGCGCCCCCCCCCCTACATAGTGCCATGAATCTCGTCCCTTGTCTGGTTCACAAATAATTCCGTGTTAAGTGTAGATGTGTGTGAATTTGTGTTTTTGTGTGTTCATTGTTTTTTTTTTTTTTTTTTGTGTGGTCCCTATTCAGGCTCTGTCTCGAGTCAGCCACCCCCAGAAAAAAAAAATGGGGAATGGGCCTGAGCAAATAAATAGATATAAGTGTAGCTTGTAATAATATCGGTGCCACATGTCTAATACCACTCTGCTTACGCAGAGTTGATAATTACAGATTCTTCCCAAACAGGATAAAATCATCTAGCTAATGCTATTGTAAGAGGGGTGATTGTAATCATATAAATAAAATCGTCTACTGCTACGGATGGGGTGGTAGTAGAGGGAGATGATATTATTTACAAGACCTCAACATCGTCTAAGGGTGGTAGGAGAGAGAGATGATATTACAGGGCCTAAACATCGTCTAATGCTATGGAGGGGGTGGAAGTAGAGGGAGATGATATTATTTACAAGGCCTCAAAATCATCTAAGGTAGTAGAGGGATATGATATTACTTACAAGGCATTACGATAGTCTAAGGGTGGTAGGAGAGGGAGATGATATTATTTACAAAGCCTCAAAATCGTTTAATGATGTGAAGGGAGGTGGGAGGAGAGGGAGATGATATTATTTATAAGGCCTCAAAATCGTCTAAGGGTGGTAGTCGACGGAGATATTATTTACAACACCTCAAAATCGTCTATAGGAGGTAGGAGAGGGAGATGATAATATTTACAATGCCTCAAAATCGTCTAATGGTATGAAGGGAGGTAGTAGTAGAGGGAGATGATATTATTTACAAAGCCTCAAAATCGTCTAAGAGTAGTAGTCGACGGAGATGATATTATTTAGAGGGTCTCACATCAGCAACAGAAGGGTACAAAGCGATTGGAGCCGCCGATTCGTCGCGCGCCCTTATGGTAATGTAATGGCGGGACCCCAGCATAATTAAATCATCATCGGCAAGACCATCAGGCGAAGGGAACACACGAGAGAGGGACATGTTTGACAAGAGAAAAGTTGTTTGGAAGATGGGGAGCGGGTAGCATATTTAGGTTGAGATATGCTTAAGGGGAGATTGGTATTTACTTGTTCATTTACTTTTTAGTATCTCCGAAGACCTCCATCAAGCTTATAAAATACCCACAAGACCTCCCTTCGAGATAAATGTGTACATTTTTCGGTAGAAAAACGTCCCAGCCGATGACAGATTCCGCCTAAAGTACAGGCTGATTATCGCTCGCCAGGAAAAAATCGACACAATAGAAAGGGCTAATACAGTTAAGGACCGTTCAGAAAACTGTGTAGATGGTTAAAAGAGAGAGAGTGAGTGAGTGTGTGGGATGAACTAACAATATTAGTTCATTTCTCTCTCTCTCTCACCTTAGTTTTGTTCCCATTGTGCCGTAATGGTAAGGAGAGAGAGAGAGAGAGAGAGAGAGAGAGAGAGAGAGAGATAGAGAGAGAGAAGAGGGGAGAGAGAGAGAGAAGAGAGAGAGAGAGAGAGAGAGAGAGAGAGAGAGAGAGAGAGAGAGAGAGAGAGAGAGAGAGAGGAGAGAGAGAGAGAGAGAGAGAGAGGAGAGAGAGAGAGAGAGAGAGAGAGAGAGAGAGAGAGAGAGAGAGAGAGAGAGAGAGAGAGAGAGAGAGAGAGAGAGAGAGAGAGAGAGAGAGAGAGAGAGAGAGAGAGAGAGAGAGAGAGAGAGAGAGAGAGAGAGATGAACTAATAATATTAGTGAGAGTGTGTGATAAATAAATAATATTAGTTCATCTCTCTCTCTCCCTCTCGCTCTCTTTCACATAGTGGGAACAAGACCAAGGCAGCACAGGAACTAACAACATTACTACTACCCTGGATTTCCCCCTTATGCGCGGTGACTGGACCCATCCGTTCCGCGCGATACTACGGAAGTCATGTTTTCCCAAAGCGGCACAGTCACGGTCATAAAGGCGGGGTCACACGAGCTGTCAGCGTTCCTACAACCCTCTTCCCCTGTTGCATCCACTCCCGCACTTCCTCATCCATATTCCCATCCTTACTCAACACACTGCCCAAATACTTAAATGAGCTGACATTCTCCATAATAGCCTGATCATTCAACCTCACCTCACACTCTGTGACTACACAGAGTGCAGTAGGTAGAATATAATTAAAGGAATTCGCCGGTACAGAAGGGGTTAATGCACTGGTTCACCATGTGTGTGTGTGTGTGTGTGTGTGTGTGTGTGTGTGTGTGTGTGTCACCGCGCATAAGGGGGAAATCCAGGGTAGTAGTAATGTTGTTAGTTCCTGTGCTGCCTTGGTCTTGTTCCCCGTGTGTGTGTGTGTCTTAAATGCAATAAGTTAGTTCATTCGCCAATCTCACTATTTTCTCTAAATTTCGTGACATAGTAAATGGTTTAACGAATGTTCAGGTTATACCTCGACTCTCGAATACTTGGGAGGAAGGTGCGGTCGTTTGTGTGTGTAATATGAGCGTTAACCCCTTCAGTACCGGTGCTGTCCCTCTAACTTTATTCTGGCTACAATTAGACGAGTTTATTCAGTTTAAAACGGGCCTCCAGCAATTAACAGGTTTCTAACTATCTCACTTAACCCTTTTTACGACCACATATACTTTCCGTACTGAAGGGGTTAAGGGTTTTTCTTTAATTATCCATCTTTCAGTACAATATCCAACACGTAGAAGAACCTTGTTGTTAAAGGGGTGTGTATTTGTGAATGTCACTCACATTCACCCGCGTTACAAAATGTTGAGGTTACCCATCATAATCGATGTGGCCTCGTTTTCTTTAGTATTACCGAACCTATAGAAAATAGATATTTATGAGGGGATACTGATATTCAAACTGAATTCGCGTACAGTTCCCTGCACAAAATCAGTAATTGATTCGTGGCCATCCCCTGAGGGATTCAAATGTCTGGATTAAATAAATAGCTAGATAAATTTACGTTCACATAAACCCTCTTAAATACACCCATCTACAGCAACAACGATCCTCAGAGTTTAGAGGCTTGCACTGAAAGGTCAATAAAGAGCACCATAATATATTTCTAGCATCGTTCTTAACACCAATAACACCCAAAATGAAATTAATGAAAGCATGTGATTCTCCCAGGATTCGAAACTAGGATATCACATACATAACTTACACGCCATTACACCAAGCTAGTATTTATAACCAAAGAGGCACAATGATTAACCCATTCAGTACCGGTGACATCCTTTTCATTATATTCTGGCAACTATTGGACGGTTATATTCAGTTTAGGAAGGATGTCTACCTGTTCAAAGATTACAGACTATCTCAATTAATCCTTTTAAGGGCTAAAGGTTCAGCTTGCCGCACATATTAAATTTCTCAACCATCCCAGCAAATCGTAACTTGGCAGCGCCGAACCCATCTCCCAACCCCCTCCCTCATTCCACCTCCTACCAATAGTGGAAGGGAAGGAGGTGGCGTGAGGAAGGGGGTAGGGGAAGTGGGTGTAGCCCTGCCAAATCACGACCCCAACGGAATAGAATATGTGCAGCAAACTGTGCATTTCGACAAGGGTCTCATAATCCAATAGGCCATAAAAATTACACTTTCTTGATGGCTTATGATGCAATTTATCAAGTTTTATATTAATTACTGTCGAAAATCACCCGTTACCTAATTAGCCTAGCTTACCTAACCAATCCTAAAACCCTAATTTGGTGAATAGGGGTTGATGGTAAGTAGGGTGCGGAGGGTAGAAGGGGTTGGAGTGGAGAGATGGGGGAGGAGAGGTGGGGGATGGGACGTGTAGAAATATGCGAGTAAGTGGTGGAGGGTATGAGTTGGGAGGGTAGAGATGGGGTGGGGAGGTTTAGAGGATGGGAAGATCAGAGTGGGGAAGTGGAGTGTGATATGAGGAGGGAGGGGGTAGAAGGGGTGATGACAGAGCATGGGCTGGGGTTGTGGGGGAAGGGGGGGGGGCTGGGGTAGTGCAGGAGTTCGATGAGGTAAGATAGGATAAGTCTTGTACAGTCACTTATAAGCAATCGTGGACCCTCTATGTTTACCTTTATGCAATTATTACATCCACCTGCATTGATTTTTTGGATGGAACTTACTTTTCAATAAATAGTATAATATAGTTTTGTAGTTGATGTATAGAAAATCATGTTCATAAATTCGTTTCCAGAGATATACTTCCATAATTAGAAATAGGTGAGATCCACTAATATTTATGAGTACCTGTACGAAACCTCACTAACCCCTTACCACATTAGTTTAAGATTGACACACCTAATAATTTCGAACGTACCACCGCTCTACAACTTCAAGGTCACTCCCCAGCTTCGTTTGTCCACCTACAGTACAGTCTCTCACATAAAATCATGGGCCACATATAATTGTTTATGCAAACACTGTCACTAGGATTGAATTATGTATTATTGTTGTTCTATATTATGTATTATATATTTGTTTAATTTGCTCCCGACCAAATGCCGGTTTTACTAAATTACAGGTTCGAATGGGCTTGATATTGACAAATAAATGGGGCGAAAGGTCTTAAAATTGCTAAGCTAATGGGACGAACGTTTTAGAATCTAATAACTAAACATGAGGGAGAAGGGGATCCAGAAAAAATCATATACCTCCCTTTATTTGATTGACGGTTAGATATGAACCCGTTTAGATTATGATGCATTTTTACTATTTATTATGGTTATCATTAGATCATTATATGCAGTTTAAGAAGGACAACGGGAGTCTGCAGAAAGCCGATCGGCCCACACAAGGCAGATCCCTGTCACACCCAACCCCAATTACAAGGCCTAATTATAGACCCAACTCATTAATGCCTTGAGGACTGACTTCACCAAAACGGTCAGATATCGACACAAGATTACGGGGTCTGCAGAGCGCCGATTGGCCCACACCAAGCAGATCCCCCCTCATACCCAACCCAACTCGTCGAAAATGTACACATTTATCTTAAAATCGCCAAACTAATGGGCCGAACGTCATAAAATATGAAAACTAATGGGGTTAACCATGAGGAAGAAAGGGGACCAGAAAAACGACCCATCTCCCCTTAATTCGGAGATTGGCAATGCTCTGCTTCGCCGGGGACATTTTTCTATCAAATAATGTACAAATTTAGCTTGCTCTCAAAACAAATAATATATATGTTGGCTTGCTACCGCTCACCAGGAAAATATTGAAACCTGGATGGGGGTAAACGTCTTAAAACAGTAGGCTGAACGAAGCCGAACGGATACAAGGCAAAGAGAGAGGGAGAGAAATAGAAAAAAAAAAAAAAAAACGAGGAGAGAGGGAGAGAAAGAGAAAACAAAAAACAGCGAGGTGGGCTCAATGTTTGCGTTACGGCTTAAAAATTGAGCCCACCTTGCCTTTTTTTTTTTTTTTCTCTTTCTCTCCCTCTCTCCTCGTTTTTTGTTTGTTTTCTATTTCTCTCCCTCTCTTTTTGCCTTGTATCCGTTCGGCCACGTTCAGCCTACTGTTTTAAGACGTTTACCCCCATCCAGGTTTCAATATTTTCCTGGTGAGCGGTAGCGAGCCAACATACAGTATATATATATTTGTTTTGAGAGCAAGCTAAATTTGTACATTCTCGATAGAAAAATTTCTCCGGCGAAGCCGGACTTCTCCATATAATGCTGGTTCGCTATCGCTTGCCAGGAAGATATCAATACTTGGATGGGGATAAACGTCCTAAAACAGTTGGCTGAATGGGGCTGAATGGATACAAACCAGAGAAAGAGAGAAAAGGAGAGAAAGAGAAAAAAAAACAGGTGAACCCCCCACGAGAGGTGCATAGAAAAAAGGGTTGACAGGTTCACTATAGGCCTACTAATTTCGTTTTTACCCACCTCGCCAAAGGTGCTCTTTGGCCTCGGCAGGTGTGTCTTGAGCATTCCGCGACGTCGCAAGGCCCTTCGCATGCCTCGTGCGGAGTATACCCCTGGCGGGTATATTCTCGGCGAGTACTCGTGCGCACGTCGACGACTAATCGACGAGGAAATCGCCGATGACTCTTGTGCATCGTCGATGTTCTCAGAACATATGAGAGCATCGACGAGCCGCCATGCATTTCTTTGCGCGAAGTGTCTCGCCGATGTCGCCGATGATCTCCGAGGGCCTGGCAGATCCTTCTGTGATGTTCGACGATGCTTGCGAGGGCTATGAACCCTCGTGAGTCCTCGTCCAAAATTTTGAACAATCCAAAAATTTGCGAGGGTCCTTGCGAGGGCCCTTGCGAGACCTTGCGAGTCAAATGATTATCATGCGAGGGTTTAAGATTTTGTTGCGACCTGTCACGAATGTGCAAATTTATTGGTGTCGGCGATGAAAATCGTGAGAAGTCGCATCAGTGGGAAAGTGGCATAAGACTCTAAGGGATCAAAGCCAACTCAATTTTGCCTCTGACTCCCACAGTTCCTTCCTAAGCTGCTTACAATCGTCTAATGATAGCCAAAATACATTGCTATAACGCGTCATAATGCTCAATGGGTTATAACCATTCAAAATCTTCCCAGGATCCATCTATGCCATTTACAATTCTTACTGTTTCTACCTGTTGATCGTAGATGGCCTCTTTGAGCTAAATTCAGGCTTTTAACCCCTTGAGGATTATGGCGACAATTTATTCTGGCTATTATGAAATGATTATTTGCAGCTCCTGGGGACTATCACTGAAATGTTTTAGGAAATACTTGTTGCAGGCAGCTTTGCCTTTTGTCTCCTTCATACACATGATAAAAAAGCTTAGGAAGGATTTCTAGGAATCAAGGTAATAATAAACACTTACATTAACTCTCTAGCTCCCATACAGTCTTCCTAAGCTGAATACAATCTCTCAAAACGCGTTATAATCCTCAAGGGGTTAATGGGCTTGCTAAACTCCTGTGTCTTTTTTCGAGCCATTTATAACATGACTCGGAAACAATGTCTGTGAACGCGCCTATTGTAACCATTCCCTCTTTCTTAACCCCTTCAGCACGATGATGACTTGTACCTTTGATTTTGGCTAAAATTAGTCGATTTTATTTAGCTTAAAAAAAGAGGGTCTATTGACATCGTATATACCCCTTCGAGTCCTAGAGGTAAATTATAACTTAAAGAAAATCGATTAAGACGAACATAAGATTGCGGGAAACAGCATAAGGCCATGCGGCCCACACGAGGAAGCTCCCATTCACACCCAGCCCATATCATCCATATGGGAATCAAACTTATGCTTAAAGCTCTCAACTGTTCCTGAGCTAATCACTGCTCTGGGCAGTTCATTCCACATGTTAACAACTCAATTCCCAAGCCAGTGTTTTCCTATATCTTTCCTAAATCTAAACTTATCTAACTTGAAATCATTTGAGCCATAATCAACTCCTAAATGGCACGAAAGGTAATATACTGACAAAGAAATGAGGCGAAAGGAATTAAAATCGACAAACTAATGGAGAAAACCTATTTAATTTTTATAACTATTGGGGCTAAATATGAAGAAGAGGATCCAGAAAACCAGATACCCCCTCCCCCCTTAATCTACCCTAATTGGCCTTCAATAATACCGACATATTCCGTAAATCATAAAGATACAGTTGCCATTTTATAAGATAGCATTACTGTACATCAATCAGTCAGTCAGTCAGTCAGTAGCCAGCCCTTATCACACAAGGAGTAGAGAGGATCAGCAAGAGACACGAGCAAGGAATAGATGGTGACAGGAGAAAAAAAAAAAAAAAAAAAAAAAGTTCCACATATACGAGTATATAAATAGCGAACAAAATATGCTATATCCCTATAGACTCCAAAGATAAATTGTAAAACAAACCTACATATTGGCCTTCAGTAATATCGACATATTCCATAAATCATAATTATATGGGGTGACCCAGAATTCGGTTACGCAAAATTTGGCAACGCTGCCCTTGCGTGAATTGTCAGATGGATATTTTACTCTAACAAACAATATCTTCACAATCATTATATACATGGTCTTATATATAACCCCATTAAATGTATAATTGGTAGTAGAAGCTACTGGTATTAATACAGTTGCATTAAAATAAACTTATAGGAATAATGATGAGTAAAAGACTATTTACGCTCAGGATATATTTACTTCATATTTTTGGCGATTTATCGATAATTTTCCAAATTTTGTATAGTTGAAAATACTTGCATGAATCATATATACCCGTCTGGTAGACGATGGCGTTCTCAAATTTGCTGTAGATTTCTTATTTTCCGATATATTGAACTTATAATATAGCAAATTTAGTTAGTATGTGATATGCTTTATAATTATCACATGAGGAACTAGCAGAGTAAGCTATATTTAAAGGTCACCAAACCAGAAGATAAAAATACTTACCATAATTTTGAAGACACCATCGTCTTTTGGATAAATGTGTCTATTTAATGCAAGTCTTTTGAACTGAAGAAACCTATGGAAAATAATCAAGATGCTCTTTGAAATACAAAGTGAATACACGAATATTGTCGCAATTCGTCTTATGCTCATCCATTTTCTTATAAATATATTTGTATTGCAACTTAAACCGACCAGTAGCTTCCACTACCTATTCTGCAGTCAATTAGGTATTATATAAGGCAATGTATTTAATGGTTGTGAAGATATTGTTTTATTAAGTAATAAACTGTAACGATAGAACGGTTCACGCAACCTCCTACAAATGTTTAGAAAGGCGGCTTTGCCAATTTCTGCCAGGTATGTAACAGATTTCTGTGCCACCCTGTACAGTAGCTAAAGTTAAAGATGATATTGTAACATAAGCCAACATAATATCAAATATCCGTATAAACTCCAAAAATAACTTATAAAACAAACATACAAATTCCCATATTAAAAAAGTGATCAGAAGTGATAAATCAGTAACCAAGGAAATCCGTTATAAAAATAATATTCCTACTCAAGAATATAATAAAATATTTTGAGATAAAGAAAAGTAGAGGTGATCAATTAACTCAGCAAACTTTATATATTACACTGTTATTCCCGTGTATTAGACTAATAAGATCTAATTATACACCGGGGTGCGAATTTGATCCTGATATCATGCACCTGTTGGACGAGTGCTTCCAGGACCCTGTTACCGGTGGCTGCTGTAGTGACGGAGGTCACCTGCTCCACCAGCTCCAATACGTCTTGCGGGAAGGATTCAGCAACGATACGATAATTATGCGCATCAAGACGCGATTTTGCTGTATCAGATTTTTTGTTGGATGTGAACAACTTGCGTATACAACAAACTACCCAGATGACCAGTAGGAAGGCAGTTATGAGATAAACAAAGCGGAGTGCCAAAAACAAAATCCCAAAATACCAATTTTGGGCGAAAGAACAACCATAATTTTCAGTGTTTAATACGGCCAAGCCTTGTTTGGGAGAAATTTCGCATTTTCCGTTGTTGTCAAAGACCCCTTGAATCACATCCGTGTTCTTATCCGCATATTTTTCAATATGAAAATTGAGACCTACAAAAGTCCCTGATGATACATGATGTAGCAGAGCTACCGTCATAAAATTACACAGAATCAGATATGCGCCAATCTTAAACCTGGAGGCTACTTGATTTCGGTACACAGCTGCGTGGTTTAGGAAAAATTGCACTATTTCCTGGTCTGTGAGATCACATACACAATAAAAGAATTTATCAATTCTTTTATCAACATAATAATTCCTTACACTCCTGGCACTAAGAAATATTAAACTGCAAATGAATAGCACAATTGGGATATATCGATAGTTCGTCATATAAAAACGAACAACGTGAGTACGGTCTTTTGGATCAGGGTGCACCTCCGTGTAGGAAAATCCAACACACAGGTCATATTTTATGGGGTCGACTAATACTTCGAGCCCACCTCCCTGAGACATGCAGGTTGGGGCGTAATTATCAGGAAGGAATAACGTGAGGGCGAAAAAACTACTTATAAAAAAAAGAAACACAAAACGATAATTAAACACCAAGAAAAAGCTTCCATCATTGTCGACCGGTGCAGTGTATTTTGTGCAGAGCTGAGAAATGAATTTTGTTAGAGTCATCTTGATGATCGGTAACGGAAATGCGATTTAAAAATATCAGATGTTTAGACTCTTATCTGATATCAAACCAATCGACAATTATCAAATCTTTATATAATGTAATCGTAATCACACTTATATAAGTTCGTTAAATGTTTTTTATACTATTTATGTCAAGTTCTCGCAGATAAATTAAGCGCAACTTACAGCACTGTTCACTTCCTGACACAGACTTCACGAATGGCGGGGTGGGTCTTGCTCGTCATAACCATATTGTCTACATATATACAACATGACATTATTGTTCCTTTAGTGTAATATTATATTTGCATAATTATTGATGAAGATAAAACCCTAGTAATTACACGACCGAAATACAATGTACATCTTATAATAGAGAAATGATAAATAATTATTTCGTATTTTTTGTTTTGTTACCCATAAAAAATAGTTTTCTATGATAAACGATTGAGAGAAAATGACAATATTAGGGTGTCTATTATATACCGATATTTTTCCCGGAATTTGAAAATAAATAATTAGCATAAACATAATATTTCAAACACACTTCTAATTACACACCTATGTCTTAACCCTTTGAAGATACGATACTGCATTTCTTCTCTGTTTTTGGCTATTATTAGATGATTTTATTCAGATTAGGAAGGGTATATCTACAGTATAGGCTTACGGTATATGGAAGGCAGAGGGTTAATTAAGATAGCATTTTCCTCTTAATTCCCGAAGAGCCTTACTAGGTTGTATATAAATCGTCTAATGATAGCCAGAATAAATTGTCCTAATGCGTCATGATCCCCAAAGGGTTAACCGTGCCAGCATACGATGACGCTTTTTCCTTTTAACCCCTTCTGTATCGGCGACTTCTTTTGTACTTTATTCTGGCTACTATTAAACAATTTTATTCAGTTTCAAAATGGCCTCCATCAATTAACAGGCTTCGAACTACCTCACTTAACCCTTTTTACTATCACATATCCTTCTTAAACTGCACAAAATCGTCTAAATATAGCTAGAATAACTTAAATACTAAGTCGCCGGTACAGACTGGGATAATTCAGGCTACCATTACGCGACCTTATTTATCTTAGAAAGATCAATATAAGGGTCATTGGGTTTGTTGAGAACATAGTATTTGTTATAACCCATCTCATTCCAGAATTCAATACAATTGTTAACCCCTTTTGTACCGGTGCCCACGTCTTTCGAATTTTATTTCCGCAACATTTATACTATTTTATGAAGCTTAAGAAGGATATATAGTAGCTAAAAGTATTATATGAGATAGTTTGTAGCCTTTATATGGGTCGACGTCTTTCCTATGCTGCATAAAATCGTCTAATAGTTACCAAGATGTAATGAAAAGGATGTCGCCGGTACAGAAGGGCATAATTATAAGATCCAGGGCTATTAGATTCATGTGAAGTATGCCAAGGAAAAGTGAAATATTACTTAAACCCTTGCAGCCCATAAGGAAGTTGGAGCCGTAAACCTCGATATTAAGCAGAAATGCAACACTAATGTAGGATTCTGATGAATAGAATGCTGAATTTGATTGTATGTGTTTATAAAATATCCACTACGACTGTATTTTAACCTTTTCAAGATCTAATACGCGTGTTTTTGTTACTGACTATTTTTTAAAGATTTTATTCAGATTAAGAGGGATATAATTATGGAAGGCAGAGGGTTAATTGGGATAGTCCCTACCCTTTCCATTCCCACATATCCTTCCTAAGCTGTATAAAATCGTCTAATGATAGCCAACATAAACTGTCTCAAGGGGTTAACGGGTAATTCTGCTAAATATCGATGTACACTGCTCCAACTTCCATTTAGCCTGGACCTTGTAAGTGGTTAATTGCTTTACCCGTTCAGTACTTAAGGTCGCTTTGTCCCATTATCCTTAGACGCCTTTATGCAACTTAGAAAGGACCTCTAGGAATTTAATGAGTCAAACTAACTCTCGCTACCAAGAATACACTTAAGACCTCTGGTGGACGCTTCTGATCTAGCGCCAGAGCTACGACTGTCGACATCCAACAATACTTAACACCTAGGACATGCTCAGTTTATCATATTCTTACTTTATTTTATTATGCAGTATAAGACTACACTAAATCCCTATAAAGTATAGTAGTCATAGGAATGTCCATATGCAGCTGATAATGACTACAAACATAATTATAAGCTGATTAATTATCATAACAAAAAGGCGCGAAAATGCTTGTTGATTTTGTATTGTAAATATACGTTATATATGGGTATGGGTGACTTTAAGATATAATACACAACATTATGCATAGGCTATAATATGTGTCGGCTACAAACAATTCGACAGACCGCTTATAATAAAGAATTGTTGAAAGAGAGAGAGGGTGCAGAGATCCGTGATGTATACAGTTTCCCATGATGCACCGCGGTAAACATTGCATTCAGTGCCTCTGTCGGCCAATTTTGGCATTTGTTGGTAGGGAGAATTATGCCTCTGATTCCCACAGATATTTCTTAAGTTGAAAATATACGTTTAGTGATAGCCAGAATAAATTACTAAAACACGTCATGATCTAAAGTGATTAGATGAATCAATGAAGTAAATGAATTCGATTCAGTCCGTGATGATTTGGAAAACGCAAAGCCATAATTTGTGTTTGAGAGAGCACGTCTCATTTAATTCGCAGAAGATTTACAGCTACTGACAAATGTTCGTGAACTCTTGCGATTTTCATTATGTAAGTATATCCAATTAGCTTGATGTTCAGATCAATTCAGCTACACATTGAGGAGCTACATATTTAAAATACATATGTATAAATAATATATAGCTAATTTGATATGAACATCAATCTAAACGGATCTATTTGCATAGAAACAATCCCAAGAACTCACTATCATTTGCCAGTAGGTGTACTGTACAGTGAAGTTAAGAGCGCAAGTGGCGCTGCAACCTTTTGAATCAGTATCGAATGCAAACGAGACAGTACAATACATTAATATAGTCCATATGCTTCAGAACTTTGCTTTAAAGGTTCAAAGATTCGAATTTGTGCAACTTATATACGCTGAGAATTGCAGTTCCTTTGTTTTAATGGGGGGGGGGGGTTATGGATGTCAATGTTTCAGCCTAACTTACCTAACCTATCCTAAAACCCTAATTTACTTAACCTAACTTATAGATTATCTCACCTAACCTATCTTACTTTGCCTAACAAAGGCTAAATTAATTACACTACTTAGATAAACAACCTTTCAGTTACCCAGTTAACCAAAGTGTTAGAGCTCGAAAAATTAATAAATATTAAGTAAATCATGAATAAATATAAATGAAAGAATGATAACAAGAATAATGAAAGAATAATGAATAAAGAATAATGAAAGAATAATGAATGCACAATAATGAAAGAATAATGAATACAGAATGATAGAAAAATAATTAAAGAATAATGAACAAATAATGAATACGGCATAATGAAAGAATAATGAAAGAATAATGAATACAAAATAATGAATACAGAATAATGAAAGAATAATGAAAAACAAATAATGTAAGGATAATGCATAAATAATGAACAAAGAATAATGAAAGAATAATGAACAAATAATGAATAAATTATAAAAAAGTTCAGCCTAACATGTATCTATTGATTGATAGTGCTTCCGCTAACTATTTACAAAACATGGTATACAGTATGTCTGTGTATATGGAAAGCGAGAGAGAGAAGGGAAAGAGAGCGAGGGGGGGGGGGGGGGGGAAGGGGAGAAGACAAATGGCCAAACAGTATGACAAGGAGATATGAGGTCAGTGTGTGTGTGTGTGTGTGTGTGTGTGTGTGTTACTGTAGGAGTTGGTCTGCGACAATGCGAGCGAGAAAGTGTTCGCGCGTTATCCTATATGTGTTATTGCGTTCTGTTATGCCTTTCAGTGTTTACGTGGGAGTGTGTTGCGCTATGTGTTCAGTAATGTGTGTGTGTGTGTGTGTGTGCTATGGTATTGTATCGCTATAGGCCTACAAGTGCATTGTTGTGTTTTTAGTGTGGGGGTTGTTGATGGGTTGTATTGTTTTATGGTGGTGTAGTGCTTTGTGGAAGGTGTTTTGTTGGCATTGTGTTTTGGTTTCATTGTATTGCTGTTTACGAGAGAGAGAGAGAGAGAGAGAGAGAGAGAGAGAGAGAGAGAGAGAGAGAGAACATGGTATTAAAGTTTTGTGCATCGTACCTGAAGACTTGTTAGAAAATATGTGGCAACAATTCCATATCATATTTGTTTTTGTTCCGTAGAGTTCTTTCAAGCTCTTTGTATTTTTAAACACATGGTGATACTATTTTTGAGCGTAACAATGATGATAATGTTACGAAAACAAAATACTGATAAATAATGATGCTCTGAATGATAAAAGGTGCAAGAATTATGATGAATAAGATGGTGATAACTAATGATGATGTTGATAATGTTGATAATGGTGATGAAGATGATCATGATGAGATAATGATGGGCGTGATGATAATTGTGAGTATGATGATGAGCATGATGATGATGATAATGATGATGATGATGATAATGAAGAGATAATGATGGACTTGATAATAATTGCGAGTATGATGATGATGATGATGACAACTGAGGCTGATAAAATAAAATAGCAATGATGGTGAAAATGCTATCATCACACTTCCTATCATTCAAGCGTTATTACCAGGCCTAATAACTCTTTCAGTACCGGTGACACCATTTTCACTATATTCTGGCAACTATTAGACGATTATATTCTGCTTAGGAAGGACGTCTACGCATTAAAATGCTGCAGATTAGCTCAATTAATCCTTTTAACTACCATACATCCTCCCAAATGAATATACACTGGAAATAAAACAGGCCACACAATTCGTTTATCTTAACGAGGTGGCTGAGTTATAATACGATTGTATATGCATTATCTCTCTCTCTCTCTCTCTCTCTCTCTCTCTCTCTCTCTCTGTCAAAATGTGTGTGTTTGTGTGTGTGTGTTGTGTGGATGCTTCATTTTACTGCAAATTGTTCCGTTTTATTATACAGAGTTGCATTTGTTAGTGTGTGTGTTGTCGTTGCGCGTAATTTGTATGTACAAATCGTTGGTCTGGTGTGTGTGTGTGTGTGTGTAATAGTTTGTGTGTGTGAAAAAATATATGTATTATATATATATTTTCTTACCAGTCGTTATGTGTTTGTTATTTCAACAATGTGTCTATGAATTATCTCTCTACATTTCCGACAAGGGCTCGGACTTTGTGTTATATTCGTTTTACCCTTTTTGGTACGGGCAACGTCTTTATTATTGATTTTAATTATATTTAGAGGATTTTATGCAGCTTAGGAAGGTTCTGTGGTCGCTACAAGGCTTCATAGAGATAATTGGTTGCCTTTTAATTACCAGAGGTCCTTCCTAAACTGATTGAAGTCGTCTAATAGTAGCCAAAAAAAATAACAAAATAAAAGATGCCACCCTCACCAAAAGGGTTTAATCCAGTCACGCGATTTTCTTATGGATAAAATCACACTAGTTTATTCAACTTAAAAAATATCTAATGGTCAGAGGGGATAACATTTAATTGCAGTAATTCCATCAGCAACATATGACAGCAGTTTTATATTGTATTTTGAATAACTAGACAAATTCATATTATTAATAATAGATCTCTTGAAGTCAAAGGGGTATTATTGTGGGGGGATGTTTTATTAAGCTTTATGGAGGCCTACGGAGCAACTAAAACAAATCCCAAAAATAAAAACACCTGTGAGAAATAAATTGACTACACCGGTATCTGGGGAATGTTGGCAACAACCTTCCGATAGGGTAACCTCACTAGAGTGAACAATTTCCTACCAGAACCCGGTGATTGTATATATTGTAGAGATTAATTAATGTTAGGTAATTTAGTACTGTATAAGATTACCTTGATCAAGTTAATTTAGTTATAAAACCTTGTAGAAATAAGTTTAGAAGAACTGTAAAGAGGATCAGTTTAAATATTCCCGCGACCGCATACGCGATCCACCGTTTGCTTTAGGGTAGTTAATATCTTGATATTATGTTCACTAAATCGTTGTGAAACGATGTTCACCTTTATAATTATATAATTTAAATGCTGATAATTATTTATATGATTTCGTGAAGAGGGAATGAACCCTTGGTAACGAATTAATATATAGTTTATTTAAGAGTCGGAAATTGAAGTTCCGATCAGACGCTAGTAAACATCTGAACGGTAGAGACGTGTCCCGTGATCTCCTCCACCACAATCCCCGCGCCAGGCCCGGAGTCCTGACCCTTTAACCCTGGTCTACCGAAGCCGGAATCCTCGGAACTACACCAGGACCCTAGTAAGCCGGAATCCTCGGAACTACACCAGGACCCTAGTATAGCTAAGTCATTGATATACATGGCGATTGATACAATGTTTAGTTAGGGCATCCTGAGAGATAGGCTACCATAGTTCATGCCATAAGGTAGGCGATCTCAGACTTTATTTTTATTTATGTTTATTAATTTTATATTTCGATTGGTGTGGTAAGAGATAACCTTTGGCCATATTATCCCCCACAACACCCTTACGCAAAAGTCGTAAGATAGCCTAGACTAGGGATTTTTAACTGGGTGACAACGTAGCCCAGGGGATAACACTCTCATTGTGAATCTTGGTCCGTACAATACCGGTGACATCTTTTTCATCCTCTTATGGCAACTATCAGACGATTTTATTCAGCATTTGATCCAATTTTATATGACAGGCAGAGAGCACCAAAGGCGTCTACAGCCGCTCCGCCGGAGTAAGGACCTCTAGTAATAATAATGAGACTTCGCACTAACTCCACCGACCCGTTTACACCTACCACCGATCCTTCCTATAAGCTGCATAATGTCGTCTGAAAATAGCTAGAATAAAAACTAGCATACGTCGCTGGTACTCGAAGGGTTATAACTATTCGAATACGCGCACATAATACAGACAACAAAGAACATTAACCCGTGCATGTATCGGGCAGCCTAATTCCCCAAGCGACCATTAACAGTATATCTTAGTGGTAAAGATACAGTGAAATTGTCTGGAGCAAAGGATATTATCTAGAAGGAAGAATATACAGTTACCTCTTATATTTCGTTGAGCCTTAGAAATTGTAGTTATGCATATTGGGGGGGGGGGGGGAGGAGTCCGTATCGTTTAGATATTTTTTTATTTATCCTGTACCTATTTCATATATTGCACATTTGTTTCATGCATACACTTTTAAGCTTCTCATAAGCCTTACTAAGATGCAAATTAATCGATTTGACTCTACTTGAAATAATTAAACTCCTTCAGTACCGGCGCTGTCCTCTTAAGCTTTATTTTGGCTACTCTAAGACAATTTTATTCAGTTTAAAAGGGGCCTCCAGCAATAAAAAATAAATAAATAAATAATTACCAGGCCCAAACGTCATAGCCCAGACATAATAATCGTCGGCAGCAACATATCTCGCGTTAGACCTTTGCTTCCGATTCAGTTCAGAATGTAATAAAACATCATCTGAACCTCGGCCTACCTTGTACACAGAATGTAATAAAGGGCTGTGATTCTTTGTTATAGTTGTGGTAGAAAAAGAAGTTCAATGGTTATTTTTGTTTTTTTCGTGTGTTACTCAGTTACTCAGTTACTTGTTCGTCAAGGGGAATCCACGCAATGCGAGCTAAGCTCATTATTATCGCGCCTCCTTAACTGGGAATGTATTGCGTGAAATGCATGTTAAGTGTTTTATGTACTGTTGGAATGGCTGTGGATGTGTGTGTAGTCTGTATTTTAGCCAATTGGCGACATCGGAAACGAAGGCTTAGGGTGGATCTGTATGGTACCATTCTCACTATAGACGGTACCGTCTCGCCCGAAGGCTTAGGTAGCCATCAGCTTAGGTGAACCATATGATACCCATCTCGCCTTGTACCATTTTTGCCAACCCCAGATGGGACGTCACAACGTCGTCCACTTATGCCAGGTACCTATTTACAGCTAGGTGAACTGAGGCTAACACATGAAAGGAGACGAGCCCAATTTGTCACCGCCCGGCCGGGGATTGAACCCCCGACCCCTCGTGTGTGAGACGAGAGCTCTACCTACTAGGCTACGGGCTGTGTGTGCGTGTGTGTGTGTTAATATCAATAATATATATATATATATATACTGTATATATTATACATATTTATATTGTTTTATACTACGTTTGTATATTTATGTCACTGTAGCCCATAAACTTTTGGGAGTCATCCGAGTGAAAACGTTATGCCAGTGGCAACTTTACTCATTCTTTCGCGTTTGAATGTTTTAGCATAATAATAGTCAGCTGAGAAGAAAAAAAATCTTCCTAAACTAAGACTATATTTTTTAAGCAAGGTAATTTACATGTTTGCAATATTTATTTAACCTTTTTCCGAGCGTGAAACATATTACAAGAACAAAGTTTAATGGGCTAATTATTTTTTGGGAAAGATCTAATAATTTTTCAGTGGCAGGTCATTTGACTACCAAATTATGACCCCCGTCAGACGAGAGAGAGAGCGAGAGCGAGAGAGAGAATTAAAGATAAAAGAAGATAATAAGGGAGATAAAGTTATACTAAAGGAAGAATGGGAGAGCGGGAACTGCAGAGGAGATAGTCTAAGATTGAGGCAACATGAATATATAATTTTTTTTTTTCTTTTTCATCAAAATGAAAACGTACACATTTTAAGCTAGGTAATTCCTTTGCCTTTATTCTTGCAATAAGTTAAAGAATTGCATTGAATTTGCACATGAATATGCTGCATAGGTTACACATAAAATACGCTGAAGTGAGTATATGAATAATTTACTACTTCCGTATTATTGCAGCATAAAATAAATGTCTTAGATGCAATAACTCAAATACAATATTACTAAACTAAATGGATTATTTATAGACCACATATTTCCACCTTGCTGTCTTGCAGAATACGAATAATATATATATATATATATATACTGTATACAATCTTATCCCTACTCTGTGCAACTCTCCAAATCGAAGAGTGAAATTATATTCTCAAACCTTCTTCTATTCAACAGCTGAACTCTGGAACTCTCTTCCTGAATCCATCTTCCTCTCCTACTATGACTTAAATTGCTTCAAACTCCGTGTGTCCAGGCATTTTGGCTCGAATATTCCTTGATCACTCTTTCAACTCTTGGGGAGACACTCGTCACAGGCAGTTCTGCCTTTTGTCTCCCTCATCCACAAAAAAAAAAAAAAGAAGGCTAATCTAGATTATGTAGTTGTGAGCTCTATTAAGGGTACACTTACTTAATTAAATCTTCGATTATTTTAAAAACATATTCTGAAGCCTCAGTGATACAATACAGCAAAGTATGGTCTCGTCAAACGATAAGCTATGCAGGACACCTTTTTGTAAGGTTTATATACTCAAATAAATATTTTTTTGGTGTCAGTTGGATTTCATACTGATTCAAGTAGGTGCGTAGACATTATTGATATGATAATGGGTGAAAGACGTCAGACAAGAGGAAATACAATAACAGATAAAACACGTAAGCGAAAGAGGTTAACAACTATGCACATAAGATTAATAAATATAAAACTAGAATAAAGAGAATAATGAAAAGACAGATAAACACGCGGAAACAGGAAGCGAAGGGAAAGAAAAAAACGAGAAAAAAACCAGAATACAGAATCCAACTAGAGAGAAAGATAGGCTAAAGACAAAAATAATGAAAAAATAGGAAGAGTGAAAAGCAAGAGATAAAATACAGTAAAAGAAAACAAAGCAAAGAGACAGGAGTAAAAATGGGAAAACCGTAAGAAAAAGGATAAAAGAAGAGGAAACATGAGATCGGGAGAAAGAAAGAGAACAGAGAATCTACGATGTGGAGAGAGAGAGAGAGAGAGAGAGAGAGCGCATGATGTATTAAAATTTACAATTATTTTTGTCTATGTGGATGAGGGAGACAAATGGAAGAACTGCCTGTAACGAGTGCCTCCCCCAGTTGAAAGAGTGACAGGTCCAAAATCAAGGAACGTTCGAGCCAAATGCCTGGACACACGAAGTTTGAAGCAATTTAAGTATTAGGATGAGGGCAAGATGAATTCAGGGAGAGAGTTCCAGAGCTCAGCTGTTGAATAGAAGAAAGTTTGAGAATATCGTTTGACTCTTGGATTGGAGAGTGCACAGAGTAGAGCGTAGAGGCGAAAGGTCTTAAAATCTTAAAATTAATAGGGCTAAGCATGAGGGAGAAGGGGGTCCAGAAATATAAACCCTTGAGAACAGTGAAGGATGTTTATGGGAACTACGTGTCAGGTCTAGAGATTCTACAGTAACAGAGATTGGCCAACCACTGCCGCTATCCTGGTGACACGGGTGATGGGGTTCTCTCTCTCTCTCTCTCTCTCTCTCTCTCTCTCTCTCTCTCTCTCTCTCTCTCTTTCTCTCTCTCTCTCCCTAAATAAACAGTTGGGATTTCTGGTACAGGGTATATAATTGGGCCTTTTGATATAAACTCTACATGATAATATACAATACAATATAATCTCGTTCTTTGATAATAAAGATACCAAAATGTCGGCCAAGCAAAAATAGATGGCCGCCCTCTTTTTACTACAGGGTCTCTAGTTATGTCTAGCAGGGGCAGGTAATTGGGGCAACATAATACAGGGATAGGCTTCATCACTGTTATAATGGGGATTTTTAATTACTCACTCTCTCTCTCTCTCTTCTTTGCTATCCTTTCCTTCCACTTTCCATTACTCACGGGTTAGCTATATCTTCTAGAATTAAGTCCTGACCCCCTCGCTGTGATCATAAGGTCTGTGTGGTCAGTGAATCTATGTAAATCTACGTATATCTCTCTCTCTCTCACACACACACACACACACACACACACACACACAGACACATACACATTCTCTCTCTCTCTCTCTCTCCTTCTCTGAGGTTGGGTAGAGAGACTTCTGCCATGCTATTCTAGCTTCACTTTCACTTTTCTATGTTTAGGGTTCTGCCATTTTTACTCTAATTTAGTCCTGACCACCTCGTTTAGATAGTAAGGTCGGAGTGATAGGCTATGTAACTCTCTCTCTCTCTCTCTCTTCACCAGTCCAGTGTATCCCTCTCACATTGGTCACCACCACATTTCCCTTCAATACGTCTCTGTCACCAACCTTCCGTATTTTCTATTTCACCATGTATATATGGCTTTTCTACATTGTCCAGCGCTATGTCCGCAAATGGTAGTAAGGGATATTAATCGTTCTTCTG
>CM064581.1:4391660-4425938 GCA_032716605.1 Paralithodes platypus | reverse complement strand
TTATAGTTTACAATCTATCTCTAGGGCAGAAAGGGGTATTTAGGATCTTAATACACTTTCATAACCCTTTGCGTACCAGAGACGTGTGTTATATCTTATTCTAGCTATATTTAGACGATTATATTCAGCTTAGGATGGACCACTAGCAATAACAAGGCTTCAAACTCTCTCGACCAACCCGTTTACATACCACAGATCCTTTCTAAGCTTCATAATGTCGTCTAAATATAGCTAGATTAAAATATAACACACGTCGCTGGTACTCAAAGGGTTAATAACATAGAGCCCTCTGATGCTGCATAAACTCTTCTAATTTCAGCCAGAATTAAAGGTAAACAATACGTCCTCGTGCTGAAGGGGTTAAGGGCAGGAGGGCTGTTTTTTCTGGCCCACCTTCTCCCTCGTGTTTAGCCCCATTGGCTTTTATAACTTTAAGACTTTAGATTGGCGATTTTAAGGCTTTACGCCCCATTTCTTTGTCAATATTAAGACCTTTCGTGATATTTAGGTGTCGATTTTTTCCTGGCGAGCGATAGCAAGCCTGTAATTTTAAGAGAAACTGGCCTTTAGCCCGGCCATTTTCTACCAAAAACTGTAAAGATATGTGTTGAAGGGGAGTAAAAAAAAAAATTACAGCTTGATGGAGGTCGAGGGAGGAAACTAAACAATAATACAAAGATAAGACAATAAGCAAATAAATACGTCCATCTCCCCTTGAAATGTCTTTGGTAATTGAACATGAAGGGGGTTTGATCGAGCGTATTTGTCTTGCCCTTATTCTACCCTCTTCATACCATCAGTAGTGTCTTTAACCATTCTAGTACCAGTGAACCGTCTTTTTCATTATATTCTGGCAACTATTACATGATTTTATTCAGCCTAGGAAGAAGTCTACACATTAAGAAGTTACAGACTATCTCAATCAATCCTTTTAGCTACTATATATATCTTTCCTAAGCTTTATAAAGTCGTTTAGATGTAGCTGAAATTTAATATTAATTTTATTAATCTCACCACCACACCCCCAATGAAATTAATTAAAGTATATATGATCCACCGGGATTCGAACCCGGGTTATCACACACATATTTTTGCCACCTTAACCATTAAACCACCAGGACGGTTAAAGGTTTATGCACACGCCTACGACTTATTATCCATTCTCGAATACTGGATATTAATCTAAAAATAAAATAATAAAATAATAAATAATAAATAAATAATAAAAGAAACGTCACCGGTATTGTATGGGTTAACCCTTTCAGTACCGGTGCCGTTCTTTTAGCTTTACTTTGGCTACTATTAGGCTATATTATTCGGCTTTAAAAGGGCCTCCAGTAATTAACAGGAACTATCTCACTTAGCCATTTTAATACCTCAGCTCCTTGATAAACTGCACACAATCATCTGAATAAAGCTTGAATAAATTGAAAAAGACGTCGCTGGTACAGGAAGGGTTAACACTATTTGGTCCGACGTCATAGGGGTTATTATAGTCTACTCATTATATTTAGGCCAAACATCTTGACAACTGCCTCTATAGCTCACACACGACTAGCGTAATCGAGCTAACATTTCTACCATTCTGCAAAGGAATCGGTGTGGAGATTTAAAGCCCATTTGTTCTTACCCTTTTTGAGTTACAGAAGTTAGTGGTCACAATTTGTGGCTTACTTATACTGAATGGACTATAGTGATATTTGGTTGAATTGTTATTGAGGATTTTGCTGGTTTGTGCCATTATCGAGCTATGAATTCCAGTTTGTCCCCTAGGCTAACGAAAACGCCTTCCCAGACTTCCTTCAAACTAAGAAATGCCCACCCAGACTCCCTTGAAGGTCATTGTTTTAATTAATCGGCAAAAAATAAATAAATAAATATACATACCGGTATATATATATAGATAAATAAATACAAAATAAAATACGGTCCCAAGACTGAGAAAATATCGACAGCTGAATGGGATGAAGCGACTTATTATCCATCAAACTAATGGAACGAAACAGGGATGCTCCAAAAAGGCTCCCCTCGAACCATATAGTGCTGCTAAATATCCACCCTAAAATGTGTTCGGTCATTGAACGTAAAGGGGGTTTGATCAAGCGTGTGTCCTGCCCATGTTCTTCCCCTCCCCAGAACGTTAATGGTATCTATAACGGGACATTCTTTACGCTCCCTAACGCTGGACAAACCTCGTCTGTATCCTGTAATGGTCTTGGGCACCTTTACGGGACAACATATCATCATCACCATCACCATCATCATCATCGCCATAATTCGCATCGTTTGAGGTAAATGTAGGTCAGCGACAGGGTTGTGTAATGTCTCTGTGGCTGTTTAATGTATATATGGATGGTGTGGTGAGGGAGGTGAGAATGAGAACTGGGTGATGGGTAGGCAAGGGTAGGCGGTATACTGGCCTCTCACTCCCGCGCGCGCCCAAACGCACACGGCTGCACTTGGGGGGTTGCCAACAATCGGTATTGTTCCGTGGGATCCTAAAGTAGTTCCCAT
This sequence comes from Paralithodes platypus, assembly GCA_032716605.1. Classification (NCBI taxonomy): domain Eukaryota; kingdom Metazoa; phylum Arthropoda; class Malacostraca; order Decapoda; family Lithodidae; genus Paralithodes; species Paralithodes platypus. Next base: position 4,423,424 of record CM064581.1, on the reverse strand, counting down.
TCAAATCAGAACCCTCTAGGTGCCATAGGACAAGAGTAATTAAGGCAGTCACATACGCTGCATCGCTGGGACTGTGGGTTGCATACATAGGCGACCCATAACGTGCATCCCTGGGATCGGATGGGTTAAACTGCATAAAATCTTCCAAATAGGTGTCATCGTGCTGAAGAGGTTAACCCTCAACCGACGGTGAACTTCATATGACGGGAGAGAGAATATTGGCCACCTCTGCGGTGCCGATCATAATGACGGGTGCCATTTTGAGGACGTTATAAGCTAGAAGAGAGAGTCCGCTCGTTGGGGGACCATCACTGACACGTCCCCACCTCCGTACCTTGCACAACAAGGTAAAAAACGCAAGAAATACCTTAGTTTAGGGTATTTTCACCTCCGGTTACACGATTGTTGCAAGATAACCCAAGGTCGTACAAGGATGATTCAGGTTTCATTGGAAAGCTCTATTATCGCTCTTTCACGGATATATAATTGTATTATGCTCTGGGCCTTGCTTATGCATGAAAAAGAGCATGGAATGAAGCTCGTTTTCGGTAATTATACCCGCCCAGCAATACGGTCATGTAAACAAGCATGCCCGCTTTTAGGAAGTTAAGAGTATACTATATAATATTATGTATTATGGTCCAATATATCCCAGCCAAGTAAGATAGTCTGTTCTCTCCAATCTAACCTAAAGGTGGTATATATATATATACATGTATACTGTATATTATATATATATATATATACCCACCACAGCTTAGACACAACTGATCCCCATAGAAACCCTCCTTCTCGTTTCCGACACATTAAACTCGTCAATATTCTTTTCAATAGGATTTTTTTTAACTACAATATTAAGCATAAAGCGTATTTTTCTCGCTCACAAAATAAGGCTACGATAATACCATTCCTTTGTGAATAATTGTATCTATATGATAAATATTGAATACTAATGGCTTCATTATCATAAGGCATCTATTTTCTAGTCTGTTGGAGAGAGAGAGAGAGAGTGAGAATGAGTGAGAGTGAGAGGAGAAGTGGGGGGGGGGGCTTACATTGATTAACATAGATACATTGGCCACATAGATCTTACATACCCAGCGAGGGGGCCAGGACAAGGAGATGGTCAACCGTCGTACCCAACCCAGCCTCTATGTATTTAATGTCACTTTTCTAGTATATCATTTTATCCCAGTGGTGTGAGGATTACCTTGTACAACTTTGATCACCCCACGTGGGCCTCTAATGAAAAATACAAGGAAATGTTTGCACGCAGTAGAAATAACTTAAACGTTTCTAGAGGTAATCTACCTCTGACACCTACAACTTGTCGTTGTATTATCCCTAACTGAGCAATAGAAAGGGTTACAAAGTGTGTGCAATGTATGTGTATACAACAATTACCTAATTTATGAGCACAAATATATCAGCCAAGGCTTCAAGTTTGGCTGTAACGCAATTTCCAAGCGCAAACGTTATGTAGATATTCATGGAACTGGTCTGCAAAATGGCGAGGATTTGGAGCACTATTTGGAAGAACCTTGGTGTTTAAATGTTGGAAATAAGATATCTAAAGAAATCCCCAAATTTTAGCTTTTGGACAGAAACTTCGCATTTGTTTTATAGTTACCCTTCAAATGGAGAGGGAGCATCGTTTTCTTACTCACGGGTGATGAAGAAAACGTTATGTTACGCTATTTATGGGTAACTAAAGTATTTTATATATTTTTAATATGGAGGATGGAGGGTTGGTTTAGGAGGGTCTTAGGTGGTAGTAAAGATGTCAGCTTAGAGTTTTTGTGGTTACATGTTCTTCTTCTATAATGTAGGAAGGAGTATAACTAAAGAAATGTCAACATTGGTGGTTTTGGGGTCATTGAAGGTTGGTTGATCAGACTATGAACTGCACGTGGGATTCTAAGGGACAACGGGGATCAAACCCAAAGTGTCTAATAGTAATCCAGCGTGTAAAGTTCAAACCCCTTTAGTAGTCTGAATTAAAGTCAACTAAAGTTATGGTGGTCTTGGGAACTAGTGAATATTATGAGAGGAAAATTAATTAATATATCACAGATGGAACATTCCGTTTAAGTTTTCCTAAAAAAACAAAATCCATGTCTGACCAGCTATCATTAATATCCTCACATAATTAGTATTTTTTGTTAATAACTACTGCAATAATGATAATAATAGTAATAATAATAATAAAATTGTCCCATCATTTCTTCAAGGGGCATAAAGTTACATAACTTGAAATTTGTATGTCTACTAATACTGACTGAAATGAAGGGACTTAGCTCCATATGTTGTCAATACCAAAGAGTTAAGGGTCTGTTTTTTCTGGACCCCCTTCTCCCTCATGTTAAGCCCCATTAGTTCCGATATCTTAAGACTTTCACCCTATTAATTTGGGGATTTTAAGACCTTTGGCACCTTTAACAAATGTTTCTCTCGGTGAGCAATAGCAAGTCTGTAATATAGGAGGAACCGGCCTTCGGCTAAACATGTTTATACCGAAAAATTTATAAAAGTTGTTGAGAACGGACGTCTCGGGTGTGTTTTCTTAAGCTTGATAGAGATCTTGGGAGAATATGGAAAACAATACATAAACCCTAAAATAAATAATGAAAATATAAATAATAATATAAACAATTCTCCCCTTAATAAGTTTGTTATTGCGGCAGGCTGCTGAATAAAATATTAATAGTTACAGCACATCTAATTCATTAATTACAACCAATTAAGGATTTAATTACGATTGTTGGTCTGTCACTAGATATCATAGATGTACCAACATTTGTAAAATGCTATATGAATAAATATTATTATCATTATAATGTTCAAGTACAGTTGCGATCATTACTTCTGATACATTTTGAAGCCTCGAAATATGTAAAGGAACCTCCGAAATACGAATATCAGCTGAGAGAGAGAGAGAGAGAGAGAGAGAGAGAGAGAGAGAGAGAGAGAGAGAGAGAGAGAGAGAGAGAGTGAAAATATGCATTGGTTGATTTTACAGTATCATGTTAATGTATGTTGTGTATTTTCGTTCTATTGTCGTTCTTATTTACTTTTAGCATGCCGATGACGACCCTTACATTCTATAATATTAAATATTTAACATTACTAACATTTGTGTCTTTGTTACCAATATTTTCAGTTGTTGTGTCATCTCTCTGACCTCCATTTTATAGCTATAGTATTTTAATATGTTTTCGTATTCCTTTTCTTCTGTAATCTTAAAAATTACAAAACATTACTTTTCGGTTCCTTCTTACTCTTCAACTCTTCCTTCTATCTCAAGTAGCATATTGGTATATATATATATATACTGTATATATATATATATATATATATATTACTAACTTTTACTTCATCTTATCTTGAAAAAAATCACCAAACATTTCTTTTTCGGTTCCTACACACACACGCTCTCTCTCTCTCTCTCTCTTTCTCTCGCTCTCGCGCTCTCGCTCTCGCTCTCTCTCTCTCTCTCTCCTCGGACTAATACTTACTCTTCACCTCTTCCTTCCATCTCTTTAACCACCCCTCCTCCCTCCTCCCCCTCCCCTCTTTAACCATCCCTCCTCCCCTCCCCTCTTTACGGCTCCCCATTTTCCACTCCACTTATCGCCTCACATCTTCTTCCCACCCTTCTCACCCTCTCGTTTTCTTTTTCCACTCTCCAACTATTTTAAATTTTGGGTGCGTGTTCTTCGATTTGGTTTTATGGCATTTATTTTGTATTGTACATTTAGAACGCTGGCAATTTATATACATCATTCAGGTGTCCATTATTTTTCTTGACGAGCGATAGTGAGCCAGTTTATCTAGCTTGAAGGGGGTCTGCGTGGGCATAATTTTCTAGTTTGAAAGAAACTGGGAAGACGTGTTTGTTAGCCTACGGGACACATTAAGATACATTGCTCTAATATGGTAAAATAAATCAAAATTATCATTATTAATTAAACCAAATATCATGATAATCCACAAATCGTCGGATCAGAGAGTGTTAAGCATATAGTTCTTAAGCCTGCCACCGATTCAGTTGGCACCTTTTGATTTAGCACCAGGCGAAAACTACTGGTTGAACTGGGGTACTGGTTGAGTCTCGTGCTATCACCTAATGGTAATGGGAAGGCAAAAAGAAGGTTGAAAGGTTGGTGGTATCAGGTAGCTGGGGGGAGACCTAGGGGAGGGCAAAGATATAATGAATAATACCGATACAAAAAATGAGTAAAAAGTCTAAAATTAAATAAGATAAATATATAAATTTATGCATAAATAAATACATAAATAATTATATACAATAAGTAAATACAAACATAATACATAGAGTTAAACTAAATAATCTAATATATGTTATAGATATTATAGGTAGTAGTAAGGAAATAACATGTTCGCAATATTGACGCATATTCCTCGTAATGGTCATACTAAGCAATACACTTTAATATTTAAAGCGCACACACAAGCACCCAATCTCTCTCTCACACACACACACACACACACACACACACACACACACACACACACACATCAAAACCAATAAGTATCTCTTTAATTCCATGAAAGTTGATCTGTGGGTAGGAAATAAAAACAAATAAATTGGCACGTATTAGAAGGGTATTATTAGAAGGGTATATAAAGCAAAACAAAAGGAGATCGATCAAACTTCAGAGAAAATATAATACTATAAAAAACTGTGTGGTGGTGATGAGTACGAAGGAGCAGGAGGGAGTAAATATGTTAAAGAAAGTTAGTGCGCTGAAATGTAATGAGAGAGAGAGAGAGAGAGAGATGAAGACTTACTCGATTTAAATAGTTATGTTGATGAAACATCTCTCTCCGAAAGGTTAATTAAGGAATAAATTACAAACTCAAACAAATCGTCGTACTGTTAGCCAAAATAAAGTTAAAAAGCGTCATCGTATAATTAAAGGGTTAAGTAAATGAGACACACATGCTAATTCAACGGTAATAGGTTTGGTTTTGTCCTCCAAATAAAACATATATATTCTATATACTCAGGCCCAATCCCCACTTTTCTTTTCTTTTCTTTTCTTTTTTCCGTTGTTTAGGGGGGGTGGGGGTGGCCGACTCAAGACAGAGCCAAAATAGGGACAACACAACAGAAAACAATGAACACAACAAAATACAAATTCACACACATCTAGGTCATCCAGGAGAAGACCCAGAGACCAGGGTCACCAATATATATATATATATATATATATATATATATATATATATATATATATACAGTATATATATATATTGGTGACCCTGGTCTCTGGGTCTTCTCCTGGATGACCCAGATGTGTGTGAATTTGTATTGTGTTGTGTTCATTGTTTTCTGTTGTGTTGTCCCTATTCTGGCTCTGTCTTATATATATATAACGCATCCTCGAATACTGAAAAGGTTGAGGAAGATTAATGATGGCTGCCAACTAAAACTATTTTTACATATATTTCAGTTATATATATTTCCACGTAAAAGCGGTATTCCACCAATATATCAGTATATACAGTTTCACCATTGGTTCGATTAAAAAGGAAGAACAAATACTCGTAAAGCATGCTGAGAACAAAAAAACTTGAATAAAATAACCCTGTTAATGTATATGTTACAAGTTTGTTTGTCTTTCCCTAATAAGTAGAGAGATAAGCAGGTTGAAAAATATGTAGGTATAACTGCCCTATTGACCGTGACTGTACAGTATCCCCGCTCCCTAGGATTTTTGTTGTTTTTGTTTTTTATTTTTTTCCTATATTCCAACTACTCCCTCTCGGGCATAGGCTGATAGCCTTTACACTCTACCGCTGAACACGGTGAGGCCCGTGAGGTCTTGTTCCAGTCTAGGGATTGAGACATGTCAAGCTTCACGGCTCGAAGTAACTCCATCTCTGAAGCTGCTGCGCCTCTGTGCTTCACAGTCTCATCCCCCAGGCTCGGACCCTCACTCTCAGAACGCCACCTATTGAGCAATTAACTCACTAGGCATTGTCCCCCTGTAGAATATTTTTGAATATGGGAATATTCATACAATGCTATTTAATCAGGGAACAATGAGGGTATTTATTTAGCATTTCGGTGTGCTGTGGTAATGCACTGATACTAGGTACAGCACAAATTCCATCTCAATAATATCTTCCCATTGACATATTGGGATTCGAACCCGGGTCCATTAGATTACCAGTCCAGTGGCAAGACCACTCCGCCACACCTCCCCTAATGCTGGCATGACGGAGATATGGGCTCTACCGAGTGCATCCTTGTTAAAATATAATGGCTCATTTCAATTTCGAAGTCTCAGGCATAATAATTATAAAGTTTCGTTTTCACTCTCAGTCGTAAAATGTTGTATTATTTTAATCGTTCCCGTGTTTATTTATATATATATATATATATATATATATATATATAGAGAGAGAGAGAGGCCTAACTCAAATATTCTCCACTGTAATAGTTCTAAATTAAAACAATTCAACTGTGATCCCTGCCCCCTGAAAAAAATAAAATAGAACGAAGATTAGACAATAAACAAGCACTTAAATAAATAGTTTCCCATGCTGTAATTCCCAGCGTACGAACTCTCTTTAAAAACAGCAACAATAATTAAAGATACGCACAAAAACAACAGCAGGGGAAATTAGTAGCGAGAAAACTTAATTGGGCATGCCATTAAGTCCAAGCTGTAGCCATCTCCTTGTGATTAACTCTCCTTAGCCGCCTTGGTGTGGGGTGAGAGGGCGACAAAAAGAGAGAGAGAGAGAGAGAGAGAGAGAGAGAGAGAGAGAGAGAGAGAGAGAGAGAGAGAGAGAGAGAGAGAGAGAGAGAGAGAGAGAGAGAGAGAGAGAGAGAGAGAACGAAAGAAAGAAAGAACGAGAGTGAGAACGAGAGAGCGAGAGCTAGAAAGATGAGCAGAGGGAACTGGAATGAGAGAATGAAAAATGGAGGAAACTGAATTGCCAGGCGTGAAGATAAATGGGAAACATAAGGGACAACGCGAAGATAAATGAAGGACCATTCAAGAATGAGGAAAGGGAAGCCAGAGAAGGAGAGATGAATGAAAGGAGGAAGAGCGAAGGCAGGGAGGTCAGGGGGTGAAGGGAAGCATATTTTGAAAATCAAGAAGTGGACAAAATAGTGGAAAAAGTAATTAGGCACGCAACACTTTGAGATTTTTAATTCGGTGTCACATGAGCTAGTTTCCCGTCACATTTTACCGGTAATTGTTGTCTGGCAGCTTTCAAATATATGTAGCATACAAATTTAACCACCCAACATAATCTACCTTCGATCACGTTTCCGATTCCAATGCGAAAGAACCTGAAAATAGCTCGAGAAAAAAAAAATACTCATAGAACATTGCAGGAAAATTATTTGAACTTTGTATATACAGTACAATGATAAGAGACTAAACAGAAGAGACCTGATGTTTCCTGGTCCAACCAACGAACTAAAATATAATTATGGCCCCCTCCCCTTCTCCCCTTCCTAGACTCTATAATAGCGGCTGTTGTTTTCTGTTTGATAATTGTGTGTAAATATATATAGCTATGTTATGTCAATTTTATGTGATGCTAGGCAATGCTCTGTTTGCTATGCTGCATGTTGTTAGATTTTCCTTGACGTTAATTTTAATTCTGCGCCTCACCCTTCACTAGTATATATATATATATATATATATATATATATATATATATAGTAATATATATATATTATATATATATATGTATATATAGAGAGAGAGAGAGAGAGAGAGAGAGAATGATATATTGTTGATCTCTTCTCCACTCACATTTTTCTCTCTATAATCCTTACTGACATCCCAAGTAATAATTAAAACAACGGACGCTGCGCTATTACTGTCATTATTATTATATTTATTATTATTATAACTATTATTATTATTATTATTATTATTTTATATTATTTTATTGTTTGTATTCTTATTATTATTACTGTTGTGATTCAAGTCAAGCTAACAGAGCATACTGATGATGTTTATGAATAAAATCTATATGAATAAAATATGTTCTTATATTAAATTTTAGGTTTGTTACTTAAGTGTTTTCTTTATTAATTCGGTTACTGATACTAAAAACAATATACTGTATACCGGTATATATACATTGTTAACAGTTACATGGAAGATGAAAATACGAACAGTAATAGTAACAGTAACAGTAATAGTAAAGGAACAATACAAACGAAATAAAAGAGAGAATCAGCAAAAAACTTAAGAAATGCAAGGGGTAGTGTCTTTTTATTATAGTTTATATATGTGTTTATCATTGCTTTAGTGTCTTCCTTAGACCTCCATTAAGCTTAATACATAATCTAAATACATATATAATTTTCGGTAGACTGTAGATGTCCATAATTACCTCGGCGTCCACAGTCACACTCCAAATTGGTTCTTTAATGACCTTCATTACCCCATTACACCGAAACACACTCGATAATTACCGAGCTGATTATGTTTACTAGGTCCTGAGGGCGCGGGCAAAGTTAACGTTTACTCCTTTTACTTTTATTGTGACTTCAGTTTACTCTGTGACTTCCATGTATTTTCTTTACTATTTCAATGACTTCAATGTACTCTCTCTAACTTCCATTGACTCTCTTTACTCTTGTAGCGACTTCAATTTATCTATTTTTACTCCTATGGTGATTTCAAATCAACTTCTATATTCTTATAGTGACTTCTATTTACTCTCTCTAACTTCCATTTACTCTCTTTGCTCTTACAAATACTTCAATTTACTCTCAGACTTCCATAAACTCTCTTTACTCTTACTGTGACTTAAATTTAACTATTTTTAATCCTAGTTATTTATATTAGTGTCTTTACTCCTAGTCACTCCTATTTACTCTCTTTACTCATACAGTGACTTAAATTTACTTTCGTTCCTCCTATAGTGACTTCTGTGTATTTATGCGGTGACTTCAATTTACTCTCTTTACTGCATTTACTCTTACTCTTAAGGTGACTTCAATTACTCTCCTTACTCTTACAGTGGCTTCAACTTACTCCTAAAGTAACTTCACTATACTCTCCTTATTTCTACAGTGACTTCAATTTACCCGCTTTACTCATACAGTGACTTTAATTTACGCTTTACTCATACAGTGACATTAATTTACTCTCTTTACTCATACAGTGACTTTAATTCAACATGTGCGAGGATTAATGGCCGCGACTGTACAGTTGCCCACATAAGTTCTGTTCCTCTCCTTGATCTTATACTTGGAAATATGATGCGCAGGGTTGAATTACCAGCGGAGTTTCTTTTGCAGGGGTCTCGCTCAATTAGTTTGGAGATTCTAAGACGTTTCACCCCATTAGTTTAGCGATAACAACACAATTCACCCCATTCAGGTATCTTCTTTTTGTTATGAGCGAGCGATTGCATACCTGTAACTTTAAAAAAAAATCACCAAGAGACTCGAGAAAGGAAAAAGAGGTGACAGGAGGAGAACACATAACAGTTCGCCCACGAAAATCAAGCACACAAGCATTCAGAAGCACCAATCACTCATCAGCCCCCGAAATCAATGGCTTCACCTCAGATGTTATACTTCTATGGATCGATTATTCAAAGGCTCTAATACATTCCAGTATCACTTTCACATCTAAGGCTTCTTCCTAGGCTAAATAAAATCATGTAATTAGAGCCAGACTAAATTGAACAAAGCCTCATCGAACTGAAAGGGGCTTAAAATGTGGGCAGATTTATTTCCCATTCAATAACCCATATTCGCCATAGTTTGAATCCCTCGGTATTGGTAGCGGCGACAGAAATATTTTTATCATCAAACACCAATTTTGCTTTGATGGGGGGACTAACTATTATGATATCGTTATACCGATTTAGTAGCACTCTTATGTTTTTGTCACTCGAAAAGAAATATTGGGTTATTGCTGTTTTGGAATTGGAATATGCGACTGCTATTACTACTAATATATATATATATACAGTATATATATATATATATATATATATATATATATATATATATATAATGATTCTATTTGCAGCAACTACCTGTCACTAACACAGTATTTGAATTAAAGCTTGACACTCTCATTACGGCCAGACTTTTATTGAGGTCATGGACGAGAGAGAGAGAGAGAGAGAGAGAGAGAGAGAGAGAGAGAGAGAGAGAGAGAGAGAGAGAGAGAGAGAGAGAGAGATGAGATTAAGAGAGTGGAGAGAGAGAGAACAATCAGAGTAAGTCATGTGAACTGAGGTGATATATGCAATCGGGTTCAGAGATAATCTAATGTGCTGCAATTGCCCTGATTTTAGGAAAGGTAGAATTACCTCCCCAATGTACTGAGGTATTTCTTTATTTAAATGGTAAACGAGTGTGGCCTCGTACCAAAGTAAATATATTTTATATTTACATCCATGTTACAAATAATATTGACTTCTTTATCTACTCATATGCATGCTATTATCTGCCCCTCCCCCCCCCCCCCCCCACACCCTTCTCCCTCATGTTTAGCCCCATTAGTTTTCAGATTTCATTACGTTCGGCCCATTAGTTTGGCGATTTTAAGATCTTTCGCCCCATTTTTCCTTCAATGTTTAGACACATCATACCATATAGGTGTCAATTGTTTTTTTTCTTCTGGAGAGCGATCCTGGCGAGCGATAGCAAGCCTGTACTTAAGGAGGTACAGGTCTACGGCCTGGACAAATTTGTTACCGAAAAATGTACAAATGTATCTCGAAGGAGGATCTTGAGGATGTTTTTTGTTTTTGTTTAGCTTGATGGAGGTCTAGGGAGGAGGAAAAGAAAAAGGATCACACAGTATCAAGATAAATATAAAACAAATGAATACGCCCATCCCCTCTTAACTCTTATATGGCCTAGCTGCCTCTTTACCCTCTTGCCCTGTATACACGAGCACACTCATTGGTACCCTCCAGTTATATGGTAGTGTGTAATATATAGTAGTACATTCTCGTTACCCAGAGAGAGAGAGAGAGAGAGAGAGAGAGAGAGAGAGAGAGAGAGAGAGAGAGAGAGAGAGAGAGAGAGAGAGAGAGAGAGAGAGAGAGAGAGAGAGAGAGAGACTGATAAGAACTTTAGGCGTGGTGTTTCTTGGAATTATGGAAAGCATAGTCTAAATCAAGTTTATATCTTCTTTCGTAAGGGCGATGTCACAGGAGCGCTTTTTCCGACACTTTTCGATGAGCAAGTTTTGTTCTCGTAATATTTTGAAGCTCTTTTACACTGGCACCGGAAACTAGACTGAAGGTAAATTATGCTAGGTGCCTAATGTATGATAAGTCTTAAATGTTGATGATCCCAGACTACAATTGCCTGTAAAAAATTGACTGCAAAATCGCTTGTGTGACACTAGCGTAACTGTAGCTCCGGAAATGTGGACTGTCGTGTTGGTGGCTTATGTAAACTCTCCTTGCCTTCCTTTAAAAAGCATATTATTGTATTCCAGCCACTACCACGCGATTTTATTCAGCTTAGAGCACCCTCTTGGAGTCAAACGAATGAAAAAGATCTAAATTACCTTTTTCAAACCTGTAATTATCTCTTTTTTTTTGTGTGTTTCATCACAGCAATGCCGTCAGATGATTACAGTACTTTTAGTAGGACATTATTGAAGGTGGAAGTTTCAGCACGATTACTCCTTTCCATGTAGGCCTACAGTCACTCATAATAATTCACAGACCCCTCATATAATCATTACGCAAATTTATCTATGAAAACTGATTTACAGATGTTATTTTGACTGCATATATTTACATATTCGGCATGCCATCCAAAACCATGTACGGTCATTGACATTTCTGGTAAATTTTCAAGGCAAATTTATTATACACTGGCGAACTATATTGGTAAACTGTTGGCATCAAATTGGATTAATATCAATCTTATAAATATCTGATGAGAAAGATATATATCCATGGTATGAAGCTTTATCTTGTGGCACGTGTTTTGCTTAAAGGGAGATTGGCTGGTTTTTCTACCCCCTTCTCCCTCATGTTTAGCCCCATTGGTATTTATATTTTAAGACGTTTGGCCCATTTGTTTGTCGATTGTAAGACCTTTCGCCCCATTTCTTTGTCAATATTTAAACATTTGGTGCTATTTAGGTGTCGATTTTTTTTTTCTGGCGAACGATAGTGATCATCCCATTTTGGATCAAATGGATGTTGTTGTTATTTGTTTTGTTAAGTTTGATGGAGGTCTAAGGAGCGAACTGAAAAAATATTAAATATATGAAATAATCGTTCAAAAGGTAAACTCTTCCCCCTTAAAACATGACATAACCGAACCTGTAGTTTTCCTTACACCATCCTCAAAGAAATCCCTCTAACTTTACAGCCAAGGTTTTGCTACATACTGAACTAACTTTCCCCCAATCATAACTTATAATATTGGCCCGTCTACGATCACTGAAGGATGAAATCGAAAAACCTGTGTAGAAATATAAGGCTAAAGTTTGAGTAGCTCGCTTTGTTGTCTCCTTCAGAATTCAATATTCCAATAAGGAACAAAATAGATCAACCAAATTATGAAAAATTAATATAAACACCATATGAGGCGGAGCACTTTATTGACAACGTTTCGCTATCTGCAAAATGTTGCCAATAAAGTGTTCCTCTTCATATGGTATTTATAGTCAGTGTCAACTTTTCAAATTTATTTTAACATTATGAAAAGATGTACAATATGAAAAGATGTACAATCACGATCAAAAGCCCCAAGTCGCTGACACCACTTCAAGTGTTTCCTCTCTATATATAAGAAGAAAGTACTCCTTAAAATACTGAGCAAAATAACGAAAATATAGGTTTTGTTCGTGTGATAGGGATATTGCGCTGTATAAGTTATGTTTTTTCTTCGTAATTGTATATATGAAAGTAAAATAGTATGAATGAGTATGTTGTCTTTTAATTACCCCTTCCATTCGTCTAAACATTAGGTTATCAGAGTGCAGTTGGGAGTATGTACAGGCTAAGATTGATATGCAGTACCGTATTCGAGATTTGCATAATATTTAGTCCAGGCAAACCCGAGTACCTTGGCAGGTGATGTTCGAATTGTGTGTTTTCAAGGGTATTTATGGATTCATCTCGTCGTTGCAATTCCAACGGTATATAAATGTTTGGATTTAGACCATTTTGTAGGCCCAATACGCCTAATTTTGGTTTTGATTTTGAAAACTTTTAAATCACCCATGGACGGGTTATTTATATATGGATTTAGCTCAAATTTGTACCATAAGTACACTTTCACCCGCTGAATCCAATAGCACAAACATAATTCAAATCGGACCTGTACTTTAGGATTTCGTTTTGATTTGACCTCCAGAAACGCCCGAAATGAGCACTTTTTTACAATTAAAAGTCTTCTGTAGCCCAAACTAAGAGTCCAAATTAATGCTACTTGGTGCCATTCGATTCCTCTCGCCGAACAGCTCCATGCATGGTCGTAGATTCCATTTTCGACAAGCCATTCGCCCAGAATCAAACAATTTATTTTGAAAATACTTGGGTTATCGTAGGCTTGTGCATAAACCTTTAACTGTCTTGATAGCGTAATGCTTAGTGTTCGGAATTTCGGTGTGAGTATCCTAGGTTCGAGTCTTTGAAGTACCACATGTATTCATTGTATTCATTACTTTTATATATTTCATTAGTTAGGTTTATTTGTAAATTAATTGGTGGGTTGGTGAAAACAAATACAGTATATGAAATTATCAGTTACCTAATCAGACGAGTTATCCACTGCATAAGAAACTACGCTCGTAATGCAATCATGCGCAATATAGAGTATTTCCCTGTATAAGATCACGGAGAGGAACAGAACTTACATGAGCAACTGTACCTGAATAGCTAGATAATTTATAATTAAAACCTGCTTGTATTATTGCTTATTCCCTTGAGAATTATGTCGCGTTTCAATAGTTTATTCGGGCTACCATTAGATGATTGTACTCAATTATGGAAGGCCCTCTAGGAATCAAAGATAGAAAGTTCTTCTTCTTCTTCTTCTTCTTTCTCCCACTTCTTCCCTTGTTGTCCCTAAGCTTCTCAGTTAACCAAAGGAAGGGAAGAAGAGGAGGAGGAGAAAGAGGAGAAATAAAGAGGGGGCGTGAGGAAGGGGAGGAGGAGGAGGTGGAGGTGGAGCAATGAAAGGAGAAAGAGGAGAAGAAGAAGAAGAATACAGGGGGAAACAAAGTAAAATAAGACACCTACAGCTACGAGAGTAAAGAGAAGAAAAAATCACGAATGACAAGAGGAATATAGGAGTAGGGGAGTGGCAAGGAAAGAGAAGAAGACAGGGAAGAAGAAGAAGAAGTAAAAAAAGAAGAAGAAGAAGAAGCAACAGAAGAAGCAACAACAGAAGAAGAAGAAGCAACAGAAGAAGAAGAAGCAACAGAAGAAGAAGAAGAAGAAGAAGAAGAAGAAGAAGAAGCAGAAGACAAAGAAGAAACAGAAGAATAAGAAGAAGAAACAGAAGAACAAGAAGAAGAAGCAACAGAAGAAGAAGAAGGAGGAGGAAGGAGGAAGGCCAAAGTTGCTCTAACGACAGAGCCATTTTTTGGAGGGAGTTGTCCAAGTTTTAAAGGGTCTATTTGCCGAGCTGACGAGGCGAGGAAGAGGGAAGGAAGAGGTGTGAACTGACTGCGGCTGGAAAATATACTGTGTGGCAAAGAACTACTGGGAAAATAGACAACTATAAATAAATAAACATCCTAAGAGAAGAAGCTAATCTATTTTTAGTAATTTCATTCCAACACTAAACACCTCCCAATGAAATTAATGATGAAAGCAAGCATGTGATCCACCAGGATTCGAATCTGGGTTACCACATACAGATATTAAACACTCTAACCATTACACCATCATGACAGTTAACCCAAATTTCTGAAGAAAAAAACCCCACTCATAATAGCATATAATTAATATAAACTAAAGAGGCACGCAAAAGGGAAGGAAGAGGTGGAAATACTGTGGAGAAGGAGGTGTGGGAGAAGGAGAAAACAATACATTAAGGGGAGATGGGTCGTTTTTCTAGATACCCTTCTCCCTCTTGTTTAGCCCCATTAGTTTTCAGATTTTAAGATGTTTGCCCCATGGGTTTGTCGATTTTAAGACCTTCCGCCCCATTTCCTTGTCGATATTAAAACCTTTCGTGTTATTTAGGTGTAAAAAAAAAATCTTGGCGAACGATAGTGAGCCTTTAATTTTGGAAGAACCGACCTTCGGCCAAGACATTTTTCTACCGAAAAATGTACAAATTAATCTAGAAGGGGGATTTAATGGATATTTTTTAAGTTTGATGGAGGTCTGGGGGAGGAAACTAAAGAAATAATAAATACATGACAAAATCGACCAAAATGTGAATCATCTCCCCTTAATATACGACCTGAAAGACGACGCTAATCCATATTTCAGAGAAGTAAACAAACCGCTCATAATAGTATATAAATAACGTATGACGCACTTTGACAGTTTATTCTGGCTATTAATAGATGGCTGTATTCAGCTTAGGAAGGATCTGTAGGATTTAGAAGGGTAAAGACTGTCTCAATTAACCCTCTGACTTCCATTTATGTCCTCGCTAATCTGAATACAATATCTAATACTAGCCAGAAAATAATACTAGCCAGAAAATATAATACTAGCCAGAAAACCGAAAAGAAATGCGTAATTGGATCTTGATAAAAGGTTAATATAAGACCTTCTGGGCGACCTAGATGTGTGTGATTTTGAGTTTTGTTTTGTTTTGTTTTTTTCTGGTGTGTTGTTATGTTCCTGTTCGGGCTCTGTCTCGAGTCAGCCACCCCCATAAAAAAAAAAAAAAAAAAAAAAATGGGTAGGGTGCCAGAGTACATACATACATACATAACACGTAAGAAAGAAAACATGGAATAGGGAATAAGGAGGGGTGAGGAAGGAACTAAATAATTACAATACTATACACACCCTAAAAGAAAACATGCAATAGGGAATGAGGAAGAAACTACATGATAACAATAATATACACAACCTAAGAGAGAAAACGTAGAATCACACACACACACACACACACGCACACGCGCACACACACACACACAGCGTAGAGCGATCACCCCTCCCATCAACAGATCTTTTGACCCGACCCAAAGCCTTAATATTCATCCACCAGATTATATTCCTCTTGATACACTGGGCGGGGATCTCAGACGTATCCCCCTGCTATTCAAGAAGGGGGAATTTGAGCCTTGGGTGGCGAGGGGTTAAGGGTGATCTTAGTCTGGGGTTAATGAAACGTCTTGGGCTGTACTAATGTTGCCTATAGGGTATCGATGGGGAGCGAGGAGAGGGAATCTATTAGGGACGGGAATTATGATTATTATTAGAGATATATATTTTTTTCCGAATCGGCTTGAGGGATACGGAGGGAAAGAAGGAAGGGGGGGGATTAAACGTGGTCGTGAAGATCCATTTAGAGGTATCCCTTTGAGTACCAGCGATGTGTCTTATATTTTGTTCTAGCTATATTTGTTATAGTTTAAATGTTATAGTTTAGATAGCCTAATTATCTATCTATCTATCTATTGCCTGACGCCGTGATCCCCGAAGGGGTGGCCACGAACGAACCACCCCCATGCACCTCTGTCCCCAGTCAGTCGACGCCCCTCCCCCCAACCATCACCGCCTTCGTTCATGTACTTCCTCACTCCATCCTTCCACCTCTCATTCGGTCTACCTCTCCCTCTCTGTCCCTCCACCTCGCTCTCGTACACCCTCTTAGTTATTCTCTCGCTTTCCATACGTTCCATATGGCCGAACCATCTCAAGTTGTTCCTTTGAAACTTTCCAGCACATCTACCTCCACACCACACCTCCTTCTTACTTCCTCATTAGTCTGTCTATCCCTCCATGTAACTCCGCACGCACTCCTTAAGTAATTCATTTCCACTGCTCTCACTCTTGGTCTGAGTCTCTCAACCAACGTCCATGCTTCGCTTCCGTAAGTCAGTGTCGGGATTACCACACTGTCATGCAAGGACTTCTTCACTTCCATACTAACCACCGTATTTCTTGTTACTGCTTTTAGCGTTCCTTCAACCCTCTTCCCCTGTTGTACCCTCTCCCGCACTTCTTCATCCATAGTCCCATCTTTACTGAACACACTGCCCAGATACTTAAAAGAGTTGACGATCTCCATATACAGTAGTCTGACCGTTCAGCTTCACCTCACACTCTGTAACTTCACCCCTTTCGAAGACCATAACCTTGCTCTTCCCCGCATTTACCTTTATATTTACCTAATTTTACCTAATTATACTTCCATCTTTAAAGGGTAGCTAGATTAATTAATTTACTTAATTAGCATCTGCTAATTAAGTAGACATGCTACACTAGGAATCATGTCGCTGATAATACGAAAGTTGTGTACAGCATTGTGTATACCATTAGAAAAGCTAGGGAATTATGTATACTCGTGATAGCAATTAGTGAGAGATCTTGATAGAAAGCTGAATGTACAATGCTATCAAAAAAAATGTAATTAATATGAATGAAAATAGTGAGAGAGAGAGAGAGAGAGAGAGAGAGAGAGAGAGAGAGAGAGAGAGAGAGAGAGAGAGAGAGAGAGAGAGAGAGAGAGAGAGAGAGAGAGAGAGAGATAGAGAGAGAGAGAGAGAGAGAGAGAGAGAGAGAGAGAGAGAGAGAGAGAGAGCGAGAGAGAGAGAGAGAGAGAGAGAGAGAGAGATAGAGAGAGAGAGAGAGAGAGAGAGAGAGAGAGAGAGAGGAGAGAACACTTTCATTAAGCTGTGCAACTGTGGCCCAGCATCAGGTGTCATTAACCCAACCTGCACCACCACTACTGCCATTCTTACCACCACTACCACCCCCTACTGCCACCAATACCACCCCCCTACAGACACCACTACCCCCACTTCTGCCACCCCTACCTCCAATACCATCACCACCTCACCTCCCCACCACCATCACCTACCTTCCTCCACCACCACTACCACTACTTCTGCCACCACCATCACCACCACCACTACTACCTCCACTACTACCACAACCACCTCCATTACCACCACTACTGCCACCACCACTAACACACACTCCTGGTGTGTTATATGAAGGCTTTGTGTAAATGTGTAAATACATGTTTCACTTGTAAACTAAAGTACCGGTATATTCAGAGTTGAAATAATGGAGTTTAAACAGGAATTTGTATTATGACTGTACATTTACACACTCACACATTAACAAGCATTTACAATCGCATAGTCCTCCTTTATACACACACCCCTTTGAACAACAGAGTTTTCTAGACTTGTTATGTTGGGGCTTGAACTGAAGGGTAAATACAGACAAAGAAAAACAACATTAGGTTTCCGGACCACTCAAGCAGTAGACCATTAACCCTTACAGTACCGGTGCCGTCCTTTTAATTTTATCCTGGTTCCTATTAGACGATTACATTCAGTTTAAGGGGGGATGGGCCTGTTTTCTGGACCACTTTCTCCCTCATGTTTTTACCTCTTATTTTGGTTTACATTTGATGATTTTATGCAGTTTAAGAAAGACCTATGTTACTAAGAGGGTTTATTCAAATCGTATTTACCTATTTGAGCCGTATAACTATATTACAAACTAAAGAATCTGTTTTGATAATGCCTTTATCTAGCTTACCCTGATATATTTCGTTAATGATGAAGTAATGTGTAGGCAGTATTTGATATTTATATCAAATGAGTGTAAAATGTGTGTATCCTTATGTATCTATCAATACAATTATTCATATTTTGGTCTCCTTAATCATAAATATATACATATTGGCAGCTCAATCCATATAGCAACACTAGTGGTACCGACCCTAATAGTAAAAGGTATGTTTGTAAATAGCGTAAAGCCAACGTATCAAAATATTCCATCAACTTTTTCAATTTCAAAGTGCATTATTCGATAGCTTGCCGTTATGTGTAAACTTCATTATTAAACTTATGCTGCTCATAAAATTACTCATTCATCTCTTTAAACTTCCCTCCGAAGTTGTAAACAGCTCTTCAGTAGAGCAGTTCAATAAGAGAATAGATAGTATTTTGGACACTATGTAATGAGTGTAGTGTACTAAGCAATCTCTCTCCTTCCACTTATCTCCCCGGAATGGACTGCAAGATCTCTGAGATACTAAATATTTCTTGTAACGTATTGTAACTCACTCTCACTTTCTCTCACTAACTCTCACACTCTCACTCTCTGCCTCCCCCCCCCATCTCTCGCTCTCGCTCTCTCTCTCTCTCTCTCATGTTAACCCTGGACTTGATTATAATTAATATCCTAGAACCTCCTTCATACGCATACTCACTCTCTCTCTCTCTCTCTCTCGCTCTCTCTCTCTCATATCCGACCAATAATAACTTTACTCAACCTCAAAAAAATCTTAAATGGGAGATGGTTCGTTTTTCAGGTCTCCCTTCTTCCTCATGTTTAGCCCCATTACTTGTTGTCAGATTTTAAGACGTTTGCCCCATTTGTTTGTCGATTCTTAAGACCTTTCACACATTTCTTTATCGTGTCGTTTGTGAGTCATACATAGGTTAATTTTCAATTGTTTTGGCCTACTTACTTGGAAAAGAGTGTACAGTTATACAGTATATAGCTTACCTTACAAAGGAGTACAAAGGAAATCAAGCAACAACAGGTCTAGTGACCCCTCTAGGCTGCTTGTCCTCCAAAACACTGAGGATCAAGTGTCCAAACAGTGGTTTAGAGTGGGTAAGGGAAAATTGGAAAAGAAACTACTGCCCTGGAACTAATGTCCGTGGCAGGATTCAGAAGTTAGTAGGGGACAGATGGGTTACTAACATAACACAGTTATAAGTGATCTTTCGTATATCTGGGAAAATGAGAGTAACGTCGTAGTAATATATATACGCAATAATCCTTGATGAATCTGTGGGAGGAATATAATAAAGTTATTCATTTACAAACGCAGTCAGTCGCGGGTTTGATGCAAGATATTTGTCTAGGCGAAGTTTAAAAGAATCAACGGTGCTGCAGTCTATAACGTCTCGGGGAAGCCCATTTATGTACCTTTATGTATTTTTTGTTCTGCTCTCACGCCATGCGAATTTATCCTAATGGCTGTACTGACATTACGAAATCATAAGGATTCCACAAATATAATACGTGAACATAAACACCATGTGAGGAAGAGCACTTTATTGACAACGTTTCGCATATAGCTTCATCAGGCCAATGCCATACACCAAAAGATTTTTCCGATCAACAATTTCTATTCGGACGGAGAAGAGGGAGAAGTGCTCTTCCTCACACGGTGTTTATTTTCATTCTGTCTACTTTTCCAAGTATATCTTTGTCAATATAATACGTGACTGTACGCCTCTCTGAATATCTGAATGATTGTTTGTATACTTGTTTCCCTGTTTGCATTTGTTGTATGTGCCTTAACTGTCTTGATGGTGTAATGGTTAGTGTTTGCATTTGTTGTATGTGCCTTAACTGTCTTGATGGTGTAAAGGTTAGAGTGTTTGAAATCCGTATGTTGTAACCCAGGTTCGAATCCCAGTGGATCACTTGTTTTGTTTCATTAACTTCTTTGGAAGGTGTTTGGTGTTGAAGTGAAATAAATAAAAATAGATTATATTTGTGCCTGTTTTGTGATTATTGCCTCTCTCTCTCTCTCTCTCTCTCTCTCTCTCTCTCTCTCTCTCTCTCTCTCTCTCTCTCTCTCTCTCCATCTCTCTCTCTCTATCCATCTCTCTCTCTCTCTCTCTCTCTCTCTCTCTCTCTCTCTCTCTCGCTTCTTTATCTACCCTCGAAGCTCTTGACTATTAAGATAGTTACACGGGCCGTTATATGATCTACTCTAATGTGGAAAGTTATTAACAGTTAATTAATATAAATGACAGCGACTTGAGAGTATAAGTGTCACACGAGCGCCTTTTCCCTCAATTTATTGCGAGCAATTGTTGTCTGGCAGCTTCAAAATATAAGCAATATCAAACCTCAGCCACCTAACATAATCTACCTTACATCTAGTTTCTGAATCCAATGCGAAAGTGATTCAAAATATTACGAACACAAAATTAATTTGCTCATCGAAAATTGCCGGAACAATAGGTCACGTGATACCGGCTTCATTGTATATTGCGTTCTGTATATTTTTAGCCCGACCTAATTTGCTGGTTCATAATTATGGGATTACTATTATATTTACATTAACACATCATCAACATAATTTACTAACAAACGACATATTTTTACTTTTTCAGATAAAACGAATATATGTTTCGATAATTTTTACTTCTGTTAAAACAGATAATGTAATATACGTATTTGATAATTTATATATACAGTATATCAGTAGGATTCGTAAGATACTCCTGCTTTAATTGTATATAATAAAAAAAACAGTTAATGTTGATTTACTGACTTTACCTGTTCAAGAACGTCAGGATTGGCTAGTGGTTGCTGCCAAACTCCATGCATAAATTATTGAGGATTAATTGTTCCGTACAAACAGGTGGATTAAATACCACTTTTCCTTGAAGGGGGATGGGCGTATTTATTTGCTAATTGTTTTATCTTTGTATTGCTTTTTGTTTCTTCCCTAGACACCCCTTCAAGATAAATTTGTACATTTTTCGGTAGAAAAATGTGCCGGCCAAAGGCACTCTTGAAATTATACTCTTGAAATTACAGGCTCGCTATCGCTCGACACCAAAATGGCACGAAAGCGCTCGACACCAAAATGGCACGAAAGGTCTTATTATTGACACATAAATTAGGCGTAAAGTCATAAAATTGCCAAACTAATGGGCCGAACGTCTGAAAATATAAAAACAAATGGGGAAAAGGGTGGCCAGAAAAACCGGCCCATCCCCCCTTAACACTAGCAATTGTTTATGCATTCACTTCGCTCTCATCCTCCATTAACTATTTTGTAAATTAACAGAACACCTTTTCTCCACAGATTATACGTGGAACTAAGATAATCCAATTCCAATTTACGAGCTCCACACCATAGTGAATGAGAGGGGAAACTGCTGACCATTCCTGACTCCCCTTTTCAACTAACAAGCTCTGACAGGAGGTATTGGAAAAAATGTAAAACCTATCTCAACACACATTTTACATTGTATTTACCTCCATCAGCGAAGTTGACGGAGCTTATCTTTGTGCATCCGTTTGTTTGTTTGTCAGTCAGTTTGTAAAAAAGATATCTCTCAAAGTTATGAACTGAAGTTCACGAACTTTTTAAGCACATATGATATGCACCAAGAAAGAAGCGATTCAATTTAAGAGACAATCGGTAGAGTCCACACATCCGCCAGTGTAGCCGGCTCACAAAGTTATGATCCGATGTTCACCAATATTAGTGGGCAGATAGGATATGAACCAAGGAAGATGAGATTCAATTTAGAAGGTGATCAGTAGAGCGCTTGCCTCCGTCAGCATAGGTGGAGGTATGCACTCTCTCAAGTGCCCCTCTACGTTAGAAATGTATCTATTCTCGTTTCTCTCATTCCCATATTTCTCAAGTCAGTTTCTTCCATTCTTCATGGTGGTTCCTTTACACATGTCTTGTCTGTTATAAACTAGGGGGATTGGGCTATTGGGTTGAGGTATTTTTGTGTTGACACCCTATTCCTCTGTCCCATAGTTCTTAAAGGCTAGCTACAAACAACCTCGTGAGGATCAGGGGGATCGGTTGTTCCTTGTAGTTCGCATACCTGCTTTAAGGTGTACTCTCAGAAGGAGCACCCATTCTCCCCGTGGACTAAGGTTGACCAGGGCCCTCTCCAGCTACTTTACCACGGATTATCTCTCTGCAAACATGTCCTAAATGACCTGTTATATAATGTCCAATTAGCTGTCCTTGGAGCACGGGAAAGTTTAGACAAAAATGACGGTAAAGGCCCCAGTTAAGGAGGTAGTTCGAGCTCTGATAGTGGAGGCCCAAAATGAGGTAACCAAGTATCCCTTAACTATTATGAGTTTCCGAGGCACAGTCTGGACAATTATTAGAGGCACAATTTTATTACAGTGACAAACTTGTTCGTCAACTGTTTTACCCTCAAAAAACAGATTATTGGGAATCATTAACTACTGCTACCTGTCTTGTTTTTATATCAATAGGTGCGCAATAATTTATGATCACATATGTATAGTTGTCTTGAGTTTCAAGTTACCCATTTTTTTTTTTTTTTTTTTTAAAGAGACAATGAACGGAGGAAGGAAAAACACAGATAAAACACAAAGGTCCATGTGCCTAAAGGCATCCTCCATTCATAACATGTTTGTAACAACTGGATTTAAACTTTTGTAGATTGTAAGTTTGTGGAAAGCAACTCGAGGGAAGTGAATTCCAAAGAGTAGTAGTTCTAGGGATAAATTAATTTTGATAAGCAGAAGTTCTGCATTGTGGAGGAGAAAGTGTAAATTCATGGGCGCTCTCAGCTGCCCTAGTTCTACGGGGAAAGATGTGGAGAGGCGGCACAATTGAAGCAAGTTCCTCGGAACAATTGCTGTGAAAATATCTGTAGAATAATGCAAGGGATGCAACGTTTCTTCGTATGGATAATGGAGGAAGGTCCTGTGTGATTGCAGGGTTATTGATTAATCTAATAGCTTTATTTTGAATTTTGTCTAACTACCTCAATGCAACCACTCCACTTCCACTCCACAGAGGTGAACAGTAATCCATCTGAGAACGCACATGACTTTTATATATTACGGCCAACTGCTCGTCAGTGAAGAATTCTCGAACTCTGTACAGGAGTCCCAGTTTTTTAGAGGCATTCTTAGCAATGTTTCTAACATAATGTGTCCAGCTCAAGTTACTAGTTAATGTTACACCGAGAATGGCAATACTAGAGGAAGTGGGAATATTTACATAATTAAAAAATATATGGGAGTCAGTGAGATTCTGTCGGTTAGAAAATTGAATGTACTTGGTTTTCTGTGCATGAAAGGACGTTACCAATGCAATACTAAAGCCGGTATCACTCGAGAGCTTTTTAAGTCAACATTCGATAATCAACACTTTTTTTTCTGGCAACATTTGTGGAATATTTTACACTGGAATCGGAAACTAGACTGTTGATAGATGAATTTACGTAACCGAAATATTGTAAATGTTAACCTCATAAGCTGCCAGACCAGTTTTGAGGATAAATGTTCAGGGAAAAAGGTCTTGTGTGATACCGGCTTAAGGGGGTAACTTGGAACTAAAGACAACTGTACCTTAGCCACCATAACCCAGTGATTGGCTTAGGTTTATCCTTCAATGGTTGAAGGCTAATGAAATTAGGTTTAATGTGGGAAAGATAATTCGATATACCCTAGTTTATATAAGAAAAACGTGTACTGCTTTCTTCGTTCATTACACCTTATAGGTTTTCGATGGCAAAGTTTTCAAGGTATAGCTCTCTCTCTCTCTCTCTCTCTCTCTCTATACTCTCCTTCTCTTCTCTCATCTCTCCTCTCTCTCTCTCTCTCTCTCTTTACTCTCTCTCTCTCTTCTCTCTCTCTCGCTCTCTCTCTCGCTCGCTCTCTCTCTCTCTCTCTCCTCTCTCTCTATCTCTCTCTCTCTCTCTCTCGCTCTCTCTCTGCTCTCTCTCTCTCTCTCTCTCTCTTCTCTCTCTCTCTCTCTCTCATTCTCTCTCTCTCTCTCTCTCTCTCTCTCTCTCCTCTCTCTCTCCCCTCTCTCTCTCTCTCTCTCTCTCTCTCTCTCTCTCTCTCTCTCCTCCGTCTACTTTGGATAAAGATCCACCAACACGACCCAAATTCAAAACCGTCAGGGATAACGACCGAGGACCGAGGACAGCCATGAATGTAAATGTAGATCCGACCAGAACCAATAATTTGAATAAAGACCGTTGCTTGAATCCCAAATCAAAAACTTTGAATGTTTTCTATGCAAACGCTCATAGCATACGCAATAAATTTTCAGATTTAGAGGAACTAGTGTTTACAGAAAATTATGATGTGATTGGCATAACAGAATCTTGGCTCAATACACAAGATAGAGACTTTTAGCAGAGTATCACTTCCCGGTTATGTAATGTTTGAGAACAGCCGAATAAATAAAAATGGAGGTGGCGTTTTATTTTATATCAAAGAAAGTCTTAACCCGACCCTCGTGTCAAAACCTCAAAATTGTGAACGTCGACACATCTTTTGTGCTAATAAAGAATAATAAAGGTACAAAAATAATACTTGCGTTTAATATACAGACCTCCAGCTCAATCAGTGCAAACTGACCGAGAAATTTACGAACAAATTGCAGATGTAAGTAACTCACAAGATACCGTAATTTTTGGCGACTTTAATTTACCTGTGACCAAGTGGGGCGATACTCTTACTTCACACTCCGGACATGACTTGTATACGAACTTGCAAGAGAGTTCGCTTTATCAATTTGTTCGAATGCCGACCCGTGGTAATAACGTTCTTGACATTGTACTTGCAACAAAAGAAGAATTGATAGAGAATTTGAATGTTGGTGATGAATTCAGTAACAGCGACCATCGTACGATAACTTTCACTTTAAAGTTTACTAGTAACGAACCAAATAGTAGCATCGAAAAAGTCCCTCATTTCAAGAAATCAAACATCCAAAAACTTAGAGCTATGTTTAAAGAAACTGACTGGAGCTTTTTAATTAAACAATAACGACATAAATACATCTTGGAAGTTATTCGAAACCACTTACCTAAAAGCAGTGCAAGACTGCATACCATCGAAAATACGGCGTCCAGGCCATAATAATAAGCCCAAATGGTGGAATAAAAGATATTTCAAACTGCCTGCTTGCCTAAAAAAATTGCTAATGATAGATTAAAATCCTCACAAAATAACGAAGAACGGGGTGAAATTTGTAGAGCTACGACGCAAAGCCAAAAAGTTAATTAAGCAAAGTAAAAAGACCTTAGAGTTACATATTGCGAATCAAAGTAAAACAAACCCGAAAGAATTCTATAGTTATATCAGAAAGAAAAAAGTAGTTACTTTCAACTGTTGGGACCATTAGTCGATGAAAATGGAGAATACACCAAAGACGAAGTACAAATGAGTAATGCCCTCAATACCTTCTTTGCATCAGTTTTTACAACAGAAGACCTCAGTGATATCCCTACACCATCGCCGATTCAGATTGATAATTCAGATGTTCTAAGCAATATCACCGTTACAGAGAGAGAAGTATTGAATTGTTTAGATAAACTCAAGGTAAATAAAAACGCCAGGACCTGATACAATCTCGCCTAGAGTTCTAAAGGAAGCTAAGAATGAGCTCTCCAAACCACTGACATTACTATTCAATAAATCCTTGCAGTCTGGAACTATGCCTGATCAGTGGAAGCTAGCCAACGTAACACCGATATTCAAAAAAGGCAGCAAATCCCTACCCAGTAACTATCGTTCCAATTAGCTTAACCTCAGGTGTATGTAAAATGCTAGAAACGGTCATACGAGACAGACTCGTAAATCACTTAGAGGAAAATAACATACTTAAAGATACTCAACACGGCTTTCGTAAAAAACCGTTCCTGTGTAACAAACCTCTTAGACTTCTTCCACGATATCCTCAACCTCTACGATGAGAGTAAAGCTGTAGATATTATATACCTTGATTTTCAAAAGGCCTTTGACAAAGTTCCCCACAAAAGTTTACTGCTAAAACTAAAAGCGCATGGAATACAAGACGGTGTGTTGAAATGGATAGGAAATTGGCTCAGCAACAGAAAGCAAAGGGTAGTCATAAACGGTAAGGCATCTAAATGGACCAATGTAAGTAGCGGGGTACCCCAGGGATCGGTACTAGGACCAATGCTCTTTCTAATTTACATCAACGACATAGATGAGGGTCTCACCTGCACAATCTCAAAATTTGCTGACGATACAAAAATTGCAAATAGCGTACTCTCAAAAGAACAAGTTGACGATATGCAACACAATCTAGATAAATTGTCATGTTGGGCCCAAATTTGGCAAATGAGTTTCAATGCGGATAAATGTAAAGTACTACATGTCGGATACCTAAATGAGGAAAGCAAAACTATTCGATGAATGGCACTCAGCTTAAGAATGTAAACAGAGAAACTGATCTGGGAGTAACAATATCGAGTAACCTAAAACCGAGTCAACAATGTTCAGAAGTTGTTAAGAAGGCCAAAAAAAAAAATTGGCTTTATAGGCAGGTCATTTGAGCATAAATCCAAAGAAGTTATCCTAACCCTTTACAATTCCTAGTCCGCCCTCTTCTGGAATACTGCGTTCAATCCTGGTGCCCTTATTACCAAAAAGATATAAACAAGCTAGAACGAGTTCAACGTAGAGTTACCAAAATGATACCTAGCCTAAAGAACAAACCATACGAAGAGCGTCTTAGAGAATTAAATCTATTTCCTTTAACCCAGCGCAGATTAAGAGGCGACGTAATTCAAGTGTTCAAAATCATCAAAGGCATCGACAATATGAACTGTATTAGTAAGTACTTCACTATCGACCAATCTAATTACACGCGGGGAAACGGTTGCAAAATTATTGGTAAATCTTTTAACTCGCACGAATCTAAGAATTTCTTCTTCAATCGAGTTGTCAAACTTGTGGAATGGGCTTCCCCGAGACGTTATAGACTGCAGCACCGTTGATTCATTTAAATTCGCCTAGACAAATATCTCGCATCAAACCCGCGACTGACTGCGTTTGTAAATGGAATAACTTTATCCTCCCCTCAGTTACTAAACCCATACTCGTCCCCTACTAACTTCCTAGTCCTGGCCACGTTAGTGGGCCAGGGCCCCACAGGGCAGTAGTTCCCTTTTCCCCAATGTTCCCTTACCCCACTCCTAAACCACTGTTTGGGGACACTTGATCCTCAGTGTTTTGGAGGACAAGCAACCTAGAAGGGTCACACTAGACCATGGGGTGCTTGAATCCTTTCCCTTTGTACTCCTTTGTACTCCTTTGTACTCTCTCTCTCTCTCTCTCTCTCTCTCTCTCTCTCTCTCTCTCTCTCTCTCTCTCTCAACTAATGAGGTGAACGCTTTAAAATTTCAAAAACTCATGGGCTCAACATGAGGCAGAAGGGGGTCCAGAAAAAAAAGCATCCTCTTAAGCCATACAATGTTTTCCTTTATTTATATTGTAAGTATCATAAGACGATGTACTCATAGGAGAGAAAATAATAGAGGAGAAACTCAATTATTTCAAATATTCCCTAAACTACAACAGTCTTACTTTAACTCTCTCAAATATTCCTTAAACTTCAACAAATCTTCTTTAGTTCTCTCAATTATTCCTTAAACTTCAACAAATCTTCTTTAGTTCTCTCAATTATTCCTTAAACTTCAACAGAACTTTGTCTCAAGAATTTCTTAAACTTCAACAGGTCTTCTTTAACTCTCTAAATTCTTATTCAAACTTCAACAGGTCTTCATTAAGTAAATTAAAATCGACTAATTAACATAATGTAAAAGGCGCCACCGTACTCAAAGGGTTAATCAGAAAATGGAATCCTGAGAAAAATATAATTATGGCGAGTTTCCATTTCAAATTCGACTCGACATTTTTGTGCCCTACGCTGTAAACAGAAAATGGTTTTAAGGGGAAATATATATATATATTCTCTTTATATATCTATTTATTATAGATTATATTGTATTACGGTACCGTATATTATTATCTATTTTTTTTTTATTTTTGTTTTACTTTATAGACCCTCCATTGAAACCTTAAACAAAATTGCTTATCCATTAAAGGTGGACCCCTCCTTGTTTGGCGTTGATGGCGGTGATGGTGGTGTTGGCAGTACGTTTGATTTCGTCGGTTGGGTTGCGGGTGATCTTTTTAAATTTGGTGTTGTCATTTAAGATGACGTCCATTTTTCTAAGATATTCCTCCTTGTCATGAATCACGAGGCAGGAAGCTTTATCCGCACGACGGATGATGATGTTGGGACCCGCCGTCTACTGTAGATACGTGGATGACATCTTCGTGCAAATCAAGGACCTCCACGAACTACAGGAACTCCAGCGTCGCTTCATGACCTCCTCCGGACTTAACTTCACCTTTGAAAAATCTAACAATGGACAACTCCCCTTCCTCGACATCCTCGTAGCTCTGAACGACCATGGGTTCAAAACCACCGTCTACACTAAACCAACTAACACAGGACAAATTGCCCTCAACGGCGATAGTGAATGCCCCCGCCGTTATTCTTTCTATCCTCCATCTCCGCCTATGTAAGTGAGAGCCCTCACGCACGGCTCTACCTGGGCCGACACCCACCAGGAACTACGAAAGACTATCCCAAGTTTGAGTGAATAATGGATACTCCAACTACCGACATCTCCAGCACCATCAACCACCATCTTGAAAAATGGTGCACCCACCAAGCCCTCCCAACATTGACACCCCAATGAAATTAAGATCTTCTACCGCAATTACATGTCCTCTGAACACAAAAAACAAAAAGATTATGAGGGCCGTCTCTCTAAAAGAAATAATCTCCAAGCATGTCAACCCAACCACACCCGGGGAAACAAAATCAAAATTAATAATTTATTACAAAAATCCCCCCAAGACCTCCAACCTCGTTCTCCGCAACAAACCAGCTTCCACCAAGATAAAGAGCCCGATTGACCGCCGAAATCACGATCATTTACCAACATACCTGTAATTATGAGGGACCTGTGGACCTTCCATTCTATATTGGGCATTGACGCAGACTCGTCTTTTCACGTCGGTTAAACTCTTCACATTTCAGGCTGGAGCCACTCAAAGACCACTATCTCACCCCCAACCACCCCCACCTCACACGCAACGAGTTAGAGAAGCAAACACACCACCATACTGAATAAAGAAAGTGAACCCAAAGAGATTAACCTATACTCGAAGCATTCATATATGCCAGCCTTTACATCCTAACATCAACAACCAAAACTCTAGACCTTCACCCCGATCCTTTCCTTCTGCCAAAAGGGCACTACCCACAGGATACCTAACGCCCCATCCTCGCCCCCCCCGGTTGCCCCTTGACGCAGCAACCCGCTGCTACCTCCTTCAGCTCTTAACCCGGCGCCACACGGACCATACAACTTAGGCCACGCCCCCTCGGACACGCAGCCACATCAGCTGGACCCCGACACCCGACCAACACCATCCCGCATCCAGTGCGGCTGCTGCGTGAAGCGGTTCCCCCCTTTTGCACTCCTAGAATACCCCTCCACCAATAGTGAGAAATTTTGCCCCCTGATTTTCGCCTCCTCTGATCCTCCACCCTCTATATATACCCTTCCTGTTTACCTTTTATATCACCACTGGACTCTCTCCACACCTGGCAGCAACACCTCAACTCTCTCTCACCATGGCCACCCAGGAAGATCCCACCACCTTTTCTGGGGTGTGGTTAAATTGGTTCAACATAAAGAGAGGGAACCCTGGATGTATCACCAGGGATCCAAAGAATTTAAAACGGATTTCTTCACCCACGAAAGGAACAATTGTGCTTAACCACCAATAGCACAATAACGTCACTAAGCCGTGAAGGCGCGCAAGTGCAGTTTACAATCAAGGAGGGAAGGAAGGGCAAGGAGGCAGCAGGGAGTAAGTAACAGGACCCCATGGCTAGACCAGTGAGTAAAGGGGGCTCCCAACTCTCACAAGGAAGGCAGGAAGCAAACCCACCATCACCCGGATTTGAAGCCGGGCCTCAAAGACTGACGTCATTACAGTCATTGTCCACACAGCCATTGCTCTTGCTGGAGACGATCGAGGCCAACCTTTTCTGTGCCTTCTGCTTGCTCTTCTGGTTGCCAATTGGACCAGCCCTACCATCCATTTTTTTTTCCATCCATCCAGATCTCCTTGCCCGAAGAACAAACACTCACCTTCCAACACTCAACTTTCTGCCTCGACCACTCTGCCTTCAGAAGACTCGAACCACCTAGAGTCCAGGAGCCAGAAACAACTCAACACCATACTCCACCATCTAGCCTTATTCCATCTAAGGCTAGTGAGACAGAGATGTCAAGGGCCGAGGAGGATCTGGTACTTCAGGAAGTCTCTCTCGAAGTCCACCCCACAAACCTACACGTTCTGCAGTCTCTGCCTCTCCACCAACAGTCAACTCTGCAGGACCAGCCTCAAACTCCACGACATCACCAGCCACAATTGATCATCCGGTGGCAGCCTCCACGTCGTTCCGAATACTCCGAGTCCACCATAGGGAGAAGACGTCGACGGGGAGGGGATGGAGGAAGGAGAAGAAGACATGGACTGCGGGAACCGGAAGACAGCAAGCCGACAAGACCCACCATCTCATTACCTCGATGAACAAAACTACATCTACGACCAACCATCATCGCGCACACTTCACCAACAACAACGGCCTTTCCTCACGAACAACACGTGGCATGCTGCTCAGAATTCAACAATTAACAATGAAAAAATAGCAAGGTGGTCGCCCAAAGCTTTTATCTCTCCAAAGCTGCATCCTTTTCAAATCTTTGCTCTCCACTAGAACCTTATACTTATACCCTTTGCAGCAACCTAGCTTCACTCTGACTCTGGACTGCTTTATATCATTCTAACCTTACTTGATAATGATGGTTGTCCAGTGAAACGGTCGTCTATATGCTAAGAACATCATGTTTGGGTAGCATTTAGCCGTAACCCTGTAACCCATGAATTTTGCATCATCTCATTCATATACTTCCTGCCACCCAGCGAAAA
>CM064581.1:4278664-4391560 GCA_032716605.1 Paralithodes platypus | reverse complement strand
GAAGAGGATGAGATACTGTCCGTGAGAGAGTTATAACGAGGGTCTATCACTATTTGAGGCCCGGGGGAGAAAGTGTGTATGTGCGTGTGTTTGTGTGTATGTGTATTATATTGTCTTTAATCTCTCTCGCACTGTATTTTTGTTTAATTCTATAGTATTCTGTATAATCCCTTCCTTTTTGTATCTCTGACACACACACACACACACACACACACACACACACACACACACACACACACACACACACATAAATTCAGTCACAAATAGCTTCAAACTCAATCCCGAGTAAAATCAATTCTCAGAAGTATATTTACACAATGCTCACATAGCAAACAAGCACACACACACACACACACACACACACACACACACACACACACACACACACACACACACACACACACACACACACACACACCTCATTGTTATACACAAGTGTTTATTACTAAGTGGATTGTAACTTTGTATAACTCTCAGAAAAGGAACTATTGTTACTAGACACAAACATACTTTTTCTCCACCCACACACGACATAAATTTATGCGCAACAATTGATATAGATTAAAATGCTTTAGGCATGAGTTTGTTTTAGTTTATGCTTTTATTTGACCTTGTTTAAAATGAATGTCATTATTCTTGGCTTACATACATCGCATAATTTAGGAATATTTGCTAGCCGTTGCAAATGAACGGATTTATTGTTCTATATTTTCGATTAGGCTATATCACTTTTTTTCTAGTAATTTGATATAGGAATATTTTGCTTTGGGTTGAGGTCGTGAAACTAAAAGGGTTAATTGACTAAGAGTATTGCACCTCGGTTATCCTCCTGATTCAGCATTCGTTCACTTCACCTTTCCCAAACAATAGACATGATTTTGAGTACCACACTATGCAAATTCCCATGCTACAATTAAAGCAATGAAAGATAGATTCAGTTAATCAGTTACACACTCCTGCAATCACACACACACAGACATACATACGCCCAAACAGACACACACACACCCTGGCTGATTCAGTTAGCCAGTCACACACACACACACAGACATACACACAGACACACACACAGACACACACACAGACACACACACACACACACACACACACATATATACACACCTTGACACATACACACACCCTGGTTGATTCAGTTAGCCAGTCACACACACACACACACACACACACACACACACACACACACACACACACACACACACACACACACACACACACACACACACACACAAACACACACACAGAGTACATATGATCGTCAATTAACCTAGCCAATCTTGTTTCAGGACGTAACCACCTCCAGGACCTAAAGAAAGGGACGTTTACCTTAACCTGGTGAGTCGGTAGCCCACCCACACTCCGTAAATCAGGTGAGGGGGTGTATAGGGCTTTTGTGATTGAGGTGTGTATTATTAATGTTGTTATTATTTTCATCATTATTATTATTATTATTATTATCATTTGTATTATTATTGTTATTATTATTATTATTATTAGTATTAATATTATTATTATTATTATTATTATTATTATTATTATTATTATTATTATTATAGTTATAAAATAAGTGTGTTATGCTTGTTTAGAATAGTGAAATGAATAGGAGGAGGAGGTGTTTGTGAGAGCTACCTGGATTACTCTCTGTGTAGGTGAAACACAAACAGAAACAGTGAGGGAAACCAGACAAATTAAACAAAAGTTCCAGCAACTCCTTATCACTTGCCTATGAGGCCTCACCTCGGTATTTATTGCCCTGCTTGATTGGAGTCTACAGTCCTCATTTACCATGGACTAGGGGAGACCTGGTGGCAATGCTTACAGGCAGGTTCTATATCACTTTCTGGGTTACTGCTATCTGATCCGACCTCTTGTTAGTTATTATGCCATTTTCTTCAAATATTGTTGAAGATTTTGCTGGCTTTCGAAATTATTGACGTTTAACGTATTTGTAGGACAATATTGATCGCATATACTAAGACTATTACAGTGTTTATAGTTCAAGATTAATTGTATATGCTCTCATTTGAAACTCTGAACAAATATCTTAACATTTAAACATACAGTATAATATATCATAATAAACCCAGATATGTGGCCTCATTCTCTCATCATTAACCCAATATATTATCAGTCAACGGTTACTGAAATAATTGATTTCTTGCCTTATCGTACTCCACACTGATATACACATGCCCTCTCTCTCTCTCTCTCTCTCTCTCTCTCTCTCTCTCTCTCTCTCTCTCTCTCTCTCTGTGTGTAACCTAAACAAATCTAAACCTAATCTCATCTAATGTAAGCTAACCCAAAGATAAGCTACCATATCCAGGCCTAACATAACCTAACCTGTCCTACCTTAGCTTACCTAATCTTTCATAAGGTTTGCTAGCGTAGCCCCATCTAATACAGTCCTTAAATCAAGCAAGGCTACTCGAGAAAACTCCCACACAATCTCTCTGGGATTCAACCCTAGACACATTGGTTAACAGGAAAATTTGCTCTCACCAATCCTCACCAGATTTTCACCCCTTCTGTACCGGAGACGTCTTTTTAACTTTATTCTGCCTACCATTAGATGATTTTATTCAGTTTAAAGAGGGCATCCAGAATAGGCTTCGAACTGTCTTACTTAGCCCTTTTAAATACCACAGATCCTTCTTAAGCTGCATTAAAATATAGCTAGAATAAAATTAAAAGACGTCGCCGATACAGTAGGAGTTAAAAATAGTTGGTCCAACTTGACCGATACCTACTGCAACAGGAGTCATATGGGTCCACACACTCACTACACAGACATTTTCTATACACCCCAACCCCTACCAGTGACGAGGAGAGGTAGCTCCCAGTAAGTGGGGAAATATATATTCCTTAAATCAAGCAAAGCAGCTCGAGAAAAGTTCCACACAACCCATCTGGTATTGAACCCTAGACACATTGATCAATAGATAAATTTTCCGCCAGCACACCTCACCAGACACTACAAACAAAATACACAAAACTAAATAATACAAATAATTGACAGACATCTGCTACCCAGGAGTCATCTGGGCTGACACACTGACGACACAGTTAGCCAGGGAATCGATGTGGATATTTGCAGCCCATTTGCTCATGCCCTTTTTAGTTACAGAGGTTAGAGTTCACGATTCATGGGCTACCTACAGTATTTTGAACAGGGTATACAGTAGCTTGAGTCTCAGGTTATCTTCACTGGAGAACTCAGCTTTAGAAAATTACCTAATTCGTCTTCACGGCTCTTTCTTTTCTATTTACACCCCAATCCCTACCAGTGAAGTGTAGAGGCAGCCCCCAGTAATTGGTGGTACAAATGGAGTGTAAACATTATCTGTGTCGTCAGTAAGTCGGCCCCTTGGCAGCAAATGTCTATCAGTTTGCAACAAGTCTTTTAATGCCAGCGTGGTGTGGTGGTAGCATGTTTACCTGTTGATCAATGCTAACCTAATGTCTCATAACTCAAGCCAAACATCCCTTCTCCCCAGCCATCATAATACACACAGTGTTTTCTTATCTGATCAGTAACTTGTCTTCTATTGATCGGCTGTCCACCTTTCTTAACTTCCATCCATTCACGTCCCCTTATCACCTCATCAGCTTTTTACCTTGCGCTTATCACCGTTAGTATCGTTCGGGGTATACATTCTTCTATTTTTTTTTAGTCATGGTTATTTCATCAACTACTAATGTACCCTAATTCCGACCTATCCTACCCAGGCATAACAGAACGTTATTTAACATGTCCTCGAATTTAACCCAACCTAGCCTAGCCTTTAATCTAACTGTATGTGACCAACAACAGAAACATAAACATCACCATCACGCGGGCCTCTTCACTGCCGTCCCGTTTTAGTCTCATTCATTATTCAGTGAAGTTCCTTTCATCATCATCACCCGGGTGAGTTACTGAGGGAGGGGAAGATTGCCCTCTACTTCAGTCCGCAAGCACATTCTTTTATAAGCCTGCCATGCTAATGAACTTCAAAGGAAAACGGGAAAAAATCGAGCAATTAATCCTCGCTTGCTAGCTTATCGGAGCGCTAAGATTAGACTGGAGGGATAGGGCTCATTGAAGGAGTGGAGCTCCCATTATTTGAACTCAGGATACCACATACGCGCTAACCATTTTATAGAATACTCGATATCAATTAGATATAAAACAAAAATCTAGTGTAATTTTTAATAATCCATTGTGAAGTAGTTACTGCTACTCATAATATCATTGCTTTTGATGAAATGGGTCCTCTCTTACTCTTAGGATTAGTTACTCTTTAATACCGTACTCTTACATGTTTGCTCTTTTTCTTACTCACTCTTACTCTTTATGATAAGTTACTTTAGTTTATAATCCTATTGCTTATGTTATAGCCTAGGAATTCTAATACTTTACCCTCTCAAGTTTTGTATTTATAATTATTTTTGTTTTAACGTTGATCAAAACTCAAAAAGGTGCACAGTATATACTGTAGTTTAAAAGAGGACGAACCAATAAAATATATGAAGTGGGAATCACGCTTCGTTTTCTGACATCTCCCAATTAAGCCAATTATTTTTATTGTATTTTTGTCTGTTGCTTCAGAAATGTTTTGCTGTGTATTTAATCGTTTGATATAAAACGATTTCAAAGTCCGGATTTATGTTTACACTTTTGAATTAAATTTCATCCACTGCATTGCAAAATTGTCTAAATCATTTAAACTATGATGTACTGTATGTGATGAAAATATTGCTGCTTTTGCAATTTGTATATCATAAACAAAGCTTAAATGATATGTGCGAATCTTTCATCTATATCCTTAACCCTTGCTGTACCGGTGACGTGTTTTATTTATTATTGTTGCTGCATTGAGACGATTTTATGAAGCTTTGGAAGAATATATGGTAGCTATAAGGCATAATTGAGCTAGTGTGTAGTCTTTCCATAGGAAGATGTCTTGTAGGACTTAAGCTCTGATCCTACTTAAGAAATATCTGTGGAAGTTAATTGGATTCCTGGAGGTCCTTCCTAAGCGGAGTTAAACTCTTCTAAGCGTAGCCAAAATACTATACCCTATTCCAAGTAAGTAGGCCAAATCTCTTGACCATTAACCTCTATAATTCTCAAACGACTAGAGTAATCACGCTAATATTTCTGCCATTTTGGTGGGGTTCGCCAGGGAATATGTGTGGATAGGGAGGAAGGGGTCTGCCTCGTATGGGCCAATATGTGTGGATATTTACAGTCCATTTGCTCTTGCCCTTTTTTAGTTACCTCATACTGTACCGGCGACGTCCATTTAACTTCATGCTGGCTATTATTAGACGATGTGATTCAGATTAACAGCGGCCTCCAGCAACAAGCAGACTTCAAATGATCTCGCTTAACTATTTTTACTACCACAGATCCTTCTTAAGCTGCATAAAAGCGTCTAAATATAGCTAGAATACAATTAGAAAGACTACGCCGGTACAGAAGGGGTTAAAGAGGCGAGCAATCATTACCTCTAACCTCTGTAACTCAAAACCGACTAGAGTAATCGAGCTAATATTTCTACCATTTGGGCAGAGTCAGTCAAGGAATAGATGTGGAAAGTCACAGCCAACTTGCTCTAGCCCTTTTTGAGTTACAGAGAATAGAGGTCATGATTTCTCGCCAACTTACAGGGAATATACTATAGTATTCACGATTTCTCGCCTACCTATTTGGAACAGGGTATAAGCTTGAGTCTCGGTATCTTCACTGGAGGAGGACTCAGCTTTAGGAAAACTATTACCTAATTCGTCTTCACGGCTTTACTTTTTATTGCTTTGCAGTGGGCGTTCTAGTCTATCAATTAATTAGGCTGTCTGCGTGTCTGTCTATAGGTCTATCTATCGATCTATCTATCTATCTATATATATATATAAACAAATTAGTCTATCTATCAAATAATTAGTCTATCTATATCTATCTATCTATCTATCTATCCCTATCTTTCTGTCTGTCTGTCTATTTATCTATCTATCAATAATTAGTTTATCTATCTGTCTGTCTATCTATCTACCTATCAAATAATTAGTCTATCTATCTATCTGTATCTATCAAATCATTATTAGTCTATCTATCTATATAGTAAATATTTAGTCTCTCTCTCTCTCATCGGCTCCCCTAATATATAACTCTCTTAAGTCCTACAACTGTATTTTTCACTACTTCCCCTACCATTATTCTCATTGCTCTATTCAGTATTGTTGTCTTTTCTTGGATTTCTCTCTCAAATTGTGTGTTTTCTTCTTTTCCTTGTGTCATATATTTTCGTTTTCGTATTTTTTATCTCCTTGGATTATTTCGTACCATTCCTGAATTTGTTTTATCTTTGGTTGTTATATATCTTCTTTGATGTATTTCTTTTTCACCTTCCTCTCCTTTTCAATAATATTATTTGTGTTATATTTCTTTCTTTCAGAAAAGGGTATTGATTAATGTCAAGAACATATCGGGCTGTTATTCCGACATATATTATAGTAAAACTGTTAACATTGGATATTGGATTAGATTGATATCCAGTATTCGATAAATGGATATGTAATCGTAGTCATGTACTTAACCTTTAACTGTCTTGATGGTGTAATGGTTTGAGTGTTTAATATCTATATGTGGTAACCCAGGTTCGAATCCCGGTTGGATCATATTATTTTATTGATTTCATTGGGAGGTGTTTGGTGTTGGAAGTGAAATTGATATATTAGATTATTACTAGATACTATATTATACTACCTGGTAGGCCACAGCTATATTATACTACCTGGTAGGCCACAGCTATATTATACTACCTGGTAGGCCACAGCTATATTATACTACCTGGTAGGCCACAGCTATATTATACTACCTGGTAGGCCACAGCTATATTTTGAATATTCAACAAGGTGTTATATAAAATTGATCAGACCTTACAAACTTGTGGATATTTCTGATCTCTGTCCTTCAATTTCTGATTTTTCCCTTTCTAGTGTTTTTCCCATATTTCTTTGTCTTCATCTTCATGCTGTTTCTTATTCTTTACATTCTTCTTGGTCTTCATTGTTCTATATTTCTTGTTGTTTTTTCTTCATCTTCTTCTTCTTCCTCTTGTTCTTATGCTTGTTCTTGTTTTTTTCTGATTTCTTTATAGTTTTTGTTTTCGCTTTCTTTTTCGTTGCCTTTTTTTTCGATTTGCTTATTATTATTATTATTATTATATTTCGTTTTCGTTTTCTTTTTCTTTTTTTCTTATTCTGTTTCTGTTTTCTTTTTCGTCTTCTTCTTCGTCTTCTCGTTCTTCCCTTGAGCCCTCCACCCTTCCCCCTCAGCTTGTCACACCACCATTGCTCACATTGTTTACACTCTCTCTGTCTCTCTCCCTCGCCTCTCTCCCTCTCATACCTGTCACTTGCATAATAAACCCTTTCTCACATACGGCAGATGCACCTCAGTAAACTCTGGGGAATGCAGTTAAAAGTTTTGTTTTTTAACCCGTTCAGTACCAGGGACGTCCTATTCATCATATTCTGGAAACTACTAGACTTTTGTATTCAGCTTAGGAAGGACCCTAGCAATAATAATAATAATAATAATCTTCTGGTTACTTATATAGCGCCCGTCTCTCCTCCTTCGAGGATTCGCAAGCGCTTGGCTTTCTTTAGTCTACCAGAGACCATTACCCATCCCCCTTGCTCATGGGGAGATGGTAACCGCCGGCTGTATCCCAGAAAAACATTTCAATCTGAGCGGGGATTGAACGCGAGACCTTCAAGGTGGGAATCAGGCACGCTATCAACTGAGCCAGCCGGACGGCTGGCCTAAAACTATCTCAACCAACCCTTTTAACTACCACAATTCCTTCCCAAGCTGCATAATATCGTCAAAATGCAGGTAGAATATAATTAATATAACACACGTCGCTGGTACTCAAAGGGTTAACCCCTATAGGATATGACGCGTTTTAGCAGTTTAGTTTGGCCATCATTAAACGAGTTTATGCAGCTTCCCAGAAGCTGGGTGTGCTCAACCGCCCCCAGGGTTTCTTTACCTCTGTTCAGCTTCTTGCTCTTTACAGGGGCACAGTGCAGCCATGTATTAAGTATTGTTCACACGTGTGGGGAGGATCCTCTCACACAGCAGTTATATACAAAAATAAAGAGAGCCTTCTGTCTCATTAACTTATGTTCACTTACCTATTCTTTACAGTATCTCTCTCTTTGCCGCAATGTTGCATCTCTCTCACTATTGTACTGCTATTACAATAATCAATGTTCCTCAGAGCTCTCTCAGTGTATACCACGTACCATCTCTTTGTAGAGCACTTAGCACCCGACTTGCAACACAATCCCACCCTACTCTGTGCAACTCTCCAGCCCAAGAGTAAAACGTTATTCTCAATCTTTCTTCTATTCGACAGCTGAGCTCTGGAACTTTCTCCCAAAATCAGTCTTTCCCCTCTTCCTATGACTTAAATTGCTTCAAACTCCGTGTGTTCAGGCATTTTGGCTCAAACTTATCTTGATTTTGGCCTTGTCACTCTTTCAACTCTGGGGGAGTCACTCGCCAAAGGCAATTCTGCCTCTTGTCTCCCTCACTCTTTCTTTCTTCTATTCGACAGCTGAGCTCTGGAACTTTCTCCCAGAATCAGTCTTTCCCCTCTTCCTATGACTTAAATTGCTTCAAACTCCGTGTGTTCAGGCATTTTGGCTCAAACGTATCTTGATTTTGGCCTTGTCACTCTTTCAACTTTGGGGGAGTCACTCGCCAAAGGCAATTCTGCCTCTTGTCTCCCTCACTCTCACATAATATATATATATATATATATATATATATATATATATACTGTATATATATGTGTGTGTGACGAGCACTTTAGTGGCGGATACATCAGAGTCGCAATATTCAAGTAAAAAAGAAAAAAGCTGGTATCGAGTCTGCTTTTGATTGATAAATTAATAAAGGTTATACAGTACACTCGCTGCATACTTTTCTCTTTGCGAAAATTGGTAGCTCGTGTTTCATATAGGGACTCTTCAATTCTATCCCAAAAAACAATTAATCCCCTGCCTATTATTCATGGCAGTTCATGCAAAATTCTCCAAAGTTTATCATGAAAGGAGGGTGCTAACAAGTTGATGGAGTTAGTTTTAATTGGCTTCATTTTCCTTATTTTTATTGTATGTAAAAAGACCATATACTTGAATATCTGTTATACTGTCCTGTTTCTATCCATCTATCTGTCTATATTTGAGTCAAGGAATCTATCCTCTATATTTGTAACGTATCTAACCTTAAATATATATATATATCTCCCTGTAGATGCTACCAGCCATCTTAATATATATATATACAGCAGTCTTCTGTTTTATCTAAACATTCAATTTATTTATTGATCGGTTTATCTTTGCAGTTCTACTTATAAGTTTATGCCTTTCAACCATCTATCTACTCTCTCTCTCTCTCTCTCTCTCTCTCTCTCTCTCTCTCTCTCTCTCTCTCTCTCTCTCTCTCTCTCTCTCTCTCTCTCTCTCTCTCTCTCTCTCTCTCTCTCTCTCTCTCAATTCGTGGTTATCTTCGCACACCACCCCGACACACCCTTCCTTCCACCACAAGACACCCCTCCTCCCACCCACTCCCAACCCCAGACACTCCTCCTCCCACCCACTTCCACCCCAGCGCACCCCTCTTCCCACCCTCTCCCACCCCAAAGCACCCCTCCTCCCACCCATTCCCACTCCAAGACACCCCTCCTCCCACCCAAGACACCCCTCCTCCCACCCACTCCCACCCCAAGACACCCCTCCTCCCACCCACTCCCACCCCAAAGAACCCCTCCTCCCACCCACTCCCACCCCTGAAGCAACCCTCCTCCCACCTACTCTCACCCCAAGACACCCCTCCTCCGACCCATTCCCACCCCAAGACACCCCTCCTCCCACCCACTTCCACCCCAAGACACTCCTCCTAGGAGCAATTCTCTTTCTAATTTACATCAACGACATAGATGAGGGTCTCACCTGCACAATCTCAAAATTTGCTGACGATACAAAAATTGCAAATAGCGTACTCTCAAAAGAACAAGTTGACGATATGCAACACAATCTAGATAAATTGTCATGTTGGGCCCAAATTTGGCAAATGAGTTTCAATGCGGATAAATGTAAAGTACTACATGTCGGATACCTAAATGAGAAAGCAAACTATTCGATGAATGGCACTCAGCTTAAGAATGTAAACAGAGAAACTGATCTGGGAGTAACAATATCGAGTAACCTAAAACCGAGTCAACAAGGTTCAGAAGTTGTTAAGAAGGCAAACAAAATAATTGGCTTTATAGGCAGGTCATTTGAGCATA
Organism: Paralithodes platypus; assembly: GCA_032716605.1. Taxonomy (NCBI): domain Eukaryota; kingdom Metazoa; phylum Arthropoda; class Malacostraca; order Decapoda; family Lithodidae; genus Paralithodes; species Paralithodes platypus. Next base: position 4,381,196 of record CM064581.1, on the reverse strand, counting down.
AATCCAAAGAAGTTATCCTAACCCTTTACAATTCCTTAGTCCGCCCTCTTCTGGAATACTGCGTTCAATATGGTGCCCTTATTACCAAAAAGATATAAACAAGCTAGAACGAGTTCAACGTAGAGTTACCAAAATGATACCTAGCCTAAAGAACAAACCATACGAAGAGCGTCTTAGAGAATTAAATCTATTTCCTTTAACCCAGCGCAGATTAAGAGGCGACTTAATTCAAGTGTTCAAAATCATCAAAGGCATCGACAATATGAACTGTAGTAAGTACTTCACTATCGACCAATCTAATTACACGCGGGAAACGGTTTGGTAAATCTTTTAACTCGCACGAATCTAAGAATTTCTTCTTCAATCGAGTTGTCAACTTGTGGAATGGGCTTCCCCGAGACGTTATAGACTGCAGCACCGTTGATTCATTTAAATTCCGCCTAGACAAATATCTCGCATCAAACCCGCGACTGACTGCGTTTGTAAATGAATAACTTTATCCTCCCCTCAGTTACTAACCCATATGTCCCCTACTAACTTCCTAGTCCTGCCACGTTAGTGGCAGGGCAGTAGTTCCCTTTCCAATGTTCCCTTACCCACTCTAAACCACTGTTTGGACACTTGATCCTCAGTGTTTTGGAGGACAAGCAACCTAGAAGGGTCTCTAGATCTGTTGTTGCTTGATTTCCTTTGTACTCCTTTGTACTCCTCCCACCCACTCCCACCCCAAAGAACCTCTCCTCCCACCCACTCCCACCCCTAAAGCACCCCTCCTCCCACCCACTCTCACTCCAAAGCAGCCCTCCTCCCACCCACTCCCACCCCAAAACACCCCTCCTCCCACCCACTCCCACACCAAAGCACCCCTCCTCCCACTCCAAGACACCCCTCCTCCCTACCACTACCACTCCAAGGCACCCCTCCTCCCACACACTCCCACCCCAAGACACCCCTCCTCCCACCCACTCCCACACAATAATAAACTCCCAGATAAACACAAGGCCCAAACGTCGCCCCATAATGAACTGGGATACAAATAGTGTGTCGTGTGTGGGAGACTCCACGATCACACACTCTCTCTCTCTCTCTCTCTCTCTCTCTCTCTCTCTCTCTCTCTCTCTCTCTCTCTCTCTCTCTCTCTCTCTCTCTCTCACCTGCACTCTTTCTCTCTCACTCACTCTTCCTTTCTTTCTCGCGTTGCCTTGTTGCATTCTCAGACATTCTCTCTCTCTCTCTCTCTCTCTCTTTATCGCCTTGAGTTATATTATCTCCTCTCTCTGTGTGTCTCTCTCTCTCTCTTCTCTCTCTCTCTCTCTCTCTCTCTCTCTCTCTCTCTCTCTCTCTCTCTCTCTCTCTCCTCTCTTTCTAACGTGTTGACTTATTGCATTCTCTCACAGGCAGCCTCTCTCCGTCTCACACTCTTTCTCTCTCTCTCTCTCTCTCTCCTTACAATTTCTCACAGGCAGTCTCTCTCTCACCTTGACTTACATTCTCTCTCTCTCTCTCTATCTATCTATCTATCTATCTATCTATCTATCTATCTATCTATCTATCTATCTATCTATATCTCTATCTAATCTATCTATCTATATCTATATCTATCTCTCTCTCTCTCTCTCTCTCTCTCTCTCTCTCATTCTCTCTCTCTCTCTTCTTCTCCCTCTCTCTCTCTCTCTCTCTCTCTCTCTCTCTCTCTCTCTCTCTCTCTCTCTCTCTCTCTCTCTCTCTCTCTCTCTCTCTCTCTCTCTCAGTATCTTCCATTTAAACAATACATAGGGTGATGCTTTTCTCTCTCTCTCTCTAATTAACTCTCTCTCTCTCTCTCTCTCTCTCTCTCTCTCTCTCTCTCTCTCTCTCTCTCTCTCTCTCTCTCTTTTTCTCACACAAACACACACAATCACAAGCATAATTCCTGTATTTTCCAAGAAGTCGCCAAACAAAATGTTGATTCTCAACTCCGAATCCAAACAAAAATCAAAGTAACGACCAGCCCCATGAATAAATTAAGACACAAGTTGGCGAGAATTGTTGCGCACTTCGTATACTAACTGACGGGTTTGTGTATATATGAAACAAATACGAGTGCTGCACGAGTCATCCATCAACTGGCATGTCAGAAGACGTGAAGCCCCGTGTTTGCATCAATCTTTTAAAAGCAGACACTCGACACTGCCGTCAACGCATGGCCCGGAATTTAAGGGGATGTTATTTGATTTATTTATTTAGTTTTCATTATTACCGGTATATATATTTGTTTTCGTTTGCTCCCTAGACCTCTATCAAGCCTAATACATAACATCCCCAAGACTCCCCATCGAGGTAAATTTGTACATTTTTCGGTAGAGAAACGTCCCGGCCGAAATTATAGTTTCCCTATCGCTAGCCAGGAAATAATCGACACCTGAACGGCACGAAAGGTCTTAATATTGACAAAGAAATGGTCGAAATTCTTAACATTTGAGAACTAACGGGGCTAAACATGAAGGAGAAGGGGGTTTAGACAAAAATCCTTACCCGTAATGCAGGCGAAAGTTAGGAAAACGAACTCCCAATTCTGACTTGATTAGGTTCGTATTTGCATTTCCTTTTTTCACTAATTAGGATGCTTTCTATATATGTTTGTGTCTATTCATTACCTGTCATTAACTCGAATTGCTTTAAGGGGGAGGTAGTTGTTTTAGCTTTATGTTTAATCCCATTATATTTTCTACTTTAAGACATTCGTTCCATTAGTTTGGTTATTTTAAGACTTTTTCAAATTTATTTGTAAATATAAAGACCTTTCGTGCCATTTATGTGTCGATTTCTTCCTAGCGATTTCTTCCTGACATAGTTCTACCGATTTTTTTTTTAAATATCTTGAAGGGGGGTCTTGGGGGTGTTTTTTTTAAGCTCGATAGGGAGCAAACTAGGAGAAAATATGAACTAACAAGAACATACAGTATATATATGTATAGACAATAGAATAACCTCCCTTTAAACAGTAATATACCTCTTGGAGTATTTTGGCCTGTGTATGTTTGTCATTTAAAAAAATATATATATTTATATTTATACCGGTATATACTGTATATATATATACCGGTATATATATATATATATATATATATATATATATATATATATATATATATATATTCATATCAATGATCTCGTATCTACCACTCATAATCCAATACATTCCTACGCAGATGACTCAACACTCCACAGTTCCTTCACATTTACCAATTCTTTCACCCAACCCGATCTTATAAATTCAAAATTAAACACTGCTATTTCTCTGAACCAGGACCTTTCTAGAATTAATGAATGGGGACAAAAGAATCTAGTTTCCTTTAATGCACAGAAAATCAAGTACATTCAATTTTCTAACTGACAAAATCTCACTGACTCCCATATATTTTTTAATGATGTAAATATTCCCACTTCCCCTAGTATTGACATTCTCGGTGTAACATTAACTACTAACTTGAGCTGGACACATTATGTTAGAAGCATTGCTAAGAATGCCTCTAAAAAACTGGGACTCCTGTACAGAGTTCGAGAATTCTTCACTGACGAGCAGTTGGCCGTAATATATAAAAGTCATGTGCGTTCTCAGATGGATTACTGTTCACCTCTGTGGAGTGGAAGTGGAGTGGTTGCATTGAGGCAGTTGGACAAAATTCAAAATAAAGCTATTAGATTAACCAATATCCCTGCAATCACACAGGACCTTCCTACATTATTCATACGAAGAAACGTTGCATCCCTTGCATTATTCTACAGATATTTTCACAGCAATTGTTCCGAGGAACTTGCTTCAATTGTGCCGCCTCTCCACATCTTTCCCCGTAGAACTAGGGCAGCTGAAAGCGCCCATGAATTTACACTTTCTCCTCCACAATGCAGAACTTCTGCTTATCAAAATTCATTTATCCCTAGAACTACTACTCTTTGAAATTCACTTCCCTCGAGTTGCTTTCCACAAACTTACAATCTACAAAAGTTTAAATCCAGTTGTTACAAACATTTTATGAATGGAGGATGCCTTTAGGCACATGGACCTTTTTGTTTTATCTGTGTTTTTCCTTCCTCCGTTCATTGCCTCTTAAAAAAAATAAAAATAAAAAAAATAAAATATATATATACTGTATATACATATGTATATATATATATATATATATATATATATATATATATATATATATATACTGAAGTAAATGTCGATCTGTAGCAGGTGAGAATTAAATGTCTGCCACTTAACATCAGCCCTGACACACATAAGGGAAATTGCTGTAATACCAACCTTTATTTTTAGCAGGGGGGAATTAATGCGAGTGTCTATGTTGACGTCAATGACAATATGGCACATGACGTCACTGAGGAGATGTCTGCGATAACGTCCTTAATGATGTCAGCAGTGCGTCTTTCATTATGAAGACGAGCTTTATATTTAATGAGGGTGGTGATGTGATGTTAAGGGGGTACTACTCGCTATTTCTGGACCCCCTTCTCCCTCATTTTTAGCATATTAGTTTTGAAATTTTAAGACGTTCCTTTCATTAGTTGGCGATTTTAATACCTTTTGCCCCATTTCGTTGTCAATTTCAAGGTGTCGATTTGTTTCCTGATGAGCGATAGCGAGCCTCTAATTTTAAAGGGAACCGGCCTTTGGCCGGGAAATTTTTCTACCGAAAATTTTACAAATTTATCTTGAAATGTGATCTAGGGGGTGTTTTTCTAAGCTTGATGGATGTCTAGCGAGGAAACTCAAAAATAAAAATATAAATCAATATATAGACCAAAACCCAAGCAGTAGCCCCTTAGTAATGTCTGCAGTGCGTTTTTCATTATGAGGACGAGCTTTATATTTAATGAGGGTGGTGATGTGATGTTGACCCTTTGAGTACCAGCGACGTGTGTTATATTGTATTCTAGCTATATTTAGACGATATTGTGCAGCTTTAGAAGGATGCGAGATAGTTAAGAGGGTTGGTTGAGATAGTTCGAAGCTAAAGGTCCTTCCTAAACTGAATAAAGTCATCTAATACTTGCCAGAATATAACGAAAAGGACGTCACCGGTACAGAAGGGGTTAATGTGGGAGAGGGAGGCAGCCGTTTCGCGACTCACTTTTATGTTACGAAGAGAGTTGACTGTGTGATTTGGTATAGTCTATTTTTGTTCCAGCTGAGAGTAAATTGTCATGTTTCTATCTTTGTTAGTACTCGGCTATAAGGTAGATTTTGTAGCGAAAGATGATGGTTATTCTGAAAACTTGGCATTACTATGACACACAGCCATAGTAGTTGCATATATTTCCATTAAGTATCGAAAAATCAGCTAATAAGAGATTCAATTTACGATCAGCTGGAACCAAATAGAGTATAGTTATTGTATGGTTGGGTATATTCTAAATTAACTACAAGATCAGTATGGATCTTGTTTAGATGTTAGCGTTGTTGGGGCTCAGTGTGTATGTGTGTGTATTTGCCTATGTGTGTGTGTATGTGTGAGTGTGTCGGGGTGTTTGTTCATGTGCACCTGAGTGCGTGTCTATGTGTCCTGGTGTGTGTATACTGTATGTGTGTGCGTGTGTGTCGGGGCGTTTGTTCATGTGTGTGTGTGTATGTATGTGTGTCCGTATCCTGGTGTACAACATGTGACCAACTTGTGTAAACTAAGGTGTGTTGGAGCAGGATGTGTCTCTGCGGCGAACAAGGCGAGGTATAAACTTAGCCTCTCAACCATATCACCGCACTAAAGGGACACCGCGAGAACCATACCCCCTATTTCTATACCATGTCTAAACTATTTCTAAACCATTTCTAAACCATTTCTATACCATGTCTAAACCATCTCTAAACTATTTATAAACAGTGATGGAGCACAAATTAATGGCCGAAATATACTCGCTATCGCCCGCCAGGAACAAATCGGTACCTAAATGGCACGAAAGGTCCTAATATTGAGAAAAAAAGGGGTGAAAAGTCTTAAAATCACCGCACTAAAGGGACACCGCGAGAACCATACCCCTATTTCTATACTTGAATTCAGTGATAAAGCGAAAATTGGTGGCCAAAATATACCCGCTATATCGCCCGCCAGGATAAAAATCGATACCTAAATGGCACGAAAGGTCCTAATATTGAGAAAGATATGGGGTGAAAATTCTTAAAATCGCCAAGCTAATGGAACGAAGGTCTTAAAATTCCCTTTTTCTAAACTTGACTACAGTGACAGCACAAATTGATGGCTGACATGTACTCTAACCCCTGTGTTGTAAATTGATGGCTGACATGTACTCTAACCCCTGTGTTGTAAATTGATGGCTGACATGTACTCTAACCCCTGTGTTGTAAATTGATGGCTGACATGTACTCTAACCCCTGTGTTGTAAATTGATGGCTGACATGTACTCTAACCCCTGTGTTGTAAATTGATGGCTGACATGTACTCTAACCCCTGTGTTGTAAGTTGATGGATGACATGTACTCTAACCCCTGTGTTGTAAATTGATGGCTGACATGTACTCTAACCCCTGTGTTGTAAATTGATGGATGACATGTACTCTAACCCCTGTGTTGTAAATTGATGGCTGACATGTACTCTAACCCCTGTGTTGTAAATTGATGGCTGACTTGTACTCTAACCCCTGTGTTGTAAATTGATGGCTGACATGTACTCTAACCCCTGTGTTGTAAATTGATGGCTGACTTGTACTCTAACCCCTGTGTTGTAAATTGATGGCTGACATGACTACTCTAACCCCTGTGTTGTAAATTCATATTATCACCAACCCACCAAGTAACTAATTACAAACCAAATGAATTAAATCAATGAAACTGATGAATACATGTGGTACTCCAAGGATTCGAGCCTAGAATACTCACACCGAAAGAAACAAAATGAGGAGAGTGCTAGTTAGTTAGTTAGTTGAAAATAGGACTTTAGAGGCTGTCAACCCTTCTGGATTATTAAGCCAACACACTGTATGTCAAGAAGAGTGTCAGAACTGGAGCCCCCTTTCAAGAACTCCAGTCCCTTGAGGGTGCTACCAACCCTATATCGAACGAAGCTAAAATACCAGTGCAAATTTTGTATAAGGAATAACATCCCAATTTCAGAAAGATCACCAATTGTTTATGTTTATATGGTGTATGAAAGCTTAGGGCCTCCTGTAAGTGTCCCCCTCCTATTATAACTGTGTTGGTGATGTAATGGTTTAGATGCTTATGTTCTGGGTGTGGCGTCCCGAGTTCGAATCCCGGGAGGACCATATGCTTTCATTAGTTTATTCAAGTGCATTGGGGTTTGTAATTAATGATTAATGTTAAGAACGGGGTGTTACTTAATACAGGCTCGCTTTCGCTCGCTAGGGAAAAGTCGACACCTAAATGGCACGAAAGGTCTTAATGTTAACATAGAAATGGCCGAAAGTCTCAAAATGTGAAAACTAATGGGGCTAAACATGATAAAGAAGGGTTTCAGAAAAAAAAGCTTAACCTTCCCCTTAATCTCTGTGCGACCCGGTATACGAAGCGCCTTGCCTGCATGTTTCAGAATACGATCGACTGTGAGATGGGAGAGATTAAAGGGAAACCATTAGAGAGAGAGGGAGAGAGCGAGAGCGAGATTGAGTGAGAGAGAGAGAGAGAGCGAGAGCGAGAGCGAGATTGAGTGAGAGAGAGAGAGAGTGTGAGTGTGAGCATATTTTTCGAATATGTTACTAAGTACAGTATTATTAAACCCATTTTTCGGCAGAAAAATTTCCCGGCCGATTCTTCCCAAGTTACAAGCTTGCTATCGCTCCCCAGGAAAGATAATCGACACCTAGAAATGGCACGAAAGATCTTAATATTGACAAAGAGATGGGTCGAAAGGACTTAAAATCACCAAACTAATGGATCGAACGACTTAAAATTTAAAAACTAATGGGGCTAAACATGAGGGAGAAGGTGGGCCAGAAAAACCAACCATCCCCCCCTTAAAACTCGTTCTTGCTTGCTTGTTAGCCAACTTTCTGCCCAATTACACGCCTTCGCACTCAAGTTTTGTTCACATTATTTTTAGGGGTTTGAAATTTTTTGTAATCTATTTACTATTTATTATTATAGTGTCAAAGCCTGGACTAACAGGTATATATATAATTACTCTCTCTCTCTCTCTCTCTCTCTCTCTCTCTCTCTCTCTCTCTCTCTCTCTCTCTCTCTCTCTCTCTCTCTCTCTCTCTCTCTCGCTATATATATCTTTCTATTTATATATCTATTTACATTCAGAGAGCGAGAATGTGTGTGAGAGTGATAGTGAGATAGATTTACATATATGCACATAGAGGCAGAGAGAGAGAGAGAGTGAGAGGTAGTGAGTGAAAGAGAGAGAGAGAGAGAGAATGAGATAAGTAAACAAGTAACTAAATTCACAGCCCAAATATAGAGGCTAGAGAGATAAAGAGACAGACAGAATGGGAGGGAGGGAGGGAGGGGTCGATATTATTGGAACTCCTGGTTGCCGGATCTAATTCTGTAGCGCGAGGGGACAGGCCGGGAGCGTGTTAATGGGACCTACTGGCAAGGCCTATTTGGTCCTGGGAGGTTTGACACGGGAAGGTTTATTTTTATTTTATATTTTTCTGGACCCTCGTCTACTTCATGTTTGGCCCCATTAGTTTTGAGAATTTTAGTCGTTCACCGAATTAGCTTGACGATTTTAAGATATTTGTTTGCCTTTTAGGTGTTGATATTTTCCTGGCAAGCGATAGCGAGCCTGTAATTTACCAGGACCTGGCCTTCAGCCGAGATAATTTCCTACTGAAAAATATACAAATTTATCTCGAAGAGGAGTTTTTGGGGTATTTTAAAATCTTGATTGAGGTCTAGGGAGGAACTAAACGAATAATAAATAAATAAATAAATAAATGAACAATTAAATCCAAATCTCCCTTTAAGGAGGTGGACACTTTTGGCTGGCATTTGCGACAGTCAGGTCAGGTCAGATGAAGGTATTGAGGGACAAGCCTTTACAACGGCACCTTTTATCTACTTTTCGAAGAGTGTTCAGATGGTAGAAGGTGTGTCCATGAGAGAGGAGAGAGGAAGCTGTTGGAGTGGCTTTGTTGTGTGTGTTATTAGTGTGGTATTAGTGTGTTATTAGTCTGCTAGGTATAAGATCAGTAAAATGCAACATATGCAATTTAACTAGTAAAGGAACTCACAATGAGATTTTTTATTTATTGCATATATACTGTATATTAGGCATAATGGCTGAAACGCTGTATATTCAACTGTACCCTTTGTCTTTTGAAGCGAGGCAGTATTGAACCTAGGTGACGCATCTTGGAGGGTTCTTGGCAGCCAGATTTCGGCATCGTATTGAAAATAAGATTAAATAGAGTACTCGGAATTTCGGTGTGAGTATCCTAGGTTCGAGTCCTTGGAGTACCACATGTATTCATTACTTTCATTGATTTCATTAGTTAGGTTTATTTGTAAATTAATTGGTGGGTTGGTGAAAACAAATATGAATAACTCAGCCTCTACTTTGCGGCTCGGCTAGGGTCGTTGGGGCTATAGCTCGGGCTCTGAATATTCGGCAGGTGACCAGGTGTGTGCAGGGTTGTTGTGGCTATTGCGAACGAGCTATATACGCCAGTGGTACACTCGGATACCATAGTTGCTAGCCCTCTCATAAACATTTGTGGACTTCTCCTATTTCTAATTATGGACGTCTATCTCTGGAAACGAATTAAGGAATATATTTGTCTATAAATCAACTACAAAAATATATATACTATTTATTGTTAAGCAAGTTCTATCCATAAATCAATCCAGATAGTTATAATTGTACACAGAAAAACATATGGAGTCCACGAATTCTTATGAGTGGGCTAGAGACTATGGTATCCGAGTGTACACGAAGCGCTTTTACCAGCACCTGTATTTGACGAAGCAACAGGTTTTCCAGTGGTACCGTTTACCGCACGGGTTCTCAATAGCCCAGTAAATTCGTGTGTTTGGCAGCGCTGCATCTATTTCAATCCGTATCGAACACAAACACGATACATTGTTATGGCCCAGCTGTTTCAGAACCTGGCTTTAACCCGTACAGTACCGGTGACGTCCCTTTTTGTTATATTCTGGCAAATATTAGACGATTTTATCCAGCTTAGGAAGGCCATTATCCATTAAGAGACTACATACTATCTCAAATAATCCTTTTTGCTACCATATATCCTTCCTAAGCTTCATAAGATCGTCTAAATGTAGTTAAAATTAACTTTTAAAAGGCGTTGCCTGTAGACTACAGAAGGGGTTATAAATGTTCAAAGATTCGAACTAGTGTAACTTTATATATGCTGAGAACTGTACATATTCGGTACATTTATTCATTTAACTTTCCGAGAGCAAATTTTCTTAGCTAATTATCTATATACGGGTTTTCGAAAAGAGGCCCCAGTTCTGACGTTATTCTTGATTTACAGTGTGCTGGCTTAATAATGCAGAAGGGTTGATAGCATCTTAAGTCCTATTTTAACTAACTAATATACATATTCGGTACCCTTATTCATTCAACTTTCCGAGAGTAAATTTTCTGTAGCTAACTATCTATATCTACTGTATACGTATCTCTACCATTGAATAGAAACACCAATTGAGGAGGAGCACTTTTTTTTATATAACGCTTCTTCAGAGGCCCAAAAACACTATTTGTGAAATGTTTTCAGATTAGTTTTTTTCCTTATGTAACATTTTGGAGTTCCTTTTAACATATCTATAAATCTATGTCAATTTATCTATCTATCTATCTATATATCTATCTATCTATCTATAATTTTCTCTCTTTATCTCTCTCTCTCTCTCTCTCTCTCTCTCTCTCTCTCTCTCTCTCTCTCTCGTACCAATACATTTATCAATCTATCATTTATATAGCTAGCTACCTATGATCAAAAATCGTCAGCTATATTTTGAGTATTCGTAGTAAAGTAATTTCATAAGTAGTGATATCCAATTTACAAAATATATACGGACGTTATTGATAAAACAAAGAAATAAAGCAAATCTTCTTCTTGTGAGCTGAAGCCAGTATGAAATTGAGATTCTGCAAACTTCAGACTTTTCCATGAAAATAATACCCACTAGCTTTTTATTCGACCATATTGCTTCCTCTCTCTCTCTCTCGCTCTCTCTCGCTCTCTCTCTCTCTCGCTCTCTCTCTCTCTCTCTCTCTCTCTCTCTCTCTCTCTCTCTCTCTCTCTCTCTCGTTAATTATATTCATACCGGTGTCCTTCACAACATATTTGTCTCGATCGCCCTCCTTGAAATCTTAATTTTAGCTTAGTGTGGTCCAGATTTTCCCCCTATTATAGTTGTTAAAGAAAGTACGTTAAGCAACCCTTGTGGATAATTAAAGAGAGAGAGAGAGAGAGAGAAGGAGAGCGAGAGAGAGAGAGAGAGAGAGAGAGAGAGAGAGAGAGGTAGTTTGAGATTGAGAGGGGTAGAGAGAGAGTAAGAGAGAGAGAGAGAGAGAGATTTAGCATTGTTAATCGCTACTGTCTGTGTCTATTCCACAATTCCATTTCATATTCAAATTCAAGCTTTATTGCCGTAATATAATACAATTATCTTAAAATGCAACACACACAAATATAACAGGGCATAGTCTGCATAGCCGGAGCTCTTTAGCAGACATGAACATATTTATTATATCCTGATTCGATCTCACGCAGTCAAGTTCACACTGCAAACATTATAAGCATCAAAATGGCGGACGCTGGCCGATCTTTGTCACTATAGGGTCTCAAGTGCTCAATATATCTGTAACCGCATTTAGTTGGAACATAATAAGTTGCAATTGCCCCGATTTTGTATTTAATAAGTAATCAAAAGAATAAAACAAATCTTGTTCTTGTGAGCTGAAACCAGTCTGAAACTGAGATTCTGCAAATTTCAGACTTTTCCATGAAAAAAATACCCACTTATGACTTTCTATTAATATTTTGAAACAATAGCGAACCTGCAATTTGGGAGAATGGTGGGGATATGTTAACTCGAAAAATGTAAGTTGTCCACATAAGTTCTGTTTTCTCCGTGATCTTATACATGGAACTATAATACGCATGATGGACTTAAGAGTGTTGTATGCATTGTTAGCCGCCAGATAATTAAAAGAAACCACACTCGCAACTGATTCATATTATTTAGCTTCTATACATAAGTTTACGACGAGGAACAGAACTTATGCGGGCAACTGTACAGGCTTGGCTTGGCTGGCGTTGGTTTAGTTCCAAGGGGATCTCAGGGGTCTAAGGGAAAATCTAAAACAAATATTGGGAACAAACTGTAAAAAACAACCAAAGCCCTCAATACGCAGCTAGTGTCACGATTTCCACAATATCTTCTGAACAGGTTAGACTGAGAGACCAAGTATGTAGGCTTTCCAGCTTTCCTGATAAACAATGTAGGTTAGCATATATATATATATATATATATATATATATATATATATATATATATATATACTGTATATATATATATTACTGACATTTTGACGAATATATGTCAAACTGAAATGAAAATAACGTATAAAATGAGGTCAAGGAAAATAATATTGCCATGACCTAGATGTGTGTGAATTTGTGTTTTATATTTGTGTGTTCGTTTTTTCTATTGTGTTGTGTTGTCCCTATTCGGGCTCTGTCTTGAGTCAGCCACCCCCAGAAGAAAAAGAGAACAAATAGGGAATGGGCCCCGAGTAAATACATACATACATACAGTAAATGATTTTACAACGATGCTGCTGCTGTGATGCCCAACTTTATTACGGCAGCTGTAAAAGTGGCAACCAGAGTTTATCAAGAAGGTAATTAGCTCACGTGACTTGTTTAATGAAGGTAATTACTCCAGTCAACGTTGGTAGCGAGGCAAGGAGGTGCGTAGGTTGTCTGTTTGTCTTATTATTATTGGGGGTTTTCATGGTTTTCACAATGCTTAAGCCTATATAAATACCTCCCCAGGCTTCCCTTATTGCTAAGAAAATTAAAATATATAAATAGATATATAAATATATATTCATATTTTTTCACCCACCAATTTTACTTCTAAACTTAATTAATGAAATCAACAAAATTCAACAAACTCCCGCGGCGAGTGAGAGACATGAGAGGTGTCTCGTTAGACAGCTTCAAGAGAGCTCTCGATGTCGAACTACAAAAAGTGCCAGACGAGCCCATCTTCACAAGGGTGCGCTCCACCTCTTCGAATAGTCTGCTGCACCAATTTTCAAACAACAACGAAGGGCGGTGCGCTCTTCGGTGCCACTAGCAAGAGTGGCGAACTCCACATAGGTGAAGACAGTATATATATAGAACATATATAATAATCCAACCCTCCTCCCGTCCCTATGTCAGGCTAATTTTGAATTGATTTTAATTTAATTTTAGAGAATATTTCTAACCTGAATAAAATAACTAGAAGTTGTCAATTGGAAAATGAAAAAGACGTCTTCGTACTGAGAAAAAAAAAGGAAAAAAGGAAAAAAGAAAACTAGCATATATCTCGACTTTAGCATAAATAATATATATACTCGTGGGTTATATTATCATGATTTAGTAACATTGAATAATTATAGTGTGGATAGAATGTAAGATTATATTGCAAGGGGTTGAGATTATTATAACCCCATTTTAACCTGTGCGTAGAATGTCTCTGAAAAAAGAGTATTCTAACAATTTCAATCAGTGTGTCTGAATATCTGGCATTACCGTAACATTATTCAAGAACTCAGGGGTCCGAAACCAACGCCTCTCGCACCACCAAGATTCAAGATCGTAGAGATGTGAATACATTGAAATAAAGTAAATATATAAATCAAGTTTTACACCGCCTTAAGGGGAGGTATTTAGTTTGTTCCCTAGACTTCCATCAAGCTTAAAATTACACCCCCTTGAGTCCCTTTCAAGATAAATTTGTACATTTTTCGGTAGAAAAATGTCCCGGCCGAAGGCCGATTTCTCTTAAATTATAGGCTCGCTATCGCTCGCCAGGATAAAATTGACACCTGAATTGCACGAAAGGTCTTAATATGGGGTGAAAGTTCTTAAAATCGCTAAACTAATGGGGCAAACGTTTTATAATATCAAAAGCAATGGGGCTAAACATGAGGGAGAAAGGGGTCAAGAAAAAAATCCCTCAAGTGGAGATCTGCCCTTAACGATGCTAGAATGAATATTGTGTGTCTTTGCCGGGCGAACTGTAAAATGGTTAGAATATATTTTCTCATTTGCAATGTATTATCTTCTTCCTCTTGTGTTTCGCTTCATGAAACTCCTTATCGGCAGAAAACATGAATTAGTCCGTAATGCTAATTCAGTGTATTTTGTGTAATCAGTTTGAATAACTAAACACGTTAAATATTTGTTAAGCCTTCCGAAAAATAGACTAACACACCTCTTTACCATAAGCCTACTTTTCCCTGTACCGAGTTTAGCATTTTATGAGGTGATTTTGTCCTAAAATATATATATAGCCAACTGTGTGTGTGTGTGTGTGTGTGTGTGTGTGTGTGTGTGTGTGTGTGTGCCTTTATGTGAACACCTAGTCCAGAAAAAAATCCCTCAAGTCGATATCTCCCCTTAAGCAGAATATAATGAGCAATAAAGCCAGCCACATTCCTTCATTACAGTCTATTGTTTACAATGTTCATTATAAATAGGCGAATATTTGCCATTGTGCAGAAAATGTATACATATTTTAAGACAGAACATGAAAGTGTTTATGTATTTAATTGGGCTAGTCTGTTGTAATTAGCAAAATGTACTTATTTTTCATGTTCCATTTATTTTACGATAGTGCGTTGTTATATGTGCGATTAGTTTGCTTGGGAAACAGATTAACTTGCTCATGTAGTAATGTACACCCTATGTGGTGGATTGTGTTCTTTTATTTAATAATTTTCATTTTAGTAAGCGTTGTTTTCACATAGCGATTTTGATCATTTAATTTGACTTTATATTGTCCTTGTCCCAATTTTGGTTTGTTTAGTTTGCAAGTTTTACATTTTAATTAGTAAATAATCAAACGTTACTTTGGTTGGATTGATTGTATTCAACTCTGATCATGTAAACTTATTCCGCAAAGATGTAACGTGAAGTAAGAGATGCAATTAAACGGAAGTGGGTTATCTATATTGTTTTATATATATATATCTATCTATCTATTGCTGGACGCCTTAAAGGGGGGTCACCTGCTTGTTTTATCTTTCTCTCCTTTTCTTTCTTTCTCTGACTTGTATCTATTTGGCCCCATTCAGCCAACTGTTTTAAGACGTTTATATCCCCATCAAGGTGTCGATATCTTCCTGGCGAGCGATAGCGAGCCAGCATTGTATGGATAAATTCGGCTTCGCCGGAGACATTTTTCTATCGAAAAATGTACAAATTTAGCTTGCTGTCAAACAAAAATATATATATGCTGGACAATATTGACACCTGGATGGGGGTAAACGTCTTAAAACAGTAGGCTGAAAAGGGGCCGAATGGATACAAGCCAAAGAGAAAGGGAGATAAATATAAAAAAAGCGAGGTGGGCTCCCTTAATGAGGGTAGCCATACACAGAAGGCCCCCAAGCGAACCTCTCCCCTGTAAGAGGGACAACCCCTGCCAGTTTGCTGAAGACATTTTCAGGATTGACCATTCAATTTAGGACGCGTCCGATCCCGAGGCCCTCTATGTATCTGTTTAGCACTATTTTTCTACAGTGGTGTTCGGCTAGTCCATCCACTAACCTGCTTCACCCTTATGTAAGCGGTACCGATTGGTATCAGGTTTACTTCCCTAGAAAGGTTGCCGACCAAGGCTAACGAGTCCCATCCACCCAAATATATTGTTTTGCATTCTGTAATTAATTTATATAAATAATGCATATCTCTTTTATGATATGGATTTATGGGATGATTTCACCTAAAAATATGACGCTCTGACGAAATTCCGCGCAATATATAACGCAAAGTGAAAACATATTTTAATTGGATGCTTGTCCAGTTATGTGCGTGTGATATTTTAGTGCTGAATATCTATATTTATTTTCAGTTTAAACCTTTTTAGAATTGTGGAAAACTAAAAAGCGGAGTTACGTGTTGGTCGCCAATCATTGTTCTCCATTTTTCTTGTCAGCCAGGTATGTTTTTATATAAAGTGCATATCTCTAAAACGATGATGTGCATATATCTATATATCAATCTACGTTTATAGAATGTAGTTCTATAATATTTATGTTCACAATACACTGTATCTTGCTTTTATATATGTAAACTCTATGACAACATTCCTGGACGAATATATACCCTTAAACAGATAAACGAACCTCTGACATGTGAATATTAGATACAATAATAATGAGAAGATTAGATGCAGTTCGGGATAGCTTAGAAAACTTAACGCCACGATTTATGTCCTGGAGTGTACAGTTGGTCACGTGAATTTTTGATCCCCTCCGTAATTTTATGTATTGGAGGAAATCAAGGGACTGGGGTTTTCAAAAAGGGGCTCCAGTTCTGACGCTACTCTTGACTTACAGTGTGCTGGCCGAATAATCCAGAAGGGTTGATAGCCTCTGAATCCTATTTTAACTAATTAAGGGAGGAAATATAGTATGATTGACAGGTACAATTAGCTCTAAACCCGTTAGTTGGTCACGTGATTTAACTACTGAATAAGAAACCACACTTGTAATGCATTAATTCATACTAAGCTTCCTTCCATACAACATACTGTACATTCATGGAGGCAAATGTACGTGTGCATGCCTGTGTTTTAATTGTTTGAAAACATAACAAATAAACACTGGTATCCCGGGAGGATCATATGTTGTTGTTGTTGGAGTTACAGGTTCATATGTTTTCATTAATGTATTCTAGTGCATTGGGGTTTGTAATGGAGGGTTAATGTTAAACGGGTTGTTCCTTAATCGTATTAAATAACCGGGAGCAGCATTATTCTAAATTGTATGTGTGTGTGTGTGAGAGAGAGAGAGAGTCATATATACAGTATAATGCAGGAAACAGCTAAAAACTAAATCATCCTTTATATGGAAACTGGTGCAATATATTTTAATGCCATTGAGATTCCTTTGCCAGCAAAAATCTCATGTTGCTTGTAAATCAAAACTAGTGCGAAATTTTACAAGATATATTTATTTTATAGATTGTGTGTGTGTGTGTGTGTGTGAAACACAGATACAGAGAGTTAGTGCTGTGTGCGTGAGTTCATGTTGCGTGTGTGTGTTTATGCTGTAGGTGTGTGTGAGTGCTGGTGTGTGTGTCTGCTCCCATGTGTGTGTAGGTTTCTGTGTATGCTCCATGTGTGTGTGTGTGTGTGTGTGTGTGTGTGTGTGGGTATTTGTGGTGTGTGTGTGTGTTTTCCACCTGGTTGTATGCATCATTGTGTAAACATACTTGTTATAATTTTGCACATTAAGGATCGAGTCTGAGTGTGTAATCGTGTAAATGTAGGTTTGTGTGGAAGGTGAATATGTGAGAGAGAGAGAGAGAGAGAGAGAGAGAGAGAGAGAGAGAGAGAGAGAGAGAGAGAGAGAGAGAGAGAGAGAGAGAGAGAGAGAGAGAGAGAGAGAGAGAGAGAGAGAGAGAGAGAGAGAGAGAGAGAGAGAGAGAGAGAGAGAGAGAGAGAGAGAGACCACATTTTAATCAGAGTCGCCTTGTGTTAACTTTAAACTGAAAGAAATACACACAAATAATCTGCTACCCAAGACGCTCCCTTACTGTATTTTAGTGCAACCCAGCTCTCTCTCTCTCTCTCTCTTCTTCTTCTTTGCTATCCTCTCCTTCCACTGTCCCTTACTCTCGGGGTAGCTATCTCTACTAGAATTAAGTCCTGACCACCTCGCTGGGATCGTAAGGTCTGTGTGGTCAGTGTATCTATGTAAATCTCTGTAAATCTCTCTCTCTCTCTCTCCTCCTCTGCTCTCCTCTCGGATTTTGCAGATCCTCGTCTCTCTCCCCCCTCTCTCGGTGCTCCTCTTCTCCTCTCCCCTCCTCCTCTCTCCTCCTCTCTCGTCTCGTCCTCTGGTAGTTTGCCTTTTTTTATTGAGCCAGAGCCAGATGACAAATTAACATACACCGCTCGAAAATGAGAAAAGCAAGCGAAATCGTCAATAATAACAATTAATCAAAATATCGAAATAACCCACAAGACTTCGGACCAGAGAGTGTTAAAGATACATAATCAAATATAACATTAGTTGAAATTACAGAGTGAGGATTTTGAGCGTGAGTATGCAATGAGAGCAAAGGGTAGAGATGGGGTGCACAAAATAAAACCGCCGCCCAGAAAGCAAAATACGAAACCAACTAGCCGCGATGAAAAGTTCTCCACGGATGTTCTTTGTGCGAGTGTCTCCTTTGAATCAGAAAACGGGATGGACGTCAGTATAGAAAACATGATGATGCAGTGTGTGTGTGTGAGAGAGAGAGAGAGAGAGAGAAAAACAAAAATATGTGTATGTGTGAGAATAATTGTGTGTGTATGACTGTGTGTGTGGGGGGAGGGGGTGAGAGAGGGTGTCCATGTGCGTCTGTGTAAGTGTTTGTGTGTGTGTTTGGGGGAGGGGGGTAAGTGCATGTGTATGTGTGTGTGTGTGTGTGTGTGTGTGTGTGTGTGTGTGTGTGTGTGTGTGTGTGTGTGTGTTTCGTACGACTTGCCTTTGATCCTTCAGCTTCTTCTCCTACTCCTCCTTAACCCTTTTAGTGCTTTGACACATATCTTTGTTTTTCAGGCGCTCAGCAAACAAATTATTATTATTATTATTATTATTATTATTATTATTATTATTAGTAGTAGTATGTGGCAGTCAGGGAATACACTGATAATATAACCCGGTAATATTTGCAACTGGCCAAGCGCTCGTTGTATTTATGGTATTTGATCTATTTTAAGGGGGGAATTTTTTTTTTTTATGGAGACAAAAGGCAAAGCTGCTAGTAACAAGTGCCCCCCCCCCCCCCCCCCCCCACACACACACACTAAAGTTGACAGAATGAATAAGATCCAATTTCAAGGTATGTTAGAGACAACATTTCTGGATACACGGAACCTGAAGCAGTTGTTCAAGTCATAGGATGAGGGAAAGACAGATTGAGGGATAGAGTTCCGGGGTTTATTTGTTGAGTAGATACAAATACACCTACATATATTCGACCTCCACAAGGGACACATTTATATCTACACACACACACACACACACACACACACACACACACACACACACACACACACACACACACACACACACACAACCCGCTTTATTGATGAAGACTGTTCAATGTGGATACGATAATTGTTCATACTCGTAATATTTTGTCTGTCTCTTAAAAACTGACAGACGCAGAGATGAATGTTTGTTCATTTAGGCCTTTGACATGGTTCACATTCACACACATACTAACACACACACACACACACACGCGTCATTAACTCTGAAGCCTACCATCTTATTACGTTCCTTCTCCTCATTAAAGGGACACTGACTGCTTGTTTGACCTATAAGTTAATTCATTCATATAAAAATTCATAAAAGGAAAAGAGGGGAAAACAAAGGAAAAGTGGGGATTGAGCCTGAGTAAATAGATAGATACAGTTGATAGATAAATCGATAGATAAATAGGTAGATACAGTAGATAGATAAATAGATACAGTAGATAGATAAATAGATAGATAAATAGATAGATCAATAGATAGATACAGTAGATAGATAAATAGATAGATAAATAGATAGATAAATAGATAGATACAGTAGATAGATAAATAGATAGATAAATAGATAGATATATAGATAGATACAGTAGATAGATAAATAGATAGATAAATAGATAGATACAGTATATAGATAAATTCTTAGTTTCCTCGCTAGACATCCCTCAAACTTAGAAAAAACATCCCCTAGACCCCCCCCCCTCAAGATAAATTTGTACATTTTTCGGTAGAAAAATGTCCCGGCCGAAGGCTTGTTCCTCTTACGATTACAGGCTCGCTATTGCTCGCCAAGAAAAAATCGACACCTAAATGGCACGATAGGTCTTAAAACTTATAACGAAATGGGCCGAACGTCTACAAATCTCAATATTAATGGGACTAGACACGAGGGAGAAAGGGGACCAGAATAACGACCGTCTCCCCTTAAACTAGATTTTCCTGATGACTTGGCATATTCAGATTTACATTTCCTTTGACCACACATTGTTATTGTTATGGTAATATAGATTTACTTCGTGAATTATGCCTTAATGATTAATTTACATGAAATAATTAAGGTATTCGAATTTCCTTATGTATATGTGTTCATGTTATCTATATGTGTGCAGCTCTAGGGGTTCCTTATGTAAACAATGAATGAACTATGCTCCTGTTATATCGGCTCACACAACCACGGTCATTCCAATAGAAGAGGGACATTTCTCATCCAATTATTTCCAAGCAAATCACATTATTAATCCGTACAAAGCCACCAAGGTGAGGAACAAGGGCTGGAACAATATCCCAATGGAAAGACATATTGTGATTCATGATCATTATTTTTATGATAGGATTGTGTAAGTATAATAATAATAATAATAATAATAATCGGTATATTTCAAGCCATCATGCCAATGAGGCTGAAAATTCACAATTTTTTCTAACTTTTCATAAGAAGTCAACAAGTTTACTTTTGTTGTCACAAGAGAGCGTATATTCCTCCAGAAGGGGTAGGATGTGAATCGTGATCCAGGTGAAACGAAGAGGTGATACGTCCACACCTAACCTTCACAGTCAGAAATGTTTGTGTATGAGAGAGAGAGAGAGAGAGAGAGGTAGAGTGATTATATATATATATATATATATATATATATATATATATATATATATATATATATATAGACAAGAGAGAGAGATATATTAAGAGAGATAGAGATATATATCTATGACATATATATATATTCTATATATATAGAGGAGAGAGGAGAGCAGAGATTATATTAACAACAAATGCGTGTGTGTATGTGTGTGCCAACGCGCGATTTTTATTTATCATACACAACATTGCCAGCTAGCCTTTGCAATATCTTACCGGGAGTTTCTGCATAAAGTTACAATACGAAGGAGAAAATACTCAGCAGAATATAAAGTTATGCAAGAGTTTGGTTAAGGGGGGTCACCGGCTTTTTCTCTCTCCTTTTCTTGCTTTCTCTGGCTTGTATCCATTTGGCCCCATTCAGCCTACTGTTTTAAGACGCTTATCCATATCCAGGTGTCAATTCAGTGCTGGCGAGCAATAGCAAGCCAGCATTGTATGGAAATGTCTCCGGCGAAGAATTTACAAATATATAAGAGTGAATTAATATGACAGTGAAAAATATAACACAGTGAATTAGTAACAGTGATATAGTAATAGTGAAATATGATAGTGACAATTCTAACTTACAGTTTAGTTCAGGAAGGTAGGAACCACATGCTGCAAAGAAAAATATATTTGTTGATATCCGTTCATTTTGTAATTGTATCCTATTTAAGGGAGTTCAGACGGTATTGTGCAGCATAATTTACTGGTTCGGCTCAATGGTTTAAGAAGGGGGTTTAGTTTGCTTGCTAAACCTCTATCAAGCTTTAAAAATCACCCACAAGACCCGCCTTCGATATAAATTTGTACATTTTTCGGTGGAAAAATGTCCCGGCCGAAGGCCGATTCCTCTTCAAATAAAGGCTCGCTATCGCTCACCAGGACAAAAATCGACACCTAAATGGCACGAATGGCCTTGATATTGGCAAATAAATGGGGAAAAAGGTCTGAAATTCGCTAAACTAATGGGGCGAATGTCTTGAAATCTCATAACTAATAGGGCTAAACATGAGGGAGGAGGAGGACTCGAAAAACCAACTACCTCCCCTTAAGCATACACTCACACATACAGACACAAGCTGTTTCCCCACCAAGCACACACTCCATGATAAACACACACACGCACAAACAGTATTTTTGTTATACAGGAAAGACAAGGCATGGAGGAGAGAGAGAGAGAGAGAGAGAGAGAGAGAGAGAGAGAGAGAGAGAGAGAGAGAGAGAGAGAGAGAGAGAGAGAGAGAGAGAGAGAGAGAGATGAGAGAGAGAGGAGAGAGAGAGAGAGAGAAGAGAGAGAGAGAGAGAGAGAGAGAGAGAGAGAGAGAGAGAGAGAGAGAGAGAGAGAGAGAGAGAGAGAGAGAGAGAGAGAGAGAGAGAGAGAGATAGAGGAGAGAGCGTAAGAGAGAGAGACGAGAGAGAGAGAGAGAGAGAGAGAGAGAGAGAGAGAGAGAGAGAGAGAGAGAGAGAGAGAGCATGAAAGGGATCCAGTCTTTAACATGGTACCGGAGAACAATGTACAGTCAACTAATTTAATTCGCTGTCTCAGAAATTGTATGTATGCAATGATATGTTTTCAGATTGCTGTAGTTTATAGTATCGCTTCTATATTTCCTGATTAATCTCTTTTCCATTTTATATATTGTATATTTATTTCATTAATTTACTTTTAAGCTTCTAATAAGCCCAAACAAGATTTTTGAGAGTCTGCAAATTATACGCGTTGACTGTGCATAAGCCGATATATTTCAGATTAGTACAACTCATACTTTTATTCGCCAGGAAAAAAATGGACACCTAACTGTCACGAAATATCTAAATATTGACAAAGAAATGGGGCAAAAGATCTTAACATTGCCAAACGAATGGACCGAACGTCTTAAATTCTGGAAACTAATAGGACTAAACATGAGGGAGAAGAGGGACTAGAAAAACTAACCATTAAACGCGGTAATGATATTCACCAACTCCAGTTTATGATTAAGGATAGTGTACCAGCTATCTGTGCAGGTGACTACACGTACAAGTTTTACAAATATTCTAGAAGTATTGTTTGTAAGCTTTATTAATTATCTAGGAGGAGTATTGTTTGTAAGCTTTATTAATTTTCTAGGAGTATTGTTTGTAAGCTTTATTAATTATCTACGAGGAGTATTGTTTGTAAGCTTTATTAATTATCACCGAGGAGTATTGTTTGTAAGCTTTATTAATTATCTAGGAGGAGTATTGTTTGTAAGCTTTATTAATTATCTAGGAGGAGTATTGTTTGTAAGCTTTATTTATTATCTAGGAGTATTGTTTGTAAGCTTTATTAATTATCTAGGAGGAGTATTGTTTGTAAGCTTTATTAATTATCTAGGAGGAGTATTGTTTGTAAGCTTTATTAATTATCTAGGAGGAGTATTGTTTGTAAGCTTTATTTATTATCTAGGAGGAGTATTGTTTGTAAGCTTTATTAATTATCTAGGAGGAGTATTGTTTGTAAGCTTTATTAATTATCTAGGAGTATTGTTTGTAAGCTTTATTAATTATCTAGGAGGAGTATTGTTTGTCTATCTATCTATTATCTAGGAGGAGTATTGTTTGTAAGCTTTATTTATTATCTAGGAGGAGTATTGTTTGTAAGCTTTATTAATTATCTAGGAGGAGTATTGTTTGTTAGCTTTATTAATTATCTACGAGGAGTATTGTTTGTAAGCTTTATTAATTATCTAGGAGGAGTATTGTTTGTAAGCTTTATTAATTATCTAGGAGGAGTATTGTTTGTAAGCTTTATTAATTATCTAGGAGGAGTATTGTTTGTAAGCTTTATTAATTATCTAGGAGGAGTATTGTTTGTAAGCTTTATTAATTATCTAGGAGGAGTATTGTTTGTAAGCTTTATTAATTATCTAGGAGGAGTATTGTTTGTAAGCTTTATTAATTATCTAGGAGGAGTATTGTTTGTAAGCTTTATTAATTATCTACGAGGAGTATTGTTTGTAAGCTTTATTAATTATCTAGGAGGAGTATTGTTTGTAAGCTTTATTTATTATATATCTAGGAGGAGTATTTTTGTATGTTTTTGTAATTATCTAGGAGCAATATTGTTTGTAATATATATTTATTTTCTAAGAGGAGTATTGTTTGTTAGTTCAAGAACGGAATTAATACGACACTGCAGTAGAGGGGGAAGTATAGTTTGCAATAACAGTTTGGTATCGCCTAAGTCTAATATTAATATAACTCTGGTGGGAGGAATATATATGTTTTTGAAATACAGGGGGAAGTATAGTTTGCAATAACAGTTGGGTATCACATAAGGGGGTAGTACTTGGATGTTGGTCTATATATTAATTTATTTATTTATTTTTGAATTTCTTCGCTAGACCTCCATCAAGCTTTAAAAGAACATCCCCTAGGCCCTCTTCAAGATAAATTTGTACATGCTTCGGTAGAAAAATGTCCCGGTCGAAGGCCGATTCCTTTTTTAATTATAGGCTCGCCAGGAAAACGTTGACGCCTAAATGGGACGAAAGGTCTTAATATTTACTATGAAAAGGGGCGAAAGGTTAAATCGACACACTAATGCGCCAAACATAATAAAATATGAAAACTAATGGGGCTAAACATGAGGGAGAAGAGGGGTCTAGAAATACAACCCATCTCCCTAATATAACTGGTGGGAGAGAATTCCTTTGCCTTGAACATTTACATATAAACTGCCTAACTGGAGGTACGAAGCTTGCACTAGTACATCGGCTCTTAACGAAGCCGTGTGGTGTATTTACCGGCAGTTTGGTTTATTAAATAGTTGCATGTTTTATTAACAAATATCATGGTTTATCTACAAATATCATCGTTCATTAACCCCTTCTGTACCGACTACGTCTTTTTAACTTAATGTTGGCTACTAATAGACGATTTTATGCAGTTTAGAATAGGCCTCCAGCAATCAACAGGCTTTGAACTATCTCCCTTAACCCTTTTTACTACCACAGATCCTTCTTAAACTACACAGAATCCTCCCAATATAGCTAGATTAAATTAAAAAGATGTCGTCGGTACACAAGGGGTTAAAAAGTTTGATGTTTTATTAACAAATATCATATATACTGTATGTGTTGGTGGTGTAATGGTTTAGATGATTATGTTCTGGGTGTGGAGTCCCGAGTTCGAATCCCGGGAGGACCATACGCTTTCATTAGTTTATTTAAGTATACATTGGGGTTTGTAATCGATAATTAACGTTAAGAAAGGGGTGTTACTTATTAACAAATATCATAGTTTATTAAGAACTAAAGTATGGTTAAAACGGATCTTTTAGGAAGGATGTTATGTTTATCTTGATTAACGCTTTCGCTTCCTCAGATACTATTTAAACTGAAGAAAAAAATCATGTATAATTGACAGAATAAAAACAAAACAAATAAAACAATGGCATACAGAAACCGTTAGCTCTTTGTTAACCCCTGGAGGATTATGACGCGTTTTAACAGATTATTCTGGCTATTATTTCACTATATTATTCAGATTAGGATTAAGAAGGATCCATGGTAGCAAAAAAAGGTTAAGTGAGATAGTTCGAAGCCTGTTAATTGCTGGAGGCCCTTTATAAACTGAATAAAATTGTCTAATAGTAGCCAGAATATGATGAAAAGGATGTCACCGGTACTGAAGACAGTGACTGAAGAATATAATTATACACATATAATTATACACATATAATTATACACATATAATAATACACATATAATTATACACATATAATTATACACATATAATTATACACATATAATTATACACATATAATTATACACATATAATTATACACATATAATTATACACATATAATTATACACATATAATTATACACATATAATTATACACATATAATTATACACATATAATTATACACATATAATTGGTATTGGAATATAATATTACCACTTGCGTTTCAGGCCGATTTAAAAAAAAAATATTTACTACATAATATTATAATATTATTTTGACATTTACAAGTCCATGTTAATAACCCTTTCAGGATTATGGCGCGTTTTTGGCAGTTTAGTCTGGCTATTATTTGATGAATATCTTTAGATTAGAAAGGGTATATGGAAATCATAGGGTTAATAGAGACAGCCTTTACCCTTCTCATTCACACAGATCCTTGCTATGCTGTATAAAGTCGTCTTATCATAGCCTGTATAAACTGTCAGAGCGCATGATCCTTAAGGGGTTATACTTATTTACTTCAAGATATGTCGGAGAGGGTTAAGGGGTTATACTTATTTACTTCCAAGATATGTCGGAGAGGGTTAAGGGGTTACACTTATTTACTTCAAGATATGTCGGAGAGGGTTAAGGGGTTACACTTATTTACTTCAAGATATGTC
This sequence comes from Paralithodes platypus, assembly GCA_032716605.1. NCBI lineage: Eukaryota > Metazoa > Arthropoda > Malacostraca > Decapoda > Lithodidae > Paralithodes > Paralithodes platypus. Next base: position 4,354,960 of record CM064581.1, on the reverse strand, counting down.
GGAGAGGGTTAAGGGGTTATACTTATTTACTTCAAGATATCACTGTCATTAAACATTATATTCATAAATATAATTATTATTTGTTGTCATTCAGATAAAAGTAAATATTTTGCTGCCACACAAAAAAATTCCAATTCACCTCACTACTTTAAAGTGTAAAAAACAACACCTGTGCTGATTACTGTCGGGCGATATCCCTAGAGTTTCATCAGAGCAAATGGCCTATGTGGATAAACAAGCTGGTATGGGGAACAGGGGGCCAATTATTTTCTGCATAATTGTGTTTAACTAATTTGTCTATCTCTACTCCCCTAGCTCTCTCTCTCTCTCTCTCTCTCTCTCTCTCTCTCTCTCTCTCTCTCTCTCTCTCTCTCTCTCTCTTGACCTCTATCTGCAGAGGGCTGGGGTGATATGAATGAAAAAAAAAAACAAAACAAAAAAAAAAACAAAAAAAAATATGTATGTATATGTATGTGTGTGCACTGTACAGTATGTATATATATACTGTATATATATATGTGTGTATGTATGTATGTGTATATGTATGTGTATATATATGTATATATATATATGTATGTGTATGTATGTGTATGTGTGTATGTGTATATATGCATATATGCATATTATAGTTTGTAAGGCCAGACTGCCTAGTAAGGACCTTGAGGTCTGTGTGGTCTGTGTATCTATGTAGCTCTATGTAGCTCTCTCTCTCTCTCTCTCTCTCTCTCGCTCGCTCGCTCGCTCGCGCGCGCTCGCGTGTGTGTGAGGGAGATAGGAATTATGGGAAACTGTGAATGTGTGTGTCTTTGGTGTGTTTTGTGTGTATACAGTATAAGAGTTAAATAATGTGTAAGTATGTAGTTTTGTGTGTGTGTGTGAGAAAGAGAGAGGGATAGAAAGATAGGAATTATGGGAGACTGTGTGAATGTGTCTCTCGTTGGTGTGTTTTGTGTGTATCAAAGAGAGAGCTAAAGAATATGTGTGGGTAGGTAGTTGTGTGTTGTTAGGTTTGCTTGTGTGTGTGTGTGTGTGTTTGTGTGTGTACTTACTCTAGTTGTATTTACTCTAGTTGTATTGCGGGAGTGAGCATGCTCGTTATTTCCCGCCTCCTATATGTGTAGGTGTTATATGTATCGTTGGAATGGCTGTGGATGTGTGTGTAGTCTGTATTTTTAGCCAATTGGCGACATCGGAAACGAATGCTTAGGGTGGATCTGTATGGTACCATTCTCACTATATACGGTACTGTCTCGCCCGAAGGCTTAGGTAGCCATCAGCTTAGGTGAACCATATGATACCCATCTCGCCTTGTACCATTTTTGCCAACCCCAGATGGGACGTCACAACGTCGTCCACTTATTCCAGGTACCTATTTACAGCTAGGTGAACTGAGGCTAACACATGAAAGGAGACAAGCCCAATTTGTCTCCGCCTGGCCGGGGATTGAACCCCCGACCCCTCGTGTGTGAGACGAGAGCTCTACCTACTAGGCTACGGGCTGTGTGTGTGTGTGTGCTCCTGATCATTTTGTTAATTAAAATCCCGTACAGTAATGAAATGTCGTTGAGCTAGTTATCATACGAGTAAATATTTTTAATTCATATTGTTTGTCAGAATTTTGGAGGTCATGGCATTTGCTCGTGTTCTTCATCTTTAATAATCTACCCGCAAGCGATCCGACGAAAAATATAATAAGATTAAGTCTCGTGGTATTTTAGTCTCATTCTCCGTTTAAAAGTGAACGCGAAACTTCAAATTGTTATAACTGTCCTAATTAAATCACTCGCTGTTGTTTTTATATTTTATTTTGTTTGTATTTATGTTTACATCCATCTTTATTTTGTGTTATGTTCATGTGTTTTTCTGTTTGTATTATGCTGTGTTTGTAATGCGATCATGTTTTTTTCTGTTTTTATTATTTTGTTTATGTGTTGTGTTTGTAGAAACGGGTACAGAACCTTAGATTGTTGAACGGCATTTATGTTCTCTTAATATCATATATATATATTTTTTGTAATTATTGTGAATGTGATTACATATTTGCTGTGCAAGTGTTTTGTATAATTACCTATGTTTTTTTTTAGTATATTATTATTATTATTATTATTATTATTACTATTATTATTATTATTATTATTAATATTATTATATTATTATATTATTATTATTAGTATTACTATTATTATTATTATAATTATTATTAATATTATTATATTATTATTTGTTTGTTTTTGTTTTTACTATTTAGGTCTAATTTCAGCTAAAAACGCAACTGCCGATGATTATTCGGATTTCTAATTAAAACTAATAAACTAATCCACTTCCTTAAACCATAGAGCCGAACCAGTAAATTATGCTGCACAACACCGTCTGAGCTCCCTTAACATAAATGAAGTTGCGTAATAGATAACCGAGGGTTTATGTGTAAATGTTTACTCTAGCCACACACTGCCATTCCAAACCAACATGGAATCGTAAAGGACAGGAGACGATTATATTTAGACGAAACCCACATTATGACCGACACAGTTCCATCTCAAATCGCCAATGTAAAATATTCAAATTCACAAATGTACACTCGGTCCAAGAAGTATCTGCACCCCTACGCTGATCATCTGGTGTGTAGAGCTTGGTAGGGTTGGCATCTCTGACTGCAACTATATCTATCTATACTACTACCTACCTATACTGCCTAAGACCTACTACCTACGACCTATACTACCAAGCTGTACACACCAGATGAGCAGGGTAGGGGTGAAGATACTTTTTTGACCTAGCGTACAGTCACGGGTATTAATGCTTCACATATTTTTTTCGAAGCTGTCTTGGGTTGAATTGAAGGTTATTATTTGTTTTCGCGATATATGTATTTCAGAGGTTCCTTTAAATTTGTCTAGGCTTGAAAATGTATCAGATTTTTATGACCGCAACTGTACATACATTGTTTTCAAGCTCTTTTTATTATTTCACCCACCTACTTATTATTTCACCCACCTACTTATTATTTCACCCACCTACTTATCAAGCTGTATTTATTATTTCACCCACCTACTTATCAAGCTGTTTTTATTACTTCACCCACCTACTTATCAAGCTTTATTTATTATTTCACCCACCTACTTATCAAGCTGTTTTTATTATTTCACCCACCTACTTATCAAGCTTTATTTATTATTTCACCCACCTACTTATCAAACTGTTTTTATTATTTCACCCACCTACTTATCAAGCTTTATTTATTATTTCACCCACCTACTTATCAAGCTGTTTTTATTACTTCACCCACCTACTTATCAAGCTGTTTTTATTATTTCACCCACCTACTTATCAAGCTGTTTTTATTACTTCACCCACCTACTTATCAAGCTTTATTTATTATTTCACCCACCTACTTTTCAAGCTGTTTTTTATTATTTCACCCACACCTACTTATCAAGCTGTTTTTTATTATTTCACCCACCTACTTTTCAAGCTGTTTTTTATTATTTCACCCACACCTACTTATCAAGCTCTCTATATTATTTCACCCACCTACTTTCCCTCTACACAGCTTTCCAGATGCCTGCCGTTCCCTTTCATTTCTATTTAGTTTTCGGCCTTTTGTTTTTTTTCGAGTTTTCCGCCAAGACTTCACTCAGATTATCCTCGCCGGGTTACTCCTTTGTGCGGGACTTTGTTTGTGGTCCTTTATATTATCTCGGACCTGGCTTACCTTTTTCTGGGTGTGTGTTTTTTGTTCACTATTCTACAGGTCTTGTACGGTAGCGCTCATAAGTCATGTCTCAGCTTTCCTTACGTTTGGCTCGCTCTGTGCTGTAATAATGTCTGTCAGATGATGAATAGGGTGGGTAAGTGTAGGCATAGGTGTGTATATCCCACTCGAAGTGAAAGAATATAGCTTAGATATTGCTGATACCAATTATGGATCAAAATATACATGGTGCCGAAACATCACTTATTAGGCCGATTGTACTTATGGTCCGACATACAATCAACTCGTATCCCTCAGACCCAGTGCTAATAATGCTTTGTGTTGAATTGTACGGTAATAATATACTGATTAATCCTTTGTGTGTCTCTGGTAATTATGAACAGTGCCATGAGGTGGTCTTGGGGGTATTGTTTTAAGCTTGATGGAGGTGTAGAGAGCAAACGTAAAGACAATAATAATACATAGATACATAGAAATAGCAAGTAAACTCAGAGAGAGAGAGAGAGCGCGAGAGCGAGAGCGAGAGAGAGTCAGATCCTTCTTCGTCTCCATTCAGTTTTGCCGTATGACCCTAACATGATCCTGGCATTGGGTGAACTGTTGATATTATGTGGACAATTGTTGCAAGGAAATCTGCATTATACAAATGTTGGTAATTAGCTTAGCTTCATTTTAAAATACATAAACCGATTACCATCTTTGTTACAGGGAAGCACACAGTTGTACAATGTGGTTCTTATAGGGGGGGGGGGGTCACCGGCTGTTTTTACCTTTCTCTCCTTTTCTCTCATTCCCTGGCTTGTATTCATTCGACCCCATTCAGTCAACTGCTTTGAGACGTTAATCCCCATCCAGGTGTCGATTTCTTCCTGTATTACCAAAGGGAACCCTCAATTATTGAGGGTTCCCCTTGGTAATACAGAAATAGATATAGTTGCATATTCCCAAAGTTTGGAAGGTTTTATACACTCTCGCTAGTGTTGTTCTATACCCTAGTGTAGCCTAATCTACCCTTACATAACCGTTAAGTTATGTATTTAATTTCACCACAACACCAAACACCTTCAGTGAAATTAATGAAAGCATATATGAGATCCACAAAGATTCGAACCCGGGTTATCACACACAGATTTGTAGACACCTTAACCATTACACCACCAAGACGGTTACAGGTTTATACACACGCCTACGACTTATTATCCATTCTAGAATACTGGATATTAGACTGTTACTGTCCCTCATGCCTTGAACCACCAGTTATAAGCTCCGTCTTTTTATCGTGCTCTCAGATAGACTACAGTGCAAAAATATAATTTGTGACGCACCTATTTGAATCAGTTTCAAATAAGACAATATAATGCTTTATTATAGCCCAGATGTTTTAGAGCTTGGCTTTCAAGACTCAAATATTGAAATAGGTTTAACTTTATAAATGCTGACAACTGTACTGGCAACAGTGCATGGGTGGGGATATCGTCTTTTGACCTCATTATGACTGCAATTATATATATATATATATATATATATATATATATATATATATATATATATATATATATACTGTATATATATGTATAATATAATTATATATATATACCGATATATATATACCCACCTCGTTTTTCTATTATCTTTCTCTCCCTCTCTCTTTGGCTTGTATACATTCGGCCCCATTCAGCCTACTGTTTTAAGACGTTTACCCCCAAGCAGGTGTCAATTACAACGTGGCGAGCTGTAGCGAGCCAGCATATATACATTTTTGTTTTGACAGCAAGCTAAATCTGTATTTTTCGATAGAAAATGTCTCCGGCAAAGCCGGATTTCTCCATTCAATGCTGGCTCGCTATCGCTTACCAGGAAGAAATCGATGGGATCAACGTCTTAAAACAGTTGGCTGAATGGGGCCGAATGGATAGAAGCCAGGGAAAGAGAGAAAAGAAGGGAAAGATAAAAAAAAGCCGGTGACCCCCCTTAAAATATACAAGGACATCATCATACTGGATGGTTAGGCGAAGATTATGTAAAAGTCTACGGTAAACACCACCCGCGTTTCACTTACTTTCACAATATGGAAAAAACAAACACCCCTCTTGTATAATTTCGTTCTGAAGGTATCTACTTTGTTCTAGTTCTGATATTCAGATCTCTCTCTATCTCTATATATATACATATATATATATATATATATATATATATACTGTATATATATATACCGGTATATATATATATATATATATATATATATATATAGAGAGAGAGAGAGAGATAGAGAGAGATCTGAATATCAGAACTAGAACAAAATAGATACCTTCAGAACGAAATTATACAAGAGGGGTGTTTGTTTTTTCCATATTGTGAAAGTAAGTGAAACGCGGGTGGTGTTTACCGTAGACTTTTACACAATTTTCGCCTAACCATCCAGTATGATGATGTCCTTGTATATTTTAAGGGGGTCACCGGCTTTTTTTTATCTTTCCCTCTTTTTCTCTCTTTCCCTGGCTTCTATCCATTCGGCCCCATTCAGCCTACTGTTTTAAGACGTTTACCCCCAAGCAGGTGTCAATTATAACGTGGCGAGTGGTAGCGAGCCAGCATATATACATTTTTGTTTTGACAGCAAGCTAAATCTGTAAATTTTTCGATAGAAAATGTCTCCGGCGAAGCTGGATTTCTCCATTCAATGCTGGCTCGCTATCGCTTGCCAGGAAGAAATCGATGGGGATCAACATCTTAAAACAGTTGGCTGAATGGGGCCGAATGGATAGAAGCCAGGGAAAGAGAGAAAAGAAGGGAAAGATAAAAAAAAAGACGGGGACTCCCCTTAAAATATACAAGGACATCATCATACTGGATGGTTTGGCGAAAATATGTAAAAGTCTACGGTAAACACCACCCGCGTTTCACTTACTTTCACAATATGGAAAAAACAAACACCCCTCTTGTATAATTTCGTTCTGAAGGTATCTATTTTGTTCTAGTTCTGATATTCAGATCTCTCTCTCTCTCTATATATATATATATATATATATATATATATATATATATATATATATGTATATATATAGAGATAGAGAGAGATCTGAATATCAGGACTAGAACAAAGTAGATACCTTCAGAACGAAATTATACAAGAGGGGTGTTTGTTTTGTTCATATTGTGAAAGTAAGTGAAACGCGGGTGGTGTTTACCGTAGACTTTTACATAATTTTCGCCTAACCATCCAGTATGATGATGTCCTTGTATATTTTAAGGGGGGTCACCCGCTTTTTTTTATCTTTCCCTTCTTTTCTCTCTTTCCCTGGCTTCTATCCATTCGGCCCCATTCAGCCAACTGTTTTAAGACGTTGATCCCATCGATTTCTTCCTGGTAAGCGATAGCGAGCCAGCATTGAATGGAGAAATCCGGCTTTGCCGGAGACATTTTCTATCGAAAAATACAGATTTAGCTTGCTGTCAAAACAAAAATGTATATATGCTGGCTCGCTACAGCTCGCCACGTTATAATTGACACCTGCTTGGGGGTAAACGTCTTAAAACAGTAGGCTGAATGGGGCCGAATGTATACAAGCCAAAGAGAGAGGGAGAGAAAGATAATAGAAAAACGAGGTGGGTATATATATATATATATATATATATATATATATATATATACCGGTATATATATATATAATTATATTATACATATATATACAGTATATATATATATATATATATATATATATAGAGAGAGAGAGAGAGATAGAGAGAGATCTGAATATCAGAACTAGAACAAAATAGATACCTTCAGAACGAAATTATACAAGAGGGGTGTTTGTTTTTTCCATATTGTGAAAGTAAGTGAAACGCGGGTGGTGTTTACCGTAGACTTTTACATAATTTTCGCCTAACCATCCAGTATGATGATGTCCTTGTATATTTTAAGGGGGGTCACCGGCTTTTTTTTATCTTTCCCTTCTTTTCTCTCTTTCCCTGGCTTCTATCCATTCGGCCCCATTCAGCCAACTGTTTTAAGACGTTGATCCCCATCGATTTCTTCCTGGCAAGCGATAGCGAGCCAGCATTGAATGGAGAAATCCGGCTTTGCCGGAGACATTTTCTATCGAAAAATTTACAGATTTAGCTTGCAGTCAAAACAAAAATGTATGTATGCTGGCTCGCTGCCGCTCGCCACGTTATAATTGACACCTGCTTGGGGGTAAACGTCTTAAAACAGTAGACTGAATGGGGCCAAATGTATACAAGCCAAAGAGAGAGGGAGAGAAAGATAATAGAAAAACGAGGTGGGCTCCCTTTAGCTGGTTCTTATATGACGATTTCGTTCAGATTAAAATATAGAACTGTAAGATTAAAAAGGTTAATTGGCGACACCTTCCACCCATATCCTTTCCAGTGATCCTTCCTAAGCTGGATAGGATAAGATAGTATCCAGTAGACCAGCCAGTCGGCTGTTATAGTGGCGAGTGTCTTGATTTCTTATCCAGGAGTCCAGCGTTCGCGCCCACTCAAACATTAAGGATTATTCTCGAACTCTGGCTGATAGCATCTCCCTTGAGCAAGGGAATGGGTAATAGTCTCTGTTGACTGTTACAGTGCTATTGAATTTTGGAGCGGAGGCTAGAGCAAATGGCAGTTTAACAAATTACCTAAGGTTATTATTATTATTATTATTATTATTATTAGTATTATATTGTTGTATTGTATTTCATATTATAATTAATATTATTACTAATATTATTATTTGTATTATCATTATTAATATCAAAATATGCCAGATAAATGTAAGGTGGCGTCATCATACGGAAGAAGTTCTATTAAATCAGATTATTTCAATGTCGATATTGCAAAAGTAATAGAAACTTTATATTGTATAGGTCTCTTATCATAGCAATATATATCATCCTTTTGAAAAGAAATATGATTTACTTATATATAAACTACAATATGTAAGCTTAAAATGTACAAGAATAAAATATTGGACGTGAAAATTACCATACACACACACACACACACACACACACACACACACACTCTCTTACACACCCACTCTCTCTCACACAATGCCACATACAAATATATCTCTCACACACACACACACACACACATACTCGTTTGTTGTCTCTCTCTTTCCCAGGCTGGTCGTGTGCTGGCAGAAAATAATTGGGTGATCCCCCTCCTGACCCCTACCTCCACCCCCCCTTTCCCCTCCCCCTTAGTACTAGCCTTTCCTCAGCCCCCCCCCCCCAACCCCCGTCCTTACTCTCTCTCTATCCTGTCTGCCTCTCTATCTGTGTCTAGCTTTCTCTTCCTTATCAATATATCTCTCCGGATCTATATATTTCCTTGGTATCTGGCACTACCTACAGTATATGCGGGCTCCAGTCTCGTTACTCTCTCTCTCTCTCTTTCACTCTCTCTCTCTCTCTCTCTCTCTCTCTCTCTCTCTCTCTCTCTCTCTCTCTCTCTCTCTCTCTCTCTCTCTCTCTGTAGCCGGAGGGTGGGGAGAGAGAGCTTTCTGCTTTGCTGTCCTATTCTTCTACTATGAATTGTCCCTGTCTCTCTTAGTATTAAGACCGGACCACCTAGTAGGAAATGTAAGGCTTTTGTGGTCTGAATATACTGTATATGTATCAAGGTAACATTGTGTAACTCTTATTTAACTCTCCTTGTAACTTGTAAACGCCTTATAACTCTCTCTCTCTCTCTCTCTCTCTCTCTCTCTCTCTCTCTCTCTCTCTCTCTCTCTCTCTCTCTCTCTCTCTCTCTCTCTCTCTCTCTCTCTCTCGTATTTCTGGTACCATGTTGAGGGGCGGGCTCCTTTGATTCTCCCTCTCTCTTTTTTTCCGTCTTTCTTTAACCCTTCTTTTATTTTCTCTGTCTATGCCTTTCATCCTCCCCTCGGCTCGTCCTATTTTTCCCTACACCTTATTGTGTCTATACCCCCCTTGCTTTATTTTTGTTTGCACCTAATTTTGCTTTGCCTGTTCTTCTTAGTGTTATTTGTTTTGGTACGCATTTCTCTTTTAATCTTCGTTATTGTGGCTTACTTCGTATTTCGCTTCTCCATTCTCTCTATATTTATGTTGCATCTATTACATGTAGCCTTCGCCATTTTTCATTTTGATTTGTTGCAAAATATTCTTCCCTTGATTTTGGCTGCATTTATTGTCTTTCTCCTTTCTCTCTTTCTTCTCCTCACACCTTCCTTCGCTCCTAATATCTCACAAGGCATTCGATTTTATTTCTAACTTGTTCATTGTTGTACCCCGTTCACTTTGTTGTCTCTTGCAAATTGGCTGTCGGGTTTCATGGGAGATGGTTCGTTTTTCTGGCCCCTCTTCTCCCTCGTGCTGAGCCCCAATAGTGTTCAGATTTTAAGAAGTTCAACTAGTTAGTTTGGCGATTTTTAGACCTTTCACCCCATTTCTTCATCAATATTAGGACCTTTCGTGCCATTTAGGTGTCAATATTTTCCTGGTGAGCGATAGCGAGCCTGTAATTGTAGGAGATATTTGTTTAAGCTTGACGGAGGTCTGGGGAGGAAACTAAAAAATAATATTAAAAAAAAAAAAAAGTAATAGCCCATCCCACCTTAACCAGTTACCGTCCATTAGACTACTATGATATGTATGTTTTCTTTTCTTTTTTGTATGTGTGCCTCCAAACACAAGAGTGAGACTGGTAGCATGTTATGAATGACAGAAAGACAGGCTATTGTTCTGCATTGCCTTTTGTTTACCACTCTTTGAATCTCTTGGGTTCGTCGCCGTCAAACGCTCGAAACTCTAAAGGAGGCTACACATGTGTCTGTCTATAAAATAGGACACACAGCTAGTAGAACATATAGCAATCAGTATACAGTAGGTATAAGGCATAAGAACATAAGAACAATGGAAATCGGAAGAAGGCCTATTGGGCCATACGAGGCAGACCCCTTTTTCCCTACACCTTTATGCGAATAGTTTTTTTTAAACAATATGTCCATTATCTATGGTGTCATAGATATAACTACACCTCTTTACTTGATACCATGAAAATAGCTGTGAGTATCGAAACCTCCACTACCAATATAATTAAAACCACTACCATCTTCGTCAGTACCATCAACACTATCACCATCACATCGTCACCACCACTATTATCGTCAAACTCTCTACCAAATTACCATTGTAATCTTCATAATCATTAGTCTTTTCTGTTCACTATATGACTGGCCTCTGAATTTGAATTGAAATATTTGTATTTAGCCAAAAATATATAAATCCATTGTTACGAGGAGAGCTCCAGTATCTCACATCGGTGGCTAACTCCGGCTTGGCATAATTGTATAAGCTCAATGTTGTATACAAAAATAGTACAGAAGTCAAAATTGTAGTGTTCTCCAAAATCATGTTACAACCCATAGCTTTCGATTACACAAAATGCGGACTCATTTACCAATCTCAGTATGCTTGATTGCGATGTTCCAAAACGTTGTTATATAGCCTATTCATACTAAATATGCATTACCTGTCATATAATATTGCAGTGCAAAGCGAACGAAACAATACGACCACTGCGACCTTATAATTAAGCTAACTTTACAAAATATGCAATAGATTTGCTTGGCTGTGATTGCCGAGCATATTTTCTGCTAATGTATGTTTACTTTAAGAATATGTAGTATCTACAGGTAGCACTGGATCTGAAAGGTAATTTTAGCAGGGACATATAAGACACTAGTTTTCTCTGTTTGCATTGGTCTTTCCCAGGGACAATTTTTTTTTTTTTTTTTTTTTTTTTTTTTATATTCCAACTTACTTCCTCTCGGGCATAGGCTGAGAGCCTTAACATTCACCGCTTTACAATGAACAGTGAAGCCCGTGAGGTCTTGTTCCAGTCTAGGGAGTGAGACATGTGAAGCACGTAGAGTACAACCAACAAGCACCTGCCATCTTGCCTTCACATGAGGCACGGTGCTCACTCATGGCCCGAAACGACCCCATCTCTGAAGCCACCTCGTTCCCGTGCTTCACTGTCTCACCCCCTACACTCGGACTCTCACACTTACACACACACAACGCCACCTGTTGAGCAGATAACTCACCAGGCATTGCACCCCTATAGCATATTTTGAATATGGGAATATTCATACAGAGCTATTTAATCAGGGAACAATGAGGGTATTTTATTGACGTTTCGGTGGGCTTGTGGTAATGCACTGATACCAGGTACAGCACAAATTCCATCCCAATAATATCTTCCCATTGATACATCGGGATTTGAACCCAGGACCTTGGGATTACCAGGCCAGTGGCAAGACCACTCCACCACACCTCCCCTAAATTAAAGGAGGGGTGGTCGTTTTCTTTCGGGCCCTCCTTATCCCTCATGTTTATCCCCGTTGGTTTTCAGATTTTAAGACGTTCGGCCCATTAGTTTGACAATTTTAAGACTGTCCACCCCATTTTTTGTCAATATTAAGACCGTTCGTGCCAATTGCGTAACGATTTTTATCCTGACGAGCGATAGCGATTCTCTAATTCATGAGGAACCCGCCTTCGGCCAGGTCATTTTTCTATCGAAAATATACAAATGTATCTAGAAGGGGGATCTTGGGGATTTGTTTTAAGCTTGATGGAGTACTAGCGAGGAAACTTTATAAAATATGATATATACATACATATAGAGGCCAAAACATAAACCCTTCCCTGTTAATCCCTCTGTACAAAAACTTTTACCAGTCCTCCCCAACCCGGCCTGGCTAACAATAACTCGGTATATTGTAAAAAAAAACCCATAAAACTAAGTATTAACCCTCTGAAGATTATGACTCAGTTTGGCTATCTTGAGACGATATTATATAGCTTAGGAATTATATGTGGGAGTTGAAAACGTAAAGACTGGCCCTATGAACACTCTGACTTCCGCCTAATGATAACCAGACTATATTGTCAAAATGTGTCATAATCCTCAAGCGGTTAGGAAACAAATAACCAAATAATGATATATATTATCAGATAATATATATACCGATTATTACCCATTAAATTGCTCCACTTACACTACTCATATCTTTACGTTAAAATAGGGTATCCCTGATAAATCAACCCACATATAATTGCAACCAGTAGACCTCAACCAGTGTCAAGCAAATTAATGCTATTAAGATACATAAAGTCGGGTTAGGTTAGCTTAGGGTAAGTCAATGAAGGTTGGGTTGGGTTAAGTTAGGGTATGTTATGCAAGGTTAGGTTAGGACAATTAGGTGACAATTGCTTGGTAGGCAGGGGTTGAGTTAGTATTGATTTAAAACTACTGCCCAGGAACCTATTAACCATCGAAAATTAACGATAGAAGCTCTTGTGCGATACTTTTCTCACTAGTTTACTATTGATATGCTTGTCCACTTTCCGCCACATATAATTGTATTGTAAGTAACCCTTTGTATCAGATGGCTGCAGTTTTGTTCAATATTAGCTACCTGCAGACGATTTCCTTCAACTTTTAAACGACCTCTTGGTATCAAAGGGTTGAAGACTAGCTCAAGTATCCTCAAATTCTGATATGTGACCTGCAAAGCCAGTAGGTAGCCAACGGTAATACCAATTGGAGGTATCTGATTGTATGGGTTAGAGATTACAGGAACTGCATGCGTAATTATGTTAGGTAACCTGCAGAAGGCCGCATTCGGGCAACATTATTTATCGGTAGGAAATCATGTGTGTACAGTTGCCCACACAAATTATGTTCCTGTCCGTGATCTTATGGATGGATATATAATGCGCATGATTGAAAGACGAGTGTAGTTTCGTGTGCCGTGGTTAACTACTTTGATTAGTCACCTGATCATTTATAGAAACCACACTCTCAATTAATGTATACTCTTTTACTTTCATGCATAAAATCACAACAAGGAACATAACTTATGTGGGCACCTGTACTTGCTATTTTCATGTTACAAGGAGGTCCAAGCTGTAGACATCGATATCATGCAGACCTACTAAAACAGGTATGGGTCTATGATGGATTGAGATGATGTTGAATTTCATTTAATAAACGGTATCTACCACAATTGTCATTTAGGTTGTATTGATGCTATATATCTATATCTACAACCATAACTCCCTAACAACTGGAAACCTGTATGTGATCATGCACGGGTTAGGGATATAATCGATAGAAGGATTAGTTATAATAAAGTGTTGCGCAACCCTAGTTATATAAATATATATATATATATATATATATATATATATATATATATATATATATATATATATATACAATCAAACTTGGTCTAGTTAGGCCCCAGCACAAAATATAAGTTGTGAGAGACCCGGAGAACAAAGACATCAAATAATTTCCCTGGGGTTCAGAAAATGGTTTGGCTATTTTTCCCGCCGAGTACATCTAAAAGGGTCTTTGTCTAGTGTGGGGCTACTGGTTTTGTGCCCCCCCCCCCCCCCGCCCCCCATACGCCCTCGTAAGTGTAAGGTATAGCCCGCCCCTCGACACCAACTTCTCTCTTAGGAGGGAAAGAGGAAAGTGGGAGAGCTGAGAAGATGTGGCGGAGGGTAGGTGGTGGTGTATGGAGAGTACGGTAGCTGTGTTACCAGGACCGGTTGTGTAAAGGAGGGAATTAAGGGAAGACATTAGGTTTAGGAGAGAACGAAGTGGCTGTGTCTAATTGATATATATATATATATTTGAAGGTAGACATTTTTTTAGAATGTATATATTCTTCGTTTCAGTATATTAATTTAGATCTATAGTAATAGATGGGGCAAGTATTGGACGTTGTATGGGATGACTTGTTCATTAAGTGACGAGTAATGTGTACATATACTTGCAGAACTTAACCCGTCCAGTACCGGTGATGTCTTTTGTATGTCATATTGGCTACGTTTAAACGATTTTATTCAGTTTAGGAAGGACCTCTAGCAATAATATGGCTTCAAAGTATCTCAACCAAACCTCTCAACTACCACAGACCCTTTCTAAGCTGCATAATAATATCGTCCAAATATCTATCTATTTATTTATCTATATGCTCAGGCCCAATCCCCACGTTTCCTATTTCTTATTTTTATTTTCTATTCAATTATATTTTATGATTTTTTGTTTTTCTTGGGGGTGGCCGCCTCAAGACAGACCAAGGAAAACACTAAGCACAACATAAAACAACGAACAAACACAGACAAAACACAAATTCACAAATATAGCTAGAATAAAATATAACACGTCGCTGGTACTCAAAGGGTTAAACACTGTATTATACCATATGATTATCCCTACAACTCCACAGGATTATTATTAATCTCCTCTAGATAATTGTATCCAATGTGTGGAGACCCTTGCACGGTCAAAGGTTCCAAGTACATAGATTTACATATATACGCTGACCACACAGACCTTACGATCCCAGCGAGGTGGTCAGGACTTAATTCTAGTAGAGATAGCTAACCCGAGAGTAAAGTACAGTGGAAGGAAAGGATAGCAAAGAAGAGAGAGAGAGAGAGAGAGAGAGAGAGAGAGAGAGAGAGAGAGAGAGAGAGAGATCAAAGAAAATGCGAGTAGGCCTAAGCAACTAAAAAAATTACCCTAATCTAACTCCTCAATAGAAAACTAGACTATCAATAAAAAACGGGATATTCATCAACCAATCAGAAGTGTCGCTGACCGATGACGTCACGACCCTGCACTAGGCGGGAAAAGCGAGACATTGCCCAGAGAGGTCCGCCATCTTTGTTCTCCATTAGTTTTCGTTATTATTAGTGAACTAGTGCATTTTAGTGATTTTCGTGACTTATCACATAGACATAGTGACATAGAGATGTTGATTTTGGTAGAACTATTGTGTTTTCCGGAAAAGATAAGAAGATATGGGTGAAATAATATGCCCTGTGAAGAGCTCCCAATTTCGTTACTCAAATATTCGCTTTTATTAGTGAACTATTGACTATTAGCACTTCCCAAGCTTCCTTATAGATACATAGTGACATAGATACGTTGGATTTGATATAGATTTAGTGTTTGGCGGTACAGAAAAGGAGAGATGGAAGATATTTATGGGGGTTCTTGCGCATTTCATTTGGTAAGTAGTAATTGCCTGTATTAGTGGTATATATTTTCGATTGTCTTGCTATACCCTGTTCCAAACAGGCAGGTCAGAAATCCCATCACCCAACCTCGGTAACTCACAAAGGGCTAGAGCAAATGGGCTGTAAATCTCCCCACCCACTCCCCGGCCGACTCTTCCCAAACGGTAGAAAAATTGGCTCGACTACTATAGTAGTTTGTGAGTTCTAGAGGTCAATGTTCAATAGTCCTGGCCTACCTATTTGGAACACGGTATAGTATCAATGTTTATAAGTTATATGAAATTTGAACAGATCAATATATACAATTGTACAGCCAAATTCAATAATATTCCGTGACTAGGCCTATACCCTGTTCCCAATATGCAGGCCAGAAATCGTGAACTCTATAATTAGGAGGATGAGACGTAACAGTTAAGTCAAGGGTTATGTAATATAGGAATCGAGGGATATATGGAATCGGTGTTCTCTTTGTAATCCTTAACCCTCTCACTACCGGGGATGTCTGTTGTTTTATTTCAGCTATGTATTTAGACGATTTTAAGCAGCTTAGGAAGGATCTGTGGTAGTTAGAAGGGTTAATTGAGATAGTTTATAGCCTCCCAATTGCTACATGTTCGTCCTAACCTGTATACAAACGTCTAGTAGTAGCCAGATTATTATTAAAAAGACGTCACCGGTACAGAGGGAGTTAAGTAAATCGACTGTTAGTTCATTTATTTTATTTTGTTTTTAATGACGGTAGAATTTGTATCTTTTATATTATTAGTATATATATATATATATATATATATATATATATATATATATATATATATATCTTATTATTATCATCCTTCAGTTCATACACTTTAACAACATATGAATTATTTATATATATATATACATATATATACTGTATATATACAGTATATATTGGGCTATATGTATTGGTATATGTACTACAACCGTATTTTAGCTGGTAATTCTTCTAAAATCGATGTTCACAGCTCCAACTTTCTTATAGTAAGATAAAGGCAAGTGGTCCATTACTAATATTAGCTATCCAATAATGGCAGGATAAACTTAGCTTTCAGTTTATGAGTTTCACATTATTTGCATGATTGTATTGACTAACTAAACGCACACACAGCTTTAAGGGGAGGCAGTTGGTTTTTCGAGTCCTCCTCCTCCCTCATGTTTAGCCCTATTAGTTATGAGATTTCAAGACAGGGAGTGAGTTGAAAGGCGGAAGATTGGCTATCATTAGATAAACTTAAAAAGACAAATAGGGCATTAAAAACAACATATCAGGAAAGTACAATAGACGTATAAGTAGTACAAATAACACAAAGATTACAAAGGACAAGATGTAACAGCCGATCTAGTGAGGAGAGGAGGCCGAGAGGGAAGAAGGAAGAAGGAAAAAGGAAGGAGGAAAGAGGAAGGAGGAAAGATGAAGGAGGAAAGAGGAAAGATGAAGGAGGAAGGAGTAAAGAGGAGGGAGGAAAGAGGGAAGAGGGAAGAGAAAGGAGGAAAGAGGAAGGAGGACAGGGAAGAGGAAGGAGGAAAGAGGGAAGAGGGAAGAGAAAGGAGGAAAGAGGAAGGAGGACAGAGGGAAGAGGAAGGAGGACAGAGGGAAGAGGAAGGAGGACAGAGGGAAGAGGAAGGAGGACAGAGGGAAGAGGAAGGAGGAAAGAGGGAAGAGGGAAGAGAAAGGAGGAAAGAGGAAGGAGGACAGAGGGAAGAGGAAGGAGGAAAGAGGGAAGAGGGAAGAGAAAGGAGGAAAGAGGAAGGAGGACAGAGGGAAGAGGAAGGAGGACAGAGGGAAGAGGAAGGAGGACAGAGGGAAGAGGGAGGAGAAGAGGCCGACAGGGAAGGAGGACGGAGGAAGGATCGGGTTTACAAGGGATGGACTTTGTTTGGATGTAGGAGATTAAGGGGGGTCTCCGGCATTGTTTGTATCTTTCTCTATTTTGTTCTCTTTCTCTGGCTTGTACCTATTCGGCCCCATTCAGCTTACTGTTTTAAGACGTTTACTCCCATCCAGGTGTCGATTTTATTTAAGGTTCTTGACCGCAGGCTAAATTTGTACATTTTTCGATAGAAAAATGTCTCCGGCGAAGCCGGATTTCTCCATACAATGTTGGTTCGCTATCGCTCACCAGGAAGAAATTTACACCTGGATGGGGATAAACGTCTTACAACAGTAGGCTGAATGGGGCTGAGTGGATACAAGCCAAAGAGAGAGGGAGAGAAAGAGAAAAAAAAGCGAGGTGGGCTCCCTTAATCTCCTACATCCAAACAAAGAAAGATAAAAAAAAAAAGCCTGTCACTCCCCTTAAGAAAGAAGAAGCGAGGAGGGGACAGATTTAGGGAAGAGGAGCGACAGGGATGTTAAAGGGATAAACGAAGGCTTAAACCTATTTGGTCCGAGTAGAGTCTTTTTTGGATCTACGCTGTTTCGTTCCATTAGTTAGGCATTTTTAAGACGTTTCACCCTATTAATTTGGCGATATTAACACTGTTCACTCCATTCAGGTTTCGATATATATTTTCTGGGGGAGCTATAGCGGCCTTGTAACTTAGGAGAAATAGGCGTTCGGCCGGGATCTTTTCATATCTAAAAGTGTACAAATTTAACTTGAAGGGGGTCTTGGTGCCCATTTTTTAGTTTGAAGGAAGTCTGGTAAGGCGGATTTGTTAACCTACTGTAGGTATGACATACAAAAACACATTGCTCCGAAATAGCAGAAGCAAGCAAAATCCTTAATCATAATGAAACAAACTATCATTATAACCCACACAACGTCGGTTCAGATTGTGTTAATACTAGGAAAGGTGAGAAAGAGAAAGGAGGGGATTAAACAGAGAAGCGGGGATATGTGACGGAGAGGAGAGGGGGGATGGAGGAAGGTTTAATATGTGACTGAGAGGAGAGGGGGGATGGAGGAAGGTTTAATATGTGACGGAGAGGAGAGCGGGGATGGAGGAAGGTTTAATATGACGGAGAGGAGAGGGGGGATGGAGGAAGGTTTAATATGTGACGGAGAGGAGAGGGGGGATGGAGGAAGGTTTAATATGTGACGGAGAGGAGAGGGGGGATGGAGGAAGGTTTAATATGTGACGGAGAGGAGAGGGGGCAAGGAGGAAGGTTTAATATGACGGAGAGGAGAGGGGGGATGGAGGAAGGTTTAATATGTGACGGAGAGGAGAGGGGGGATGGAGGAGGGCTTAATATGTGACGGAGAGGGGGGATGGAGGAAGGTTTAATATGTGACGGAGAGGAGAGGGGGGATGGAGGAAGGTTTAATCAAATGGGGGGGGGGGAGGGTTCATTTAATGTTTTTTCTTTTCTTTCTTTCTTTTCTTTCTTTTTTTCCTATATAGACCTCCATCAAATTAAATAAAACATCTCCAAGATCCCCCTTATAGGTAAATTTGTGAATTTTCCCTCCTAAATTACGGGCTGGCTATTGCTCGCCAGGAAAAAATCACCTAAATCGAACGAAACGTCTTAATATTGACAAATAAATGGGGCGAAAGGTCTTAATATCGCCAAACTAATGAGCCAACCGCCTTAAAATGTCTAAACTAATGGCGCTAAACATGAGGCAGAAGGGGCGACGGAAAATAATAACCATTCCCTCTTAAGAAAGGAGAAGGCGAGGATTGTCAAGGGGAGGTTTTTAGTTAGTTCGCTAGACCTCCATCAAGCTTAACATTACAGCCCCTAGATCCCTTTTCAAGATAAATTTGTACATTTTTCGGTAGAAAAATGTCCCGGCCGAAGGCCGGCTCCTCTTAAATTACAGGCTCGCTATCGCTCGCCTGGAAAAAAATCGACACCTAAATGGCACGAAGTCTTAAAATTGGTAGAGGGAGGAGGGGTGGAGCAAGATCTAAGGTTAGGAGAGGTGGAGGAAGGAGAAGGTAAAGGTATAGGGAAGAGAGGTGGAGAAAGGTCTAGGGTAGAGAGAGGAGAAGAGGGAAAAGATAAAGAGAGAGGTAGAGGTAAGTATAGGGTTAGGAGAGGAGAGGAGGGGGAGGTAAAGGTATGGGAGAGAGAGGTGGAGGAAGGTCTAGGGGTAGGAGAGGAGAGAAAGGGGAAGGCATAGGAGAGGCGGAGGAAGATCTGAGAGGAGGAAGAAGATGAAGGTTTAAGAAAGAAAGGTGGGGAAAGTCTAAGGCTAGAAAAATGGAGTAAGGTTAAGGTAAACAGAGAGAGGATAAAGGCAAGGTAAAGGGAGAGTGAACGAGGTGGTAGTGATAGGTAAAGTTACTTGGGATTGCTGTCGGTAGGGATCGGCTTACATCTGAGTTTGGCCTGTTAAGGGGGAGGGGGGGGGGGGGATGGTTCACTTTTTGGTTGATTTTAGTTTGTTTATTTATTTATTATTTTTCTAGTTTTCTCCCTAGACCTCCATCAAACTTTCAAAAAATAAACTCAGAATCCCCCTTCAAGATATATTTGTACATTTTTCGGTAGAAACATTTCCCGGCCAAAGGCCGGTTGCTCCTAAATTACAGGCTCGCTATCGCTCACCAAGAAAAATTCGACACCTAATTGACACCATAAGTCTTAATATTGACACTAACATGGGGTAAAAGGTCTTAAAATCGCCAAACGAATGGGCCGAACGTCTTAAAATCTAAAAACTAATGGGACTAGACATGAGGAAGAAAAGGGGCCAACAATATCAACCATACCCCTTTAAATAGATGTGCTTCCTGCTTACTGTTAGTTCAACTTGTGAGACGGAACCTTACTTGAAGAATAAAGCATATGATCTTTTCCTTTGCTATTATTTTCACTATTATTTTCTACTTCGTGTCCTGTACTTCTATTAAAATGCGTCCTATCCTTCACTACTTGTTCTTGTAGCAGGGAGGGTTGGCTAAGTGAGGAACGGAGTGGGAAAGAGATTACAAAGAAGGCTCACAACGAAAATCAAGCAACAACATATATACTAATCATTAGGAAGCTTTTTATAGCTAAAGTACCCAATAGATACAAAAGTCCAATCCCTGGACTTTATAATTGGCATGGACATGTTTGGAGGGTTTCCCACGCAACACAAAACAAACTGACATAGCATTTGTAGAACAACTAAAAAAGAAAAAGGAGGACAGTAAAAGGTGATGGAAAGGGGGGACTGAAAAAAAAAAGCAGAGAGCATGAAAATGGAGGAGGGGAGGAAAAGGAATGGAAAATATAAAGTTAGCCAAATAAAGGTGAAACTCTCTGTGCTACTCTCCAACCCAAGGATAAAACGCTATTCTCAGACTTTCTTCTATTCAACTGCTGAGCTCTGGAACTCTCTCGCAGAATCAGTATTTCCCTCTTCCTATGACTTAAATTGCTTCAAACTCCGTGTGTCCTGGCATTTTAGCTCGAACGTCCCTTGATTTTGGCACTGTCACTTTTTCAAATCGGAGGGAGGCACTCGCTGCAGGCAGTTATGCCTTTTGTCTCCCTCATTCACATAGAAAAAAAAAAAAAAAGAAGGAAAAGGAATAGAGTACCTGAGAGACCAGGGGAACGGGAGGGATAGCGAGCCAGCATTGTATGGAAAAGTCCGGCTTCGCCGAAGACCTTTTTCTATCGAAAAATTTACAAATTTAGCCTGCTGTCGAAATCATTTATAAAAATATACTAGCTCGCTACCACTCGCCCCAAAAAAATCGACAACTGGATGGGGATAAACGTCCTAATACAGTAGGCTGAATAAGACCAAATGGATACAACCCAGAGAGAGAGGGAACAAGCAGTTGGTAGGAGGAGGAGGAGGAGGAGGAGGAGGAGGAGGAAGAAGGAAGGGAACAAAAACTCGTGGTGTTTCTTTCTTCGGCCGCCAGCCAGCGAGTTAACGCCAGGTAAAAACGGACCGACCTGAAGGTGCACTTTTTAGCTCTCCTGTGTGTCCGTGCGTGTGTGTGTGTTGACGTGGTGTGTTAGTGTGTGTGTGTGTGTTGAGGTAGGTATGTGTGTGTATGTGTGTGTATTTAGGTGTTGTGTTAACGTGTGTGTGTGTGTATTGAGGTAGGTATGTGTGTGTATTGAGGTGTTATGTTAACGTGTGTGTGTGTTGAGGTGTGTGTGCGTGTGTTAACGTGTTGTGTAAGTGTGTGTTTGTTGAGGTGTGTGTATGTTGACGTGTTGTGTGTGTGTGTGTGTGTGTGTGTGTGTCGGAATATTTTGTGTCGAGGTGTTTGTATTGTGTTTTTGTTTATACATATATGTGTGTGTGAGAGAGAGGGAGAGATTGTGAATTTTACCAGACGAGTGAGTGAGTGAGGTTAGTATTTTACCTCCGTTCACTATTTATTTTGTTCTCATTAGGCTGAAGTGGCTGTTTAACAATGTTCATCTTTTATGTGTACGTGGATTACAATTATCTGTGTTGCTATATCTCTCCTTCGTGAATGATTACCCGGTACCTCTTTCTATAAGTCAATAAGGCTATCATTAGACGATGTTTTTGCCATTTATGAAGGATCTTTCGGAATCTTATTTGAGGTGGTATATATTTCGATAATTCCATGAGATTTTGTATAGAGTAAATTGAAGTTGAGGGACTGATGTGATGACAGTTTGCGCTTTGCCGCTGTGGTCGAGTTATGCAGCCTGGTACACAGGGACTACTACCCCGGATGGGACGTCACAAATTTTCACAGACTCCAGGTCTTTATTTACTGCTGGGTGAACAGAGGCATAGTTTATATATTTTGTGTTCTTGTTTGTTTGTGTATGAAAGAAACAATTGGCAGGCTGCCTGCCTGTAACGAGTGTCTCCCCCAAAACCAAAAGAGTGACAAAAGGCCAAATTCAAGGGACGTTGGGGTCAAAGGAGTTAGGAGACTGCCCGGAAATCGAACCAAGGACCTTTTGAATGCGAGACAAACACGCTGTCATAACGCCACAGATCACCCTAAGCTGAATAAGCTGGATAAAATAGTTTAAAGTTAGTTAGAGTAATGATTACATGGGCCATCGTGTACCAAATGAGTTAAACAAACATATTTGTCTCATATATATTATATATAACTAGCTACGTGAGCTACAGTAAATATTAATGCAATATATATATATATATATATATATATATATATATATATATATATATATATTTATCGAAATAATAAAGTTAACTAAAGCAAGTGGTGAAAAGCATTGAGAAAGTGTCTAGCTTTTTTATATTTACTTATTTCGATATGTATTTTCTTTCTTCTTTTTTTTCTACCTAGATTCTGAGAGTTCAAAGCCAGGGATTTGGCTCTGCGTCCAAGGGGAACAAAATCGATTATATTTTTTTGTCTCCTGATCTTTCACCCTTGGTTGTGTTTGTATTTCTTTATGGGAGATGTGTGTGTGTTTGTGTATGTTCATAAGTGTGTGTGTGTGTGTGTGTGTGTGTGTGTGTGTGTGTGTGTGTGTGTGTGTGTGTGTGTGTGTGTGTGTGTGTGTGTGTGTGTGTGTGTGTGTGTGTGTGTGTGTGTGTGTGTGTGTGTGTCCTTCTTGCTCTGCTGGCTATTTGATTTTGTATTACTGTATTTAATTTGCATATGCTGTAAAATGTATTGTGTTCCTATAATTATGTAATAACGAAGAAATACAAAATACTCAAAGCCTGAAGTTATGGCACACTTCTAAATTTATAATGGCTGTAGAATTAAGTGAATAGTTTCCCTTTATCTGCATTAATTGATGCTGCTAAGGTAATTACACACACACACACACACACACACACACACACACACACACACACACACACACACACAAGCTCACTCCCACACACGCAAGCTCACTCCCACAAGCTCACTCCCACACACACACACACACTCTCTCTCTCTCTCTCTCTCTCTCTCTCTCTCTCTCTCTCTCTCTCTCTCTCTCTCTCTCTCTCTCTCTGCTAGAAGGTTCACAAATAGATTATGTCAATACTTCTTGTTTCTTAAGCTAACATATTTTCTCCAGACTGTGTTAACTGCAAGTGTGTGAACGAGGAGTACGTGAATAACATTATTGTATTGTTTGTATTATATATTATTATTTATTATTTATTATATAATTATTATGTATTTGTATTTATTATTAGTATTTATTATTAAATTATTTGTATTGTTATATTATTTGCCTTGTCAATTCAAACAAAGCGAGTTTAACTTTATCATAGCTCATTCCGGATGATTTTTCTTTGATGGGAGTTTTTTTTAGACCCTCTTCTCTCTCATGTTTAACCTTATTTGTTTTGAGATTTTTGAGAGAGATAGAGAGAGAGAGAGAGATATATAGTGAGAGTGAGAGTGAGGGTAAGAAAGTAAGAGAGAGTAAGAGTAAATACAAGTGAAAAAGAAAAACAAAGAACCTAAGAGAGAGAGAGAGAGAGAGAGAGAGAGAGAGAGAGAGAGAGAGAGAGAGAGAGAGAGAGAGAGAGAGAGAGAGAGAGAGAGAGAGAGAGAGAGAGAGAGAGAGAGAGAGAGAGAGAGCATATCCAGCTACTACGATATGTACTACTTCTTTCTTTACCATTGCGAAGGGAGGTTATTTGGTTAATACATGTTTGCCATCAACAAACACCGCGCCTTAGTAATGGGAACTTAAAGGGTAGAGCTTGTTTTGGGGGTCTATGTATATATTCATTCATATAATTTTGAATTTCCTCGCTAGACCTTCATCAAACTTAAGGGGAAGTTTTTAGTTTGGTCTCTAGACCTCCATCAAGCTTAAGATTACTCCCCCTTGAGCCTCTTTCAAGATAAATTTGTACATTTTTCGGTAGAAAAATTTCCCGGCTGAAAGCCGGTTCCTCTTAATTAACAGGCTCGCTATCGCTCGCCAGGATAAAATCGACACCTAAATGGCACGAAAGGTCTTAAAATTGACAGAAATGGGTCGAAAGTTCTTAAAATCGTCAAAATAATGGGGCGAACGTCTTTAAATCTCAAAAGCAATGGGGCTAAACATGAGGGAGAAAGGGGTCAAGAAAAAAGTCCCTCAAGTGGATATCTCCCCTTAAAAGACATTCCCTAGACCCCCATTCAAGATACATTTTTACATTTTTCGATAGAAAATTACAGGCCCGCTATCGCTCGCCAGGAAAAATTCGACACCTAAATGGCACGAAAGGTCTTGATATGGATAGAGAAATGGGACTAAAGGTTTTAAAGTCGACAAACTAATGAGGCTAAGCATGAGGAAGAAGGCGAACCAGAAAAGCGACCCATCTCCCCTTAATAATGGGAACTTAATCATCTCCGACATATGACGCGATTTTGAGTCTATTGAGGATACTTTAAAACCTTTGTTACCATCAGGGGTATTTAGAAACCTTTAGTTTAGTTACTTCAACCTCTGCAATTGTCTTTGAGTTAGCTGTGGGCAGAAATCTAATTTTGGAGAGGTAATTATAAGAGTGAGAGAACTCTATTTCTTATTGCTAATCTGGCAACCTCTGTGTCATATGTGCGTGAAAGGGTTAATATTAGAGAACAAAAAGTCCTGAGCTATAGAGTCGTGTTTTGTTCTCCAGGAGTAGTGTTAACAAAGGGGAGGATATTTGCTATTGTAATTAAGGGGAGGTTTGGTTTTTCTGATCCCCCTTCTCTCTCATGTTTGCCACCATTAATCATAATATTTTGAGATGTTCGCTCCATTTGTTTCGCGATTTTAGGACGCTTTGTGCCATTAAGAGTCTCCTTTGTTTTTCTTGGCGCGCAATAGTGAGCCTGTAATTAAGGAGGAACGGATTTCGGCCGGGATATTTTTCTACCGAAAATTGTCCACATTTATCTCGTCTTAGGAGTGTTTTTTTTTAAAGTTTGATGGAGGTCTAGCGAGGAAACTAAAAAAATATATATATATAAATATGTATATAAATAGACCAAACACAAATATTGGAAATGTGACAGAATCGGGGTAGATAAATGTCCCAAAAACTCCGGGTCTAGAATGGGTTGTCACAAAGCTTGGTCTTCTTTAGCCCCAAGGAACTAATCGGGTGAAAGGTTGCAGAAAAAAATGTGGGATAATTTGAGGCCGACAGTGAAAAATGTCACGAGTTGTGGAAGTTTAACAAGACGAGGAGCTGAGAGAGAGAGAGAAGGGTGTGTGTGTGGGGGGAGGGGGGGGGGGATTGCGACGTGTAGAGAAAGAAATAAAGAAAAAGAGAGCGTGTAATTCACCGAGCTTGTTTGTCAAGGGGATTCCACGCAATGCGAGGTTCAGCTCATTATTATCGCGCCTCCTTAACTGGGAATGTATTGCGTGAAGTGAAGTGCATGTCATGTTTTAGTGTATACTTGGCTGTGGATGTGAGTGTAATCTGTAATAAGTAAATTGGCGATATCTGAAATCGAAGGCTTGGGTTGATCTGTATGGTACCAGTCTCACCCGAAGGCTTAGATTGACCCTTCTCACCGTGTAACAGACCACCAACCCCCAGAGGGAACGTCACAACTTCGTCCACTTATATCAGGTTACTATTTATACTGCTAGGTGAACAGAGGCTGCACCGTTAGGAGACTTGCCCAAATGTCTCTTGATTTGATGCAGCTTAATTAGAATGTGTGCGACTCAATTATTTTATCGTGATCGCCAATTCTCCTTTTGATTCCTAAAGGTCCTTCCTAAGCCGAGTGAAATAGCTTAATGTAAGGCAGAACAAATAAGGACGTCATTGTATTAGAACTGGAATGTTCATTATATTAGATGTGAAGAAAAGAAGACTAAACCTTTGTTGGAGAAAGAAAATTGTTAAGAAAATGTAAGAAAATGTAAGAAAATGTAAGAGTGTAGTAAATGAAACCATTATTTGGGGAAACAAGTAAATGGAGAGAGGGTGTGCGAGTGTGTGTGTTTGAATGTGGGGTGTGTGTATGTGTGTATGTGTGTGTGGGGTGTGTATTCTTCTGTGTGTGTGTTCTGTATGCGGGTGTGTTCTGTATGCGGGTGTGTATGTATGTGTTGGGAGGGGGAGGAGGGATGTATATGTTTTTTTGTGTGTTTTTTTTTTTTCTTTCTGTGTGGTCTGTACGAGGATATGTGAGGGTGGGGGGTATATGTTTGTGCGTGTGTTATGTACGAGGGTGTGTGTATGTGTGTGTGTGTGTGCAGAGATTGAGAGTGAGTCGTTGTATGTGTGTGTGTGTGTGTGTTGGGGGGGGGGGGTGTATATATCTGTGTGCGCGTTCTGTACGAGGGTATCCATCTGTGTGTGTGTGTGATTAAGAGAGAGTAAGAGTAAGAGAGAGTACGAGTACATAAGAGTGAAAAAGAGAGACACAGAACCAAAGAAAGAGAGAGAGAGAGAAAGGATAGCATTGAAAAGAGAATGTCTATAGAAGAACCTGTTACCAAATCACTTGTTTCCCCCGCTCGTGTGCAATCCTCTTCTCACGGTACACTCACCAAGATTAAGGGGGAGGGGGGGGGGGGGGAATGGTTTGACTGCCCCCCCCTCCCCCCCCCCTTTCTCCCTCATGTTTAGCCCCGTTAGTTTTCGGATTTTGTTTAGACGTTCGGCCTATTAGTTTGTCGATTAATATAACCTCTCGCCCCATTTCGTTGTCAGTATTAAGACCTTCCGTGCCGTATAGGTGTCATTTTTTCCTGGCGAGTAATAGCGAGTCTGTAATCTAGGAGAAAGCGGCTTTTGGCCGGGACATATTTTGATCGATACATGTACAACTTTATCTAGAAGGGGGATATCGGGGATGTTTTCTTTAGGCTTGATGGAGGTCTAGGGAGGAAACTAAAATATATATAAATGATAAATCGACCAATGAAAATACCCTTCCCCCTTTAACCCCCTCCATTCGACTGCGTCATTTAAAGGTCAGCTGTATATTATTAGAAGAGTATTTTCGTTCCTTCATCCTACGACGTAAATTGCTTCAATCTCAGTGGGTCCAGACATTTTGACTTTAACATGTCTTGAATTAGGCTCTCTGTCACAAATAATAGTTCTTTCACATAACTACTAGTCCCCCTTTGTCTTCGAGTTATTAGCCTATGTATTGGGTATTAGTTTATTATTTATCAGTTATCAGCCAATTCCTCTTTGCCCCTGACCTATTATATTAACCCCTTGAGGATCATGGCGCATTTTCTCAGTTTATTCTGGCTTTCATTAGTCGATTTTATACAGATTAGGAAGGATCTGTGGGAATTCAAAGGGTAAAGACTATCTCAACTAACCCTCTGACTTTCATATACCCTCCCTAATCTTAATATAATCGTCTAATAATAGCCAGATAATATGAAAGAAATGCGTGTTAAGTCCTCAAGGGGTTGAAATCTTCCCATATTCCTTTGACTATTATCCATTTTAAATTACATCCTTCCAACAGCCATTCCCCCTTGTTGTTATTACACACACACACACACACACACACACACACACACACACACACACAAACACACACACACACACACACACACACACACACACACACACACATACACACACACACACACACACACACACACACACACACACACACACACACACACACACACACACAAACACACACACTCTCTCTCTCTCTCTCTCTCTCTCTCTCTCCTCTCGCTCTCTCTCTCTCCTCTCTCTCTCTCTCTCTCTCTCTCTCTCTCTCTCTCTCTCTCTCTCTTTTCTCTTCTCTCTCTCTCTCTCTCTCTCTCTCTTTCTCTTTCTCTCTCTCTCTCTCTCTCTCTCTCTCTCTTTTTTTTCCTTCCTCTAACTACAACCCACTTTTGCCCCTTAGCATTACATTATTGTCCAAAAGCAATCATTCCCTCTTTGGATTTCTTCTTGCATACAAACCTTTCTTCTTCTTCTTCTTCTGTTTCTTCTTCTTCTTCTTCTTCTTTTTCTTTTTCTTTTTCTTTTTCTTTTTCTTATTTTTCGTTTTCTTCTTCTTATTATTATTATTCCTCTTTCTTCTTCTTCTTTTTCTTCTTTAATTCATTTGTGTCATGCCCCAGCCAGGGTTCGAACCCTGGATACAAAAGAATATTGTATCGAAGGAGCCGATATAAAGGGAGAGTACAAAGTGTGTGGAGGTATGACAGAAAGGAAGAGTTGGAGCTCATTGGTCTAAAGTGATCAATATATAATTATGTTCTGCGATGTTTGTTGTTGGTGAAGACAATGGTGGTGGTGATATTACTGATGGTGTTGGCTATTGATGTTGTTGTTGATGTTGATGTTGGAGGTGGTGGTGATATTTAGTGGTAGTATTAGTTATTGTCGGATTAACCCTTTTAAAATCCAATACGCATTGCCTGTCTGTTTTCCGGCTTTTATTAGACGATATTATTTTGATCAGAAAGGGTAAATAGAAGTCAGAGGGTTAATTGACATAGTCTTTACCCTCATTATTCCCACAGATCCTTCTTAAACTGTATAACACCGTCTAATGAGAGCCAGAACAAACTCTCAATATGTGTCTCATTATTCAAAGGGTTAAGTCGACCATTCTGCCTTGCCAATAGATACCTTTGAACGTCTCATGTGACATCTCTGGATTATGTATATAGTTGGGAAAATTTACAGTGACTAGCCGGTATAGTCTGATATAAATGTGTATCTATATACTGTACAGTATATATATATATATATATATATATATATATATATATATATATATATATATATATATATATATATATATATATTGTTTTCAGTTGATGGTAAATTGCCTTGTCCCCATCTTGATTTATCGGCTATTACGATGATGTAGTGAAATATGTTGGTATTTGTGAAAACCTGGCAGTAGCCTACTATGACGCAGAGACTTTTTTTTTTTTTTTTTCAAAAGGTACTGATAAATCAGCAGCTAAGGAATCCAGTTTACCATCATTGAAATATACCCGACTATAGTAATAGAACTTAGAGTCATGTGTGTTCGCTGACGGAATATTGTTCGCCTCAGTGGACGTCTCGAGGTGATAACGAGGCAATTGCTTAACATAACAAAATAAGCCATGAGAATCATCAATAATTCCTAAATTACAAAATCAATTCCCTGCCTTACATCGATAAAGCGACGTTGGATATATTGCACTATCACACATATATTTTATATAGAGTATGTTCAATGAACTCGCTTTCATTGTGCCACCTTTCTGCATGTTCAGTAATGGTACACAGGAGGCTGGGAGCTTCCATGACGTAAAAAGAACTCCGCAATAATGCACAATTGTGCTTTATATTTATATATTTTTTATTTTGTCATAATCAATTTGTACCTAGAACCCCAACTCTATGGTATTAAGTTGCTCAGGGTAAATTTCCACTAAGCCTTAACTTACAGCAGTTTAAAATCAATGGTTATAAATTCATCATTAATACAGTACACCACTAAGAATAGTTGCCTACTTAAATTATGTTTCTCTCCGTGATCTTATAATAAATCGTATGGAAATATAATGCGCATGATGGAATTACAAGTGTAATTTCTTATGCAGTGGTTAACTCATCTGATTAGTCAACTGGTAATTAAAAGAAACCACACTCGCATTTTTTTCTTACTAATTTGTCTACATACCCTTCTGTACTGGTGAAGTCTTTTTAACTTTATTCTGGCTACTATTAGACGATTTTATTCTGTTTAAAACGGGCCTCCAGCAATTAACAGGCTTCGGACTATCTCACCTAACCCTATTTACTACCACTGATCTTTCTTAAGCTGCACAAAATCGTCTAATTATACCAAGCATAACATTGATAAAACGTCGCCGGGTCAGAAGAGGTTACGATCAGGCCGAGGAGCACAACTAATGAGGCCAACTGTACATAGATTTCGTATTCATGTTATTTGTGTTTGCTTCGTCTATTATGCTATGTACAAAGAAAACTGTTTGTGATGTTCGTGTTTGTAGTTCTTTGTGTTGTTGTCAATGGTACTTGTTGTTGTGGTGCAGTGATCGTGGTACAGAGGAAATATATCAAAGGCGACAATAAAGAGAGAGAGAGAGGAGGAAAAAGTTGAGTGCCGAGAATTGGATGAAGTGGAGGGGTGAGGGAAAGGAAGATATGAGACAAATTGGACCAAGTTATCAATATATCTGCAATGTTGGTTATTGAGGATTGCGATAGTATTGATGATTGTGATTGTTGCTGCCGTTGTTATTGTTGATGATGTTATTAATCTGTTATGATGTATTTGTGGTATCTATTTTATATATTTTGTAATTATATACCGGTATATATATATATATATATATATATAATGTGTGTGTGGGTGTGTTTATTTATATTTATATTTATATATTTATTATTTGTTTTTATGTTTTATTTATTTTGCTAATAGTGCGAGCAACTTGGCGAAGGCGAAGAAACTTATTATCATGGCAAGACGAGACAAAAGAAACCACGGGACAAATTTGATATGTTATCAATATATCAGCCATCATTGTTTGTCTTATTTTTATTTTCGTGACTGCAGCGATGGTTGTATTTAGTATTTATTTGATTGTGTGGTTATTGTTGTTGTTGTTCCTGTTGTTTTTGTCAAGGTTGTTTTGTGGTGATCGTGGATGTGACAGAAGTGGTGTGAGATTTTTGTCATGGTGGTGATTATGTTAGTATTGGCATTGTTTTATTTATTGTGTTGTTGTTTATTGGAAGGATTTATGATAATGGTTGATATGATGTTAATGGTGTTGTTTTTAGTGTTGTTGTTGTTGTTATGATGGTGGCTTTATTGTTGGATATTAAACCCTTCTGTACCATTGACATCCTTGTTATTATATTTTGGTTACTACTAATTGATATGATTAAGCTTAGGAAGAATTGCTAGAGATTCTTCCTATCTCAATCAACCCTTTTAACTACCGCAGATCAGATTGAATATGCTGGTTGGGGGGAGGGGCGTCGACTGACTGGGGACAGAGGTGCATGGGGGCGGTTCGTTCGTGGCCACCCCTTCGGGGATCACGGCGTCAGGCAATAGATAGATAGATAGATAGATCCTTCCTGGGCTGCTTACAATCGTTTGAATATAGCTAGCATAATATATAACAGACGCCACTGGTACAGAAAGGGTAAATTTTAGCTTTGTTGTTGTTGTTGTTCTTGTTGTTGCTTAGGAGGAGGAGGAGGAGAAGAAGGAGAAAAGGGAGAGGAGGAGGAAAGGAGAAGGTATAGGATAAGGAAGAAGAAGAAGAAGAATATAATGAAATCTGGTTCGCAGTATTGGAAGCGGCGGAGGGAACGAACAAATATTACCACTACTGACGATAGAAATATACTCCAGTTATCAATACTCAGAGGCTGTTTATTCTGTGGATGTTGTTGTCGGTGGTGTTGTTGTTTTGTTGTTGATGCTGATGTTGCTGTTGTAGTTGTTGTTGTTGTTGGTGGTGATGCTGATATTGTTATTGTTGTTGTTGTACTGCTGATGTGGTTGTTGTTGTTGTTGTTGTTGGTAATACGATTATTGGTGCTATGGTTGTGTTTGGTGTTGGTGTCAGACGGTGTTTATTATGTGGATGTTGTTGATTCTGCTGTTGTTGATTCTGTTGTTGTTGTTTGTTGTACTGCTGATGTGGTTGTTCTTGTTGATACTGGTATTGTTGTTGGTGTCATAGGGTGTTTATTTTGTGGATGTTGAAGCTGTTTGTGTTTGTTGTTGGTGTCATAAGGTGTTTTTTCTGTGGATGTTGATGCTGCTGTTGTTATTATTGATGTTTGTTTTACTGTTGATGTGGTTGTTGTAGTTGTTGGTGGTAGTATATACTGTTATTGTTGTTGTTTGTTTGTATTTGTTTGTAGTTGTTAGTGTCAGATGCTGTTTATTCTGTGGATGTTGATGATTGTGTATTTATCAGGATGTTTGTATTATTGATGGTGTAATAATATTGTTGTTGGTGATTTTGTAAATATTATTGATGTTGTGATTGCTCTTGTTATATTCGTGTTGTGGTTGTTTGTAAGGTGGTTGTGATAGGCTTGTGATTATTGTTGTAATTGTTAGTTTTGCAGTTATATTTGTAAAGGTACTCTATAACGTATTATTTGTAAAGGTACTCTATAACGTATTATTTGTAAAGGTACTCTATAACGTATTATTTGTAAAGGTACTCTATAACGTATTATTTGTAAAGGTACTCTATAACGTATTATAACGAATGAAAGAACTAAAAGCAATATGCAAGGAATTAATTGTGTGATAAACATATATAAATTCAAAGAAACTTTAATCTCGTAAATATAGCAAGACAAAACATAGCAACATAAATCAAAGGCAAGCTGCATCTGAAAGGGAACTGAATGTCATGGCGCATCATGAGGAAAACAAATGATAAAACCATAACAATATTGTTAAGAGTATAGTACAAAAAACAAGACTTATTTTCAAGAACATGGCAAGAGGCAATTAAGACAGGGAAGAGAAAATATATCAAAGACAAAGTCAATCTAAAAGGAAATTGAATATCTTGGCATATTATGAGGAAAGAAACCAGTGGGTAAAATCAAGAAAGGAATTGTTTAAAAGAGGATAGAAGGACGAACGAAAAGAATTACTTTTGAAGACGTAACAAGAGGCAATTAAGCCATGAAAGAGAAATAAAATATGAAAGGCAAACTGAATCTTAAACAGAACGGAAAATCTTAGCGTATTATGAGGAAAGACGCAGACGGTGGAAGCCGGACTTAAACGAATGCAAAAATTAGGTCAAACGAAGAAGATCTACTTTCGAGGACATAGCAAGATGCAATTAAGAAAGAAAAATACGAAAAAATTAGAAGTGCATGTAACGGATCTCAAAGCAAATTAAATTTTATGACGGATTATTCGGAAAAACAAAACAAAACACACACACACACACAAAGTAAAGGATATAAAGAGGCTGCTTGCTTGATGGCTAACAAATAAGCTTCCCAGACTTTCTTCAAACTAAAAATGCCCACTCATACTCCGGTCAAGCGAAATTTATACATGTTTTCGATAGATCTCTACTCAGACTTATTTAATATTAAGTGGGCGTGGCTGTTTTGTTCCTTCTGGACCCCCTTCTCCCTCAATTTTAGCCCCATTTAGTTTTTATATTTTAAGACACTCGGCCCATTAGTTTGGCGATTTTAATACCTTTCGCACCATTTCCTTGCCAATTGTAAAACCTTTCGTGTTATTTAGGTGTCAATTTTTTCCTGGCGAGCGATAGCAAGCCTCTAATTTTAAGAGGAATCGGCCTTCGGCCGGGAAATTTTTCTACCGAAAACTGTACACATTTATCATTAAATGGGGTCTAGGGGGTGTATTTATAAGTTTGATGGAGGTCTACAGTAGTAGCGAAACTAAAAACAAATTATAACATACATAAATAAACACAAAAATAACCAATACCCGCCTTATATAATATACAGTACAATAACCCGTTTGGTCTTTACTTTATGAAAATATATCTATTGACTCCGATTTTCAGTTCAATTTCCTATATATTGAATTATTACGTTTTTTTCAACCAACCAGCTTCACCTCTATGGTATGGTAATTTACTTATGTTGTGATGTTAGTGGTTATCTGTGTACGGTCGCGTTAATAAGTCATGTCCCAGCTGTCATTACCTTTGGCTTGCTCTGTGCTATATTATTGTCTGTCAGATGTTGAATAGGGTGGGTAAGTGTAGGAACATATTTGTATATGTCACTCGATATGAAGAAATGAAGCTTAGTTTTTACTGATACCAATTATTGATCAAAACATACTTGGTGTCGAGACATCACTTATTAGCGCGATTGTACACTGAGAAACATAAATCGTCCATGAAGTTTCGTAAGTGGCTGTACCAAGAGCCTGAACCGGGTTGCAAATAGACTACTAGCCTCGTCTTTGCTTCCTGACCTCAATCTCTAATTTCATGCACGTAAGTAGCTCAAGGCAAGAGATGAAAGGGGGGAGAGGGAAGGAAGGAAGGTAAAAAAGGAGAAAGGTAAACTTAATAATGGTGATATTGGGGAGGATGTGGTGGATAGGAGGTGGTGAATAGGGTGTGGTGGATATAGGGTGTGGAGGATAGGAGGTGGTGGATATAGGGTGTGGTGGATATAGGGTGTGGAGGATAGGAGGTGGTGGAGGATAGGGTGAGGTGGATATAGGGTGTGGTGGATAGGAGGTGGTGGATATAGGGTGTGGTGGATATAGGATGTGGTGGATAGGAGGTGGTGAATAGGGTGTGGTGGATATAGGGTGTGGAGGATAGGAGGTGGTGGATATAGGGTGTGGAGGATAGGAGGTGGTGGATATAGGGTGTGGAGGATAGGAGGTGGTGGATATAGGGTGTGGTGGATATAGGGTGTGGAGGATAGAGGGTGTGGAGGATAGGAGGTGGTGGATATAGGGTGTGGTGGATAGGAGGTGGTGGATATAGGGTGTGGAGGATAGGAGGTGGTGGATATAGGGTGTGGAGGATAGGAGGTGGTGGATATAGGGTGTGGTGGATAGGATGTGGTGGATAGGATGTGAATTTGTTTTTATTGTATTTTCGTATCTTTTCGCCTGACAGCATTAAGGGGAGATGGGTCGTTTTTTCTAGATCCCCTTCTCCATCATGTTAAGCCCTATTAGTTTTCGGATTTTAAGATGTTTGCCCTATTAGTTTGTCTATGTTAAGACCTTCCGCCCCATTTCCTTGTCAATATTAAGACCTTTCGTGCTATTTAGGTGTCAAATATTTTCCTGGCGAACGATAGTGAGCCTGTAGTTTTGAAAGAACTGGCCTTCGGCTGGGACATTTGTCTACCGAAAAATTTACAATTTAATCTAGAAGGGGGACCTAATGGATGTTTTTTAAAGTTTGATGGAGGTCTAGGAAGGAAACTAGAAAAATAAATAATAAATGACAAACACGACCAAAAAGTGAACCATATCCCCTTAACCCCTTGAGAATTATGACGTGTTTTGACAGTTTATTTTGGCTATCGTTAGACGATTTATTCAGGTTACCAAGGATCAGAGGTGTAATTGAGTTGGTTTTGACCACCTACACATCCTTCCTAAACTGCATTAAAAATCATCTAATGATAATAAACTGTCAAAATGCGTTATAATCCTCAAGGGGTTAATTAATGTAGTCTGGCGAAAAATATGAAAGGAATATAATTATGTGAAAAGAAAAGATATGAAAAGAAAAGATATGAGAAGAAAATATTTTGAAGAGCAAATATATGAAAAAATAGAAATGAAAATAAAAGATATGAAAAGAAAAAACTATGAAAAGAAAATATTTAAAAAGAATCGATATGAAAAGAAACTATATGAAAAGAAAACATATGAAAAGGAAATAAATGACAGAACATATATGAAAAGGTATGAAAACAAAATATATGAAAAGAAGAGAAAAACAACTACGGCCGCAGTCAGAGGAAGGGAATAGCATGTCAGAATATAAAGCCAAAAAGTTGAGATGAGGTAAAGCGAGACAGAAAGTTGCCAGCCAAAAGTTGAGTAATATGAACCCAAATGAGTTGGTGGGAGATGAGAGGAAGGAAGGGAGAAAGAAAGAAAGGCGACTACTTTTATTTATGGCTTGGTTATTATTCGTAGGAGACCATTTAGTCAGTTAGTCAAAAGTTTTTTTAGTCGGTAATTTTGTTTTAGTTGTTTTATCCTGTTAGCCAGCCCATTATTTAGTTTATCAGCATAATCAGTCAGATGGTCATTTAGTTCATTGTTGTTAGTAGTATGTCAGTCGATTTTTCTTTAATTCAGTCAATCGACTGATCAGTACTATCTGTCAGTTAGTTGGTCAGTAAGGAAGGCTGACAGTTTATTAGTGTTCCCTTGCCATTTTTTCAATCAGTAGACTTATTAGTGTGACCAAATAAATATTCAGTAAGTTTGATTCCACTATATTATATATATATATATATATGGGAACGAACTTTTGTAGGTGATAGTACATCTACACTGATAGCAGTATTCTATTTGGTGAAACTTTATCAATGTTGATATGTATAAACCAATTAATTTACAACACTAATTCTTCTCGTATTTCAGGTACGAATGTCAGCTACGCACCATTAAGGATACTGCAAACTCTTGACTATAAAGGTATGTTAGGCCTCGTGTTACTGTCATTTATACCCGTCCGTCTGTCCATATACACCATACACATACCTGTCTAACTGGCAACTGATCCATTAACGTGATTGGATATCCGCCTGCTGGTATTGTGTCGATCTATAGCGACAACGAATTAATTATGTATATCTGTTTAGCCGAAACACCTCTTTCAGTATTCGATGACGCAGTTCTCACATTATTCTGGTTATCATTAAACTATTATATTCAGTTTCGGAAAGCCCTCTTGGAATCAAATAAGTAAATATTCTTGCTCCGTATCGGGGCGCTTTGCGCCCCTGTATTGAGTATGATTTAAACTGCTTTAAACTTCGTGTGTCCAAGCATTTTGACCCAACGTCCCTTGAATTTGACTCTGTCACTCTTTTGGCTATGGGGAGACACTTGTTACAGGCAACCTGCCTTTTGTCTCCTTCATGCACAAAAAAACAAGTAACAATCTGAATTGTAAACAACAAAAGGATTATTTCGTAATATGAATGTAATCTACGAATAATTACGAGAATAAAATTAATGAATGTGCCATGGTATACAGAAGTTGTTAATTCATCTATAATGACACCCTATCATTTTGTTCTGGCCTACATTAAGCGAATTTATTAAGCTAAATGAAGGGCCTGTGTAAATCAAAAGGATGATTTCCTCCCCCATATAGCCTACCTTCTGACGCACAGGTCTTCCCAAAGTGGAAGCAAATCCTAATGATAGCCTTAATTGAAAATAAATCAGTCATCCTAAGCGAAATAGATTAACACTATTATACGGTACGTGTATGCTTTCAGTATTTTAATATGAGTGTCTGATGTTAAAGGGGGTAGGGTTTATATCATGGTTTATTTTTATTATTATTTTTTTTTTTTATATATTTATTTTTTAGCATCCTCGCTACACCTCCATGAAGCCTTCAAAAACACCCCCAAGACCCCCCTTCGATAAAAATGTGTACATGTTTCGGTAGAAAAATGTCCCGCCTTCCTCCTAAAATTACAAGCTCAATATCACTCGCCGCCAAGAAAATATCGACACCTTAATGGGATGAAAGGTCTTAATATTGACAAAGAAGTGGGGGCGACAAGTCTTAAAATTGCCAAACTAATGGGCCGAAAGTCTGAAATTCTGAAAACTAATGGAGCTAAGCATGAGGGAGAACGAGGCCAGAAAAACTAACCATCCCCCCTAAAAAAAAACTAAAACCCCTAAAAACCCTAAAAACCCTAAAAACAAGCGTTCTGTTTATGAATTATTTATCTTTCTCACCCAAAATCCGCATTACGTAAACAGTGTAGTAGTGGTGCTCGACATGCTTGGCTTTTGAACTCGTAGCGTACCAGTATTATATCACTTGTATTATTATTATTAGGGGCCTTTCCTTTGATGATAGGGTGAAATCACTGCAGGTTAACTGAATTTCTAAGGCACATACACAGACACACGTACACACACACAAACGCTGTGTCTCATACATATATATATATATA
Source organism: Paralithodes platypus (assembly GCA_032716605.1). Taxonomy (NCBI): domain Eukaryota; kingdom Metazoa; phylum Arthropoda; class Malacostraca; order Decapoda; family Lithodidae; genus Paralithodes; species Paralithodes platypus. The sequence continues at coordinate 4,316,642 of CM064581.1, read as the reverse complement.
TTATACAGTATACAGTATATATATATAAATATTACCATACGGGACGGACAATGATATACCAGAACCCATTACCCAGCCACTACCACCTGGACTACCACATAATACACGATAATATATGGGCCTTGGACTCCCTAGATTATGGTGACACGCGAGCATAATTCCGTGCTAACATGATATGGTTCTTGTAATCAATATATAATTAGGGTTTACTTTGGTGTGTAAGTTCTTGTGCTAAAGATCGTGTGTGTGTGTGTGTGTGTGTGTTTGTGATTAATTGTGTAGTGCATCTCTCTATTTATATTAGGAGTTACTTCTACTTTCAATTGATCAAGGGGGACTTAAGCCACCCGAGTGTTTATACAGTCGGTATAAGAGTGTTTTAATGTTTTTTGTGTTTTCATAGACAGACACACACACACACACACACACACACACACACACACACACACATCCATCCACGCATCCATCCACACACATGCCCACACAAACACACACAGCTACCTACAGTAACAGGAAAATTATAAAGGAAAACAAAAACACAGCGCCACAACACACACATACACACACACACATACACATACACACCCACACACCCACACACACACACCCACACCCACACCCACACACACACACACACACACACACACACACACACACACACACACACACACACACACACACACACACACACCCACACCCACACACACACACCCACACACACACACACACACACACATAATTACCACAGGCTTGTTTTAGCAGCGGTAATGACTCTGCTTCAGCTGTGAACCTTTGGAGGAGGGCCAAGAACCTGGCCGAAACAAGGCTATAACAAGATGAAACTAATAGACAGATAGATAGATAGATAGATAGATAGATAGATAGATAGATAGATAGATAGGTAGATATATATATAGACAGACAGACATATAGATAGACAGACAGACAGACAAACACATAGATAAATAGATAGATAGATATATACTGTAGATAGATAGATATATAGATAGATACATACATACTGTACAGTAGCTAGCAACCTAGCTAGAGAGAGATATATATATACAGAGATACTGTAGAAAGTATAGATAGATAGACAGATAGAGGGATTGAGAGTGAGTAGGTGTGAATTACTAAGAGAGAGAGAGAGAGAGAGGTTCTGCACAATATTTGATGTACCTGGTATGCAATATATAACTCACATTATACAGAATTTGGTAGCATATAATATAGGCATTATTTTGGGCTGTAATCTAAACACTTTTTCTACGCTTACTGGATTACATTTATCATTATCATTATGATTATTTCTGTTGAGTATGATTGCTATTAAATGTGTTTCGCAATATATACCAACATAATAACACTATCTGGAAATTAATGGGCCAAACGTCTTATAATCGGAAAACTAATGAGGCTAAACGTGAGGGAGAAGGGGTAAAAAGAATCAACCATTCCCACTTAAGTAACCAAGAGACGAAGGTGGGGGGGGGGGGGGCTGCCTCGTACGTGACTCTTATACGGCCCACAACTATAATAACAGAGAGAGCGAGAGAGAGAGAGAGAGAGAGAGAGAGAGAGAGAGAAAGAGAGAGAGAGAGAGATGGGGGGGTGAGGGTGAAAGGAGGAGGAAGAGAAATGTGTGTTGACAGATCTATGAAATAATGAGTTACAAGAAATGTTCAGTATCGTAAAGACCATATATATATATGTATATAAGAGAGAGAGAGAGAGAGAGGTGAAAGTTAAAAGAATTGTTAACTGTTCCCAATATTATTTTTCCTTTGTCCCTCACTAAAGCAGACGTGCCTGTAGTACTAAACCTTATGTCCTTAAGGGGACGTTATATTGTTGATTTTTGCGTTTGTTTATTATTAACGGTACATACAGTATATTTGTTTATTATTAACGGTACATACAGTATATTTGTTTATTATTAACGGTACATACAGTATATTTGTTTTCGTTTGCTCCCTAGAATTCTATCAATCTTAAACGATATACCCCCAAGACCACCCTTTGAGATAAACGATATACCCGCAAGACCACCCTTTGAGATAAACGATATACCCCCAAGACCACCCTTTGAGATAAACGATATACCCGCAAGACCACCCTTTGAGATAAACGATATACCCCCAAGACCACCCTTTGAGATAAACGATATACCCCCAAGACCACCCTTTGAGATAAACGATATACCCGCAAGACCACCCTTTGAGATAAACGATATACCCCCAAGACCACCCTTTGAGATAAACGATATACCCCCAAAACCACCCTTTGAGATAAACGATATACCCCCAAGACCACCCTTTGAGATAAACGATATACCCCCAAGACCACCCTTTGAGATAAACGATATACCCCCAAGACCACCCTTTGAGATAAACGATATACCCCCAAGACCACCCTTTGAGATAAATTTGTTCATTATTAGGTAGAAAAAGTCCCAGCCGAAGGCCGATTCCTCCTAAATTACAGGCTGGCTATCGCTAGCCAGGAACAAATTGACACGTATATAGGACGAAAGGTTTTAAAATCGCCAAACTAATGGGGCGAAGATCTTAAAATCTCATAACTGATTGGGCTAAACCTGAAGGAGAAGTGGTCCAGAAAAATCAAATATATAATGCGTCCCCTTAACCCTTTTGGTACTGGTGTTGTCCTCTTCATTACATCATTACAATTAAACTAGAATACAACTAAAACTAAAAAGGCATTGAGTGAAACAAATAAATACTCACAAAGGAAGAAGGGGGAAGAAAGAAAGTGGGAGTTATAGCCGTATTCTTAAACATGTTGGGTGGGTGTCATCCAGCCCATAATGAACGAAGATATTGGAACTGAGTGTTAATCAATGAAAGAGAGCTTCAATTCTCCCAAGTTTTATAAGCTAACAATTTATTTCGTCTCATATCGTTCATAAAGGAGTAGGGTCTCACGGTGGGAAGGTTAAAGAATTAGAGTGAGATACAAAGAAAGATATTATATGTGGCTGCGCGCGCGCGAGAGAGAGAGAGAGAGAGAGAGAGAGAGAGAGAGAGAGAGGATGGAGAGATAAACGCTTATATTCTTAAATATTGTTTTCCCTTCGCAGCTTTCTTAATGGACGAAATAACTTGATACATGACGCTACCTTGAGAAATAGGCGTGCTAATCCTTGTACTTTCCTATTCCCACAGTATTTGTTCGGTATCAGGTGCTGCGAAGGGAAAAAATTGTTAAAGAATACCACCCAAAGTCTTTTAAAATTCGAAACGTATGATTGAGAGCGCCAAAACCAAATGAAAGGGAGTGGAAAGGAACACGATAAATCAAGATAAACATAGAGCCGAGAAAAATGTTTAAACTATTGGGTGAAGGATTGAGGGGGCAGAGCAAGAAGCGGGCGGCAAGTAAAATATTGACCAAGTGTGTGAGAGAGAGAGAGGGAGTGAGATTTTGAGTGAGAGAGGAGAGTGAGTGTGAGTGAGTGAGTGAAAATTAGAGTGTGAGAGAGAGAGAGAGAGTGAGTGAGTGAGAGAGTTAGAGTGTGTGTGTGTGTGAGATGGTGAGGATTCTGGAAGACAATGACAAAGTTTTGCGAGAGACACAACGGAGATGACATAAGACAAGTTTGGTGTGAGAGGGAGAGAGAGAGAGAGAGAGAGCGATCATGTGTATATCAGTGTGGTATACTAAAAAGCAAGAGATAAATTATTTCAGTAACTGTTGACTGATAATATATTGGGTTAATGATGAGAGAATGAGGCCACATATCTGGGTTTATTATGATATACTGTATGCTTAAATGTTAAGATGCTTGTTCTGTTTCTCGATGCTTTTATATACATTAGGTTTTAAATATGCTATCAGTATTGACCTACAAGTACATTGTTAGTTTTAGTATATGCTATCAATCTTACCCTACACATACTAATACACATCCACACTTTCACACATGGACACACACACCCACCCACATACACACACAAGCACACTCCCATCCTTACACTCACACATATAGGAAACACATGCACACACTCAAAGGAATGCATTCACTAACACATGCACACACACACACACACACACACACACACACACACACACACACACACACACACACACACACACACACACACACACACACCCGCACAACAAAGCCACCAAGACCCCCGCCGTTAGACAACAAACGGCGATAAATGGCTATAGGGGGCACCGCTCCCTCCCCACAGTATCTAGGGTGGGGGGAGGGGGGGTGGGGGTGGGGGGTCATTATTACCACCCTCCACCTTTGATCAATAACCAAGACCCCCCTCCCCACTCACTCCCCTTGGCCTCATATACACACATGCAATTATCATAATGAACACACACACACACACACACACACACACACACACACACAGACCTTCGCACTTACACTGTTGACCTAGTAAATCGTATCTCCGCTGTCATTACGTTTTGCTCACTGTGTGCTGTATAAATGTCTGTCAGATGTTGAATAGAGTGTGTAAGGATATGAACAAGTCTGAATATCTCACTCGAAACGATGAATTAAAGCTTAGATAGTGCTGATAACAATTATTGATCGAAATATATTTGGTGCCACGACATCACTTATTTGGCCGACTGTACATACTTACAATACACATGTGTATAGAGTGTGCTAAAACTATATATTTATTTTAAGTTCAATGTTAGCCTTGGGTAAGAATTATACTTCACCTTGCCCCATGGTGCTGAGGGATAGTGCGTAGAATATCCCTTTGTAGTTTAATAAGTGAATCTAAAATTAAATCATTTCACCAACGCAGTTAATTTATGTATGTATGTATGTAATGTATGTATGTATGTATGTATAGGCTCATGCACATATCCCACAGCTGGGGGTGCCGACTATAGACAGAGCCCGAACAGAATCAACCACTATACTCAATTAAAACAAAATACTACTACTACTAATAATAATAATAATAATAATAATAATAATAATAATAATAATAATCATCATCATAATAATAATAACGAAAAACAGTTATTCCTAATCTTCACAAATATATTTGTGTTTGCTATAGGGTAATTTGTCACATCTGCATTTTGTATGCTTGGCTATTATGGAAACTCGTGGCAAAATATATGATTAATTATGAAAGTCTTACATTCATGTAATGGAAAACTGGAATAGCTTTACTTATGTCCATTATGTATATAACACTCAGTGGCCAGTGTATTAAATGCTCTGCCAGGTGCACAAACTAGCGTGTAGTAAGTGGTGGCACAGTGGTAAGGCTTGGGCATGTCTTGTCACCTGGCGTGTATTCTTTCCTCTCAATGGTACAGGAATATAGTTGTTGAATATACACTATAAAATTGAACGCCTAATTGCAATGGAAATAGTACATATAGCGAGTATTTTAATCGTCGATGTGCTCTGAAGTGGCTGATTGAATGTTGATAGAAGAGATTGTCCCCCTGTCCCCTGTCTACAGTAATAACCTACACCACCACCACCACCACCACCACCACCACCTGTCTCACCTGCTCACAACACCTGTCACCCTCTATCACTATTACCTGTCTAACCTGTCTACCACGGCGATCTTCACCCCTTGGAGACCCCATAGTAGATGAGATCGGCCAACTTCTGCCCTATAAGTGTCACTGGTTTCATTAACTTCTCTATAAACTTAACTACGTCTATACTCCTAATGAACATTCAGCAATACTGGTACAGGATATGTAGCTTTGTCCTTTGATTTCTCCCACAGTCTTCTAAGGTCTCTTACGTGTCTTCACCATCTTATAACTCACTGTGTTATCTGACCTTTCTCCCACACTCTTCCAAGGTCTCTTACGTATCTTCGCCGTCTCCTTCTTTTATATTTCTTTCATATCCATATTGTGTGTGCTATCGTATTACAACCTCTCTGTTTGTTCTTTCACTTTTCTCTTATCGTCTTCCTAATATATATATATATATATATATATATATATATAGCGAGAGAGAGAGAGAGAGAGAGAGAGAGAGAGAGAATTTTAGACGATTTTACCTAGCTTAGGAAGGACGTCTACCCAATAAAAGACTACAGACTCTCTCAATTACTCCTTTTAGCTACCATATATTTCGTTCCTAAACTTCATACACTATTCTAAATGTAGCTGAATTAAATAGAAGAGACATCGCCGGTACAGAAGGGGTTAACCACTTCCCCCAACAACCCTTCCCCAACATTCCCCAGTATCCATTAAGGGGGGGGGGGGTCGTTTGGCTGGTCCCCCTTCTTCCTCATGTTTTTCCCCATTAGTTTTCACACTTTAAGACGTTCGGCCCTTTAGTTTGGCAATTATATTATAAGACCTTTCACCCCATTTCGTTATCAGCTTGAAGGCTTTTCGGGCCATTTAGGTTTCTGGTTTTCTCCTGGCGAGCGATAATAACGAGCCTATAATTTTAGGAGGATCCAACCTTCGGTCGGGATATTTTCTACTGGTTAAGGTACAAATTTATCTCGAAGGGGGATCTAGGGGGTATTTTGTAATGCTTAATGGAGATCTAGGGAGGAAACTAAAGAAAATATATGTGAATATATAAATAAATAGATTCCAAAAAATACCCACTGTCCCCTTAAGACATTAGCAGTCCATCCTGCTCGTTAGGACACTTATGTTGAAGGTAGTGCGGCAAATTAGGCTCAGATGACCTTGGTTATAGTCTGTTCATTCTAGGTTGGCCAGCAATAGTAACCCCTAACCTCTCATATCTCAAAAAGCACTAGAGTAATCGAGTAATATGGCTACCAAATAGGAAGACTTGGCTAGGGAATAGGTGTATAAATCGACAGCTTATTTGCTCTAGCCCTTTTTGAGTTACAGAGGTTATAGATAACGATTCCTGCACAACCTAGAATGAATGGATAATGTGGTGGTATAATATATATATATATATATATATATATATATATAATTTTTTTTTTTTTTTTGTATAGTTATTATAACACCCAACGTCTTCCGCATATAAGGTGGGTGTGCAGCATTTGGGCCACACCTGGTAATAGTAGGTTATATATATGCTGGGTGACCTTGAATGGGGTGGGTGTTCTATTAATTCTGTAGCAATTGGCCTTGTGTGTGTGTGTGTGTGTGTGTGTGTGTGTGTGTGTGTGTGTGTGCTTGTGCTTGTGTGTGTGTGTGTACATTATATATATGGTGTTTGTAAGCCAGTAATTGCGTCTTTGTTTGCATGATATCACTATAACATGTCATAACTGGTTCATTATAGGTTATTTATTGAAGGTTATTGATATGTAGTCCATAAAACCATTAATTACTTAAGATTAAGAATGGATAGTCTTCCCTACTTATCAACGAATACATCAAGTTCGACATTAGGTGTTCTGTATTTACTTGCCGATAATTTAGACGAACTTAGCAATTATCCAAAGTTTCACTTATAATCTTTGGTAATGGCCTTTTGAAACCAACCCTTACACAAATAACAATGCGTACAATTAAATGCTCTACAAAACATGATACTTCTATTTAGTTTGCCTTACAAAGATATATGTCAGATCAGTATCAAATAAAAGAAGGCTTTACGAATCAAACAGGTAAAATTAACACACTTACTGTATCTTTGGTTCCATGAGGTGCTTCGTAATCTGATGAATAAACAAATACATTAATTAATTAATGGTGAGAATTAATACATTAATTAATTAATGGTGAGAATTAATACATTAATTAATTAATGGTGAGAATTAATACATTAATTAATGGTGAGAATTAATACATTAATTAATTAATGGTGAGAATTAATACATTAATTAATTAATGGTGAGAATTAATACATTAATTAATTAATGGTGAGAATTAATACATTAATTAATTAATGGTGAGAATTAATACATTAATTAATTAATGGTGAGAATTAATACATTAATTAATTAATGGTGAGAATTAATACATTAATTAATTAATGGTGAGAATTAATACATTAATTAATGAATGGTCAGAATTAATACATTAATTAATTAATGGTCAGAATATATCTATACAGTAGATAATAATAAACAAAATTGAACAATTATACCGATGACGTCTGTTTCGTCTTATGCTGGTTACCATCAGTCTAGGCATTTCTGTGTTCAACTTATAACGTCATTTTAGGACTAAAAGGGGGAACTACTGTCTCAACAAACATTCTGAATAAGAGAGGTCCTTTTTATTCTGCTTAAGGGGGGATGGTTCAGTTTTTGGGCGATTTTTGCATGTATTCATTAATTTTCTAGTTTCCTCCCAAGACCTCCATCAAATTAAAAAAAAAAAAAACATCCATTAGATCCCCCTTCTGGAATTATTTGTGCATTTTTCGGTATAAAAATCTCCCGGCCGAAGGCCCGTTCTTCCAACATTACAGGGTCACTATCGTTCGCCAGGGAAAACATTGACACCTAAATAGCACGAAAGGTCTAAATATTGACGAAGAAATGGGGCGAAAGGTCTTAAAATCGACTAACTAATGGGGCAAACATCTTAACATGTGAAAACTAATGGGGCTAAACATGAGGGAGAAAGTGGTCCAAAAAACCGGCCCATTCCCCCTTAACATGATATATTTTTAGCCAAAATAAAAGGTACAAAAGGTACATAAGGTAAAAAAGGCGTCATTGTGCGGAAGAAGCTATAATTCAACTGGATTGATTCTCAACCCAGTTTCCGTAAACAACTGTTCGTCTTTATATTATCCGTTATATATATATATATATATGTGTATATATGTATATTGTGTGTGTGTGTGTGTGTGTATAGTATATAAGTTTGTCCGCATAAACACAATTTCCATAGCACTATTTCCAGCTTTACTTTTATCCATTTTCTCAGATTCTCTCGAAACTACCTTTTTCATTCGCTTTAAATCAGTATTAACCTCTCCTTGTCATTTATTCAGTTTAGGAAGAATCTTTAGCAATTATAAGCCTTCGGACTATCTCAATCAACCCATTTAACCACCACAGATCCTTCCTAAGCTGCCTAAAATTATCTAAATACAGCTAGCATAAACTACAATAGATGTCGCTGGTACAGAAAGGGTGAAACATGAGAGGGGAATTATAATCGGGTTATTCTTAGACGGTTGTATACAGTTTGAGAGGGATATGTTGGATTCAGAGGATATATTTCCGAGAGATCCTCCCTAAGCTGAGTAAAATTGCATATTGTTTGCCAGAAGATAATTAAATTAAGGGGAGATGGTTTACTTTTTGGTCGTGCTTTTCATTTACTTATTATTTTTCTAGTTTCCTTGCTAGACCTCCAGCAAGCTTAAATAGACGTCCCCTAGACCCCATTTCAAGATTGATTTGTACATTTTTCGGTAGAAAAATTTCCTGGCCGAAGGCCAGTTCTTCCAAAATTACGGGCTCACTATCGTTCGCCAGGAAAAACATTGACAACTAAATAGCACGAAAGGTCTTAATATTGACAAATTAAATGGGGCAAAAGGTCTTAAAATCGTCAAACTAATGGGGACAAGCATCTTAAAATCTGAAATCTAATGGGGATAAACATGAGGGAGAAGAGGGTCTAGAGAAACGACCCATTTCCCCTTAACCCCTTCTGTACCGAAGACGTCTTTTTGTTGTATTTCAGCTGCATTAAGACGATATTATGAAGCTTAGTAAGGATATAGAATAGATAGAAGGATTAATTGAGATAGTCTGTAGCATTAATTGAGATAGTCTGTAGCATTAATTGAGATAGTCTGTAGCATTTTAATTGAGATAGTCTGTAGCATTAATTGAGATAGTCTGTAGCATTAATTGAGATAGTCTGTAGCATTAATTGAGATAGTCTGTAGCATTTTAATTGAGATAGTCTGTAGCATTAATTGAGATAGTCTGTAGCATTAATTGAGATAGTCTGTAGCATTAATTGAGATAGTCTGTAGCATTAATTGAGATAGTCTGTAGCATTTTAATTGGTAGACGTCCTTCCAAAGCTGAATACAATCGTGTAATAGTTGGCAGAATACAATGAAGATGATGTCGTCGGTACAGAAGGGGTTAACGGACAGGCTAACACATTTTGTTGGCCATTAATTCAGTTTTTTTTCCCAAGCATGTGTTGCATGAACTATTATCGTTCTTAAGGGGAGGTATTTAGTTTGTTCCCTAGACCTCTATCAATCTTAAAATTACACCCCCTTGAGTCCCTTTCAAGATAAATTTGTACATTTTTCGGTAGAAAAATGGCCCGGCCGAAGGCCGGTTCCTCTTAAATTACTGGCTCGCTATCGCTCGCCAGGATACAATCGACACCTGAATTGCACGAAGGGTCTTAATATGGGGTGAAAGTTCTTAAAATCGCTAAACTAATGGGGCAAACGTTTTATAATATCAAAAGCAATGGGGCTAAACATGAGGGAGAAAGGGGTCAAGAAAAAATACCTCAAGTGGAGATCTCCCCTTAACACCACTAAATCCCAATGAAATTAATGAAAGCATAACATGATCCTCCGCGGATTCGAACCCAGGACATCACATACAGATCTTACACGCTCTAACCATTATACCACCAAGACAGGAAAATATTGAGTGCATGCCAACAATTGATATCCATATATCGAATACTGGATATCAATCTGGTCATGTACTCAGACCCAACTGCACTATGAACAGCGTAATGTTTATGCCAGAAAGGGAAGAACAAGGAATGGGGCACAGATATTTAGGATCCAGCCTCGCAAATGTATTGTTTCTTTACTTATAGATATTAACTAATATCGTTCTTAACACCAATTAAGTAACACCCCGTTCTTAACATTAATCCTCCATTACAAACCCCAATGCACTTGAATACATTTTCTGAACGCATATGGTCCTCCCAGGATTCGAACTCGGGACACCACACCCAGAACATAAGCATCTAAACAATTACACCTCCAACACAGCAGTAATCAAGACATCCAATATGAAGAGCTACATACTGTATGCAGGGCTACATTATGAATATCGGCCATAAATATATAAAGTCAATAGTAAGTTCTTCATTTGGTCGAGTGGATAAACCCTGCAAGCCCCACTTAAGGGGAGATTTCCACCTGGAGGATTTTTTTCTGGACCCCCCTCTCCCTCATGTTTAGCCCCATTGCTTTTGAGATTTTAAGACGTTCGCCCCATTAGTTTGGCGATTTTAAGACCCCTTGCCCCATTTCTGTCAATGTTAAGACTATTCGTGCCATTTAGGTGTCGACTTTTTCCTGGCGAGCGATAGCGAGCCTGTAATTTAAGGGGAACCGGCCTTCGGCCGGGAAATTTTTCTACCGAAAAATGTACAAATTTATCTTGAAAGGGGGTCTAGGGGAGGTATTTTTAAGCTTGATGGAAGTCTAGGGAATCAACTAAAAACCTCCCCTTAATGATATAAAGTTTGTTCTCAATCTAGCGAGCGTCACAAACCCCCCGTCCCACCCCCTCTCCCCTTCTTCCACTTTTAGAAATGCCCACCCCCTCGGAACACGTTTATCCCATTTCAGGGGTGCCCCCTTTCTCTCGGCGCCCCTTTAACGCGTTCAGCCACCTCTCCGCCGCCACCTCCTCTGTTTCCTTGATACTCTCAAAGCCCTTGCCGTTCTTTCAGGGGGAGGTAGTCGCTTTTTCTGGACCCCTTTTTCTGGGGAACAGCAACAACAACTCTCTCCCAGAATCAGTCTTTCCCTCATCCTATGACTTAAACTGCTTCAACCTCCGTGTGTACAGGCATTTTGATTCGAACGTTCCTTAATTTTGGGCCAGTCACTCTTTCAACTGGGGGAGGCACTCGTTACATGCATTTCTGCCTTTTGTCTCCCTCATCAACATTAGAAAGAAACAAAAAAATATATATATACACTTTTGACTGACATTTACTTTGATCGACCGAATATACCTGTGAAATTTGGTAATAATCCAATACATGGTCTCTGAGGAGCTTTAAGACACACGGATGTCGTAAAGGCTGGCATGTGGTGTCCAGTATGCGGGTGGGATCTGTTTGTGCGATACCACTCGGCTTACGCAGAGTTGATTAATGGTTTAAGCTAAGGCCCGTTCCTCCTAAGTTACAGTCTCGCTATCATTCGCCAGGAAAAAAGTCGACACCTAAATGGGATGAAAGGTCTTAAAATTGACAGAAATGGGGCGAAAGTTCTAAAATGTACCAAACTAATCGGGCAAACGTTTTAAAATCTCAAAAATAATAGGGCTAAACATGAGTGAGTAGCAGGTCCAGAAAAAAAAATTAAGTGAAAATCTCTTCTTAATACTAAACGGAGTTGGAGCTTGAATAATAATGTTTTGGCCTGGAACTTCTCTGGTGTGTGGATTATATATGCGTAAAAAAAAATACAGTCTAGTGAAGTTGAGAGCAGACACACACACACACACAAGCACACTCACAAGCACACACACACACACACACACACACACACACACACACACACACACACACAAGCAAGTGAATTACACATCAAGAAGAGCTACATCGTCTTGTTGCTGTGATCTGAATGATAGTGATACATAATTAATATTGGCATAGTCCATTAATTATAAGTTGGCCAGAAATGGTGATCTCTAACGTCTGTACCTCAAAAAGGGTTAAAGCATGTGGGCTGTAAATATCCACATCTATTCCCTGGCTGACTCTTCCCAAGTGGTAGAAATATTAGCTCGTTTATTCTAGTCGTTTATTCTTTATAGAGGTGAGTGGTAAGAATTGTTGGCTTACCTATAACGAATTGATGTAGGGACGTAATACAGTTAGTTTGTTAAACTAGGACTTCAGAGGATATCAACCCTTCAGGATTATTAAGCCAGCACACTGTAAGTCAAGAATAACGTTAGGACTGGAACCCCTTTTTCGAGAACTCCAGTCCCTTCGTAATACAGTGGTGATGTAGTGTCTCTCAGGCCAGGTACAGGTGCCCAGATAAGTCCTGTTCCTCGTTATCGTCTTATGTATGAATGACGAGTGTGATTTACTATAAATAACAAGTTGACTATTCAGATAAGTTAACCACTGAATGAGAAACTACCCTCGTAATGGTGTAATGTTTAGACCGTTCAAGTTATGTGTGTGATGTCCTAGGTTCGAATCCTGGGAGAATCATATGTATGTATATGTATAATATACTCGGCACCTTCCCCAGTTTTCCTATTTTTAGTTTTCACATGCCTTCATTAATTTATTTTAGGATGTTATTGGTGTTAAGAACGATGTTAACAATAATTCAACCATGCGCATTATATTTCCACGAACAAAATCACAGAGGGGAACAGAACTTATGTGGACAACTGTACATACAGTAGGTGTTGTTTACCGTAGTGCCGTGACAGTGCCCCATAACTCCCCCACACTAAGCTAAGCCTGGCCCGACACACAGTCAACATCATTACACCGACAACCTGCTTACACGGCTGGCTTCAAGGTCGGTTTTGTATAGCTTAATATATTATATCTAACTGGCTACCAAAATTCTACGGGTGCATTAACTCCTTCTTTACCGGCGACGTGCTTTTAGTTATATTCTAGCTATAGTGAGAAGAGTTCGTTTAGTTTGAAAAGGGAACTATCTTCTGTAGCCCAAACTACAAGTCCAAATTAATTATACTTGATGTCATTCGATTTCTCTCGCCCAACAGCTTACATACTTGGTCGTAGATTCCATTTTCGACCAGCCATTCGCCCAGAATCAAACAATAGTTTTAAAAAACACTTGGCAGGTCATGTTCAAATGTTGTGTTTTCAAGGGTAGGCATATATCTGGATTCGTCTCGTCGTTGCGATTCCAACGGTATATGATTTTTTTTTTAACTTAGACCATTGTTAAGGCCCAATAGGTCTAATTTTGATTTAGATCATTTATTAAGCCCAATAGGCCTAATTTTGATTTTTAAATCCTCTAAATCACCCATAGACGGGTTATTTATGTATGGATTTTGCTCAAATTTCTACCACGAGTACACTTTCACCCGCTGAATCCAATGGCACATCATTGAAATCGGACCAGTACTTTAGGATTTCGATTTTGATTTGACCTCCAGAAACGCCTGAAATGAGCACTTTTTCAACTTTAAAAGTCTTCTGTAGCGCTAACTACAAGCCCAAATTAATTGTGCTTGGTGCCATTCGATTTCTCTCGCCCAACAGCTTCCATATATGGTGGTAGATTCCATTTTCGACAAGCCACTCGCCCAGAACCAAACAATATATTTTAAATACACGTGAGTTTTATTTATAGTCCAGGCGAAAATGAGAACTTGGCAGGTCATGTTCGAATTTTGTGTTTTCAAGGGCATATATGAATTCGTCTCGTCGTTTCGATTCCAACGGTATATAATTTATTTTATTTAGACAATTTTTAAGGCCCAATATGCCTAATTTTGATTTAGACCATTTATTAAGCCCAATAGGCCTAATTTTGATTTTGAAATCCTCTTAATCACCCATAGACGGGTTATTTATGTATGGATTTTGCTCAAGTTTCTATGACAAGTACACTTTCACCCGCTGAATCCAATGTCACAAACATAATTGAAATCAGACCAGTACTCTAGGATTTTGATTTTACCTCCCGAAACGGCCAAAATGAGCCGTTATCTCAACTTTAAAAGTCTTCTATAGCCCAAACTAGAAGTCCAAAATAATGTTACTTGGTGCCATACGATTTATCTTGCCCAATAGCTTGCAAATCTGGTCGTAGATTCCATTTTCGACCGGCCATTCGCCCAGAATCAAACAATATATTTTATAAACACCTGGGCAAATCCTTGATTTTGGTCGAATTTTGACTTGTCAATATTATTACATATTTAGATTCGTCTCGCCGTTGCAGTTTCAACGGTATAATATTTTTTTAATTTTGACCAATTTTTAGGCCCAATAGGCCTATTTTAAAGATTAAAAACTCCATAGACGAGTTATTTATTTACGGAATTTTTCTTAAATTTATACCATAAGTACACTTTGGCAAGCTGAATCGAATGGCGCAAACAGAATTAAAATCGGACCATTAGTTTAGGATTTCGATTTTGACTTGGCCTTCCTGGAGGGCCCAGGGGACCGTTTTTAGGACTTTAAAAGTCTTCTGTAGCCCAAACTATAAGTCCTAGAGAATTCTAACTGGTGCCATTCGTTTTATCTCGCCGAGCTGCTTCTAGACATGGTCGTAGATTTCATTTTCGCCAAGCCATTCGCCCAGAGTCGAAAATATTTTTTCCAAAAAACCTTGGGAGATTTGCCCAGGCAAATCTTTGATTTTGGTCGAATTTTGACTTGTTTCAACGGTATAATTAATTTTAAATTTTGACCAATTTTTAGGCCCAATAGGCCTATTTTAAAGATTAAAAACGCCATAGACTAGTTATTTATGTACGGATTTTGTTTAAATTTATACCATAAGTACACTTTGGCAAGCTGAATCGAATGGCGCAAACAGAATTAAAATCGGACCATTAGTTTAGGATTTCGATTTTGACTTGGCCTTCCTGGAGGGCCCAGGGGACCGTTTTTTGGACTTTAAAAGTCTTCTGTAGCCCAAACTATAAGTCATAGAGAATTCTAACTGGTGCCATTCGTTTTTTCTCGCCGAGCTGCTTCTAGACATGGTCGTAGATTTAATTTTCGCCAAGCCATTCGCCCAGAATCGAAAATATCTTTTCCAAAAAACCTTGGGTTTTTATAAAATAAAGCCCAGGCAAATCCTTGATTTTGGTCGAATTTTGACTTGTCAATATTATTACATATTTGGATTCGTCTCGCCGTTGCATGTTTCAACGGTATAATATTTTTTAAATTTTGACCAATTTTTAGGCCCAATAGGCCTATTTTAAAGATTAAAAACGCCATAGACGAGTTATTTATGTACGGATTTTGTTTAAATTTATACATAAGTACACTTTGGCAAGCTGAATCGAATGGCGCAAACAGAATTAAAATCGGACCATTAGTTTAGGATTTCGATTTTGACTTGGCCTTCCTGGAGGGCCCAGGGAACCGTTAAACCCAAACTACCCAAGTCCTAAATAGTGTTACTTGATGCCATTCGATTTATCTCGCCCAACAGCTTCCATATATGGACGTAGATTCCATTTTCGACCAGCCATTCGCCCAAAATCAAACAATATATTTTATAAACACCTGGGTCAAGACGAAAAGGAGAACTTGGCACGTCATGTTCGAATTTTGAGTTTTCAAGGGTATACGTGGATTCGTTTTGTCGTTGCGACTCCAACGGTATATGATTGTTTCTATTTAGACCATTTTAAGGCTCAATATGCCTAATTTTGATTTAGAACATTTATTAAGCCCAATAGGCCTAATTTTGATTTTGAAATCCTCTAAATCACCCATAGACGGGTTATTTATGTATGGATTTTGCTCACATTTCTATTAGTACACTTTCACCCGCTGAATCCAATGAATCAAACATAATTGAAATCGGACCAGTACTTTAGGATTTTGATTTGACCTCCAAAAACGGCCAAAATGAGCCGTTTTTCAACTTTAAAAGTCTTCTTTAGCCCATACTACAAGCCCAAATTAATTTTACTTGGTGCCATTCGATTTTACTCGCCCAACAGCTTCCATGCATGGTCGTAGATTCCATTTTCGACCAGCCATTCGGTCAGAGTCAAACAATATATTTTAAAAACACTTGACCCTTTCTACTACCACAGATCCTTCTTAAGCTGCACAAAATCGTTTATATATAACTAGAATAAAATAAAAGAGACTTCGCCGGTACAGAAGTGGTTAAACAATGTGTTTATGTGTTTGTTAAACTTTCGAAGTTAATGATATATATTTGTATTCCGCGAACCCCCAGCAAATACGACATAATGTATCTAATAAATGTCAACTTGCAGCTAAAGGATAATATTGAAGCCAAGTGATATTTTGATTTAATCCCTTCTGTTCCAGCTACGTCTTTTTCATTATATGCTGGCAACTATTAGACGATTTTAGTCAGCTTAGGAAGGACGTGTACCAATCAAATGGCTACAGACAATATCAATTTATCTTTTTAGGTGCTATATATCCTTCCTAAGCTTCATAAGATCGTTTAACAATTGCGGCACATGCATTACAATACACTTTCATCAGTTTTGGCAACTACTTCACACGAGGAATGGATGTAGAGGATTGCATGGATGGGTATGCTTGGAAACATTTTTCCTGTATTCCGTAATGTGTAACAAACAGCAAGTATTTTGTCTTATGAGTAACCGTCTTGGTGGTGTAATGGTTAGTGTATAATAATGTTGTGTGATAACCCAAGTTCGAATTCCGGTGGATCACATGTTTGCTTTCATTAATTTCATTGGAGGTGTTTGGTGTTGTGGTGAAATTAATAAAATATAGATATACACAATTCGTCATGGGACACATGCAGAGAGAGAGAGAGAGAGAGAGAGAGAGAGAGAGAGAGAGAGAGAGAGAGAGAGAGAGAGAGAGAGAGAGAGAGAGAGAGAGAGAGAGAGAGAGAGAGAGAGAGAGAGAGAGAGAGAGAGAGAGAGAGAGAGAGCGATACTAAATATGTCATGCTCTCTCACAAACACACAGAACACACACACACACACACAGACACACAGACCAATTAATCGTCACATTCAACATGGCTCTATTTTCCACGTGACTGGGTTTAATGGCGTTATTTTCACGGCAGCCTAGCCCTGGTCATTATTACTGCGGTAGTGGTGATTTGGTGCTGAGTGGTGATGAGGGTTGAGTTGGGATGTATTTGGTGTTGTGGTGAGTAGTGGTGATTACGGTTAAGTGTGGATGTATTTGTTGTTGTGAGTGGTGGTGGTGAGAGGTGGTAATGTTTGTGGATGTATTTCTTGTGGTGGTGGTGAGTGGTGGTGATGGTTGAGTATGGGTAGAAGGTAGGTCAACTGTGGATAGAAGGCAGGTCAACTGTGGGTAGAAGGCAGGTTAACTGTAGGTAGAAGGTAGGTCAACTGTGGGTAGAAGGTAGGTCAACTGTGGATAGAAGGTAGGTCAACTGTGGATAGAAGGCAGGTCAACTGTTGGTAGAAGGTAGGTCAACTGTGGGTAGAAGGCAGTTCAACGGTGGTTAGAAGGTAGGTCAACTGTTGGTAGAAGGTAGGTCAACTGTGGGTAGAAGGCAGGTCAACTGTGGGTAGAAGGCAGTTCAACGGTGGGTAGAAGGTAGGTCAACTGTTGGTAGAAGACAGGTCAACTGTGGATAGAAGGCAGGTCAACTGTGGGTAGAAGGTAGGTCAACTGTTGGTAGAAAGTAGGTCAACTGTGGGTAGAAGGCAGGTCAACTGTGGATAGAAGGCAGGTCAACTGTGGATAGAAGGCAGGTCAACTGTGGGTAGAAGGTAGGTCAACTGTTGGTAGAAGGTAGGTCAACTGTGGGTAGAAGGCAGGTCAACTGTGGGTAGAAGGCAGGTCAACTGTGGGTAAAAGGCAAGGCAGGTCAATCGTCTATTAGTAGCCACAATATAATGAAAAGTAACACCATCCATCCTGAAAGTAACACCATCCATCCTGAAAGTAACACCATCCATCCTGAAAGTAACACCATCCATCCTGAAAGTAACACCATCCATCCTGAAAGTAACACCATCCATCCTGAAACTAACACCATCCATCCTGAAAGTAACACCATCCATCCTGAAAGGCTATGGGTCGGGCAGGTCAAGGCTGGAGCAATTGTGGCAGTTCAAAGTGTGGGTTGTTGGTAGGTCGAAGTGTGGTTACCAGGTAGGTCAGGTGTGGGTTGTGGGGATGAATGTCAGCCGTGGGAAGGAAGGTCGGAAGGTCGGAGGTAAAGAGTATCAAACGAAAGCCGAGTTCAATATTTATAGTCTTTTTTTATTGTATATGTCAAGATAATAGTGTGGGTTATAGTTCAAATTATGTCTTTGGAAGTGATTAATCCCTTCTTTACCGGAGACGTCATTTAAATTGTATTCTAGCAACATTTAGTCGATTGTTTTCAGTTTAAGAAGGGCCTCCAGGAATTAACAGGCTTCGAACTATTCTAAATAACCCCTTTTACTACCACAGAACCTTCTTGAGCAGCAGATAATCGTCTAAATAGAGCTAGAATAAAACTAAAAATACGTCGCGGGTACAGAAGGGGTCATATTTTATTGGTAATTTTGTGTTTGTATTATTATTATTAGTATTATTATTATTATTATTAGTAGTAGTAGTAGTAGTAGTATTTGTATTAGTATTAGTATCTATATTTTTAATTTTTCTTGTATTATTCATTCAAGTCTTCAAACAAAATTGCTCCGGTTTGACTGACTCGTAGGTAAAGAGCCAACACTGGTATTTCAACAGACACTTGGTATTTGCACTTGGGAAAGGTGAGAAGTGGCGGGGTTGACAGTGAGCGACGTACAGAAAGGTGGTGGGTGAAGAGAGGTAAAGGCAACAGGCTTATGTGCAGTCGGCCTAATAAGTGAGGTTTCGGCACCAATTATGTTATGATCAATAATTGGTATCAGAAATATTTACACGTGATTTCTTCTTTTCAAGTGAGATATACAAACATGTTTCTACACTTACCTACCCTATTCAACATCTGACAGACATTAATACAGCACAGAGCGAGCCAAACGTCAAGGCAGCTGAGACTTTACTTATTAGCGCCACTGTACAGCTGCCCACGGGAGTTCTGTACCTCTCCGAAATATTGTACAGTTGGCCAAAGAAGTGATGTCTCTGGTGTCATTACGCTTTGCTCGCTTTGTGCTGTATTAATGTCTGTCAGATGTTGAATAAGGTGGGTTAAAATAGGAACATGTTTGTATATCTCACTCGATAACGATGCACTTATGCTTAGATAGTGCTGATACCAATTATTGATCGAAATATACTTGGTGCCGCAACATCACTTCTTTGGGCAACTGTACATAGATATATAATTCGCATGTTGAGTTATGTTTCTCTCCGTTATCTTATACATAGAAATATAATGCGCATGTTTGAGTTAATAAAGAGAGACTATACTTGATCTCTTTCGCAGTTTGTATAGCAACTGCTATTCGTGCTAAGTGTTAATTTGTTCTAGACAATATAATAATGTACACTCGGATGCCATAGTCTCTAGCCCACTCATACAAATTCGTGGGCTTCGCCTATTTCTAATTATGGAAGTTTATCTTTGGAAACGAATTAATGAGTGTAACTTTATATACATCAACTACAAAACTATACTTTACTTTTCATTGAAAAGCAAGTTAGATTTAAAATTCAATTCAGATAAATATGAATGCATAGATAAACACATAAGGGGTCCGCGACTTTTTTGAGTGGGATCGAGACTATGGCATGTGAGTGTACATAAACAGATATAGTAGTGAGTTTTACAGTCTTCGGTGAGTTATCGAAGCAAGCCTAGACTCTTAGTTACTGGACAGTCTGGAAAGCTCCATAAAATAATCTAGTATTAGCTAGAACATTCGGAGACAACCTATGATTCAACTCAATTAATCATTAGAGGAGTTACATATACTACAGAATTATTTTATATATTTTGAAAAACTATATCAAATATATCTATCTCTATCTCTATCTATATCTATCTATATCTATCTACATCTATCTACATCTATCTACATCTATCTACATCTATCTATCTATCCATCTATTAATTTATCTATCCATCTATTAATTTATCTATCTATCTATCTATCTATCTATCTATCTATCTATCTATCTATCTATCTATCTATCTATCTATCTATCTATCTATCTATCTATCTATCTATCTATCTATCATCTATCTATCTATCTATCTATCTATCTATCTATCTATCTATCTATCTATCTATCTATCTATCTATCTATCTATCTATCTATCTATCTATCTATCTATCTATCTTCTATCTATCTATCTATCTATCTATCTATCTATCTATCTATCTTTAAAGCCATACACCGAACATTAACTGTCTAAATGGTAGAGTAAGGTTATAATTTACTTGCCAGGATACAATAGCAATATATTAAGCGATGCACACTACGACGTGTGGACAACTGTACATAATTATAAACTCCTTGACTACGAAATGTGTTTCTTAGCTGAAGTCGAGTCTTACGTAGGTTTAAATAATATCCCTCTTCGTTTTGAAAGAGTTAAAGGTGACGAAAGACAATGTAGTAATGCCATGAGAGAGAGAGAGAGAGAGAGAGAGAGAGAGAGAGAGAGAGAGAGAGAGAGAGAGAGAGAGAAAGAGAGAGAGAGAGAGAGACTGCAGTGTGGAGGGACAACTTTAATATTTCCGATACTGAGGCGGCTTCAGGCTAATTATAAGGTCATTATAACACAACACACACACACACACTTTCTTACATACACATACACTTTCTCACACACACATATACACTTCCTCGCACACGCACACACCTTCTTACACACACACACACACACACTTTCTCACATACACACACACACACACACACTTTCTCTCTCTCACACACACACACACTTTCTCTCTCTCACACACACACACATACACATTCTCTCTCTCTCACACACACACACACTTTCTCAGACACACAAACACACACACACACACCTCCTTAGGCAGAGTTCAGGGAGGAGAGTGGAAGAGGCGGGGGAGGGGGGGGAGGGGAAGGGAGCAGTTACAAAGATTTACTAAGATTAGCTATTATCAAAGAAATTGTGAACCATTGCCAGGAGATAAATTAATTGTTCACACATTGTACAGTGCATTATTGTCATTGCCAAGTAGTATCTTCCGTATTCTATTCTTAAAATGTCCTAATGAAAGCTATTTAACCTTTCTGAGGGAAGTTGTTCCAAATAGAGCAGAGCTTGCGTGTCCCAATTATATATATATATATATATATATATATATATATATATATATATATATATATATATATATATATATATATATATAATACTGTATATATGTGTAAACCTGTGCCAAATGTATACGAGCTAAAGTCTCCCATGCTCACAGTTATAAACACAATGTAATTCAATTATTTAAAATATGGTCCATGTATTGAATATTTACTTGGCCATTAACAGAACGATTTAAAAACAGGTTAGATAAACACTGTCCATATTATAATTGGCATCAGTTTGACAGGCTTTGTATACTAAGCAACAACAATTGCTGTCCAAAAGTGCTCCAAACCATATTTATGGTAGTATTGAATTAACACTTTGAATATTATTACGCATTTTGACAGTTTATTCTGGCTATCATTAGACGATTTTGTACAGATCTGTGGGGATTTTAAGGGTAAAGACTATCGCAATTAGCCCTCTGACTTCCATACACCCTCACTAATCTGAATAAAATTAATCGTCTAATAATAGCCAGAATAAATAGATAGAATACTACATAAATGCGAAATTTGATCGTGATAACGCAGTTTTCAATCGAAAAATGTACAAAATTATCTCTAAGGGGGTCTAGGGAGGGTTTTATGTTTGTATTTATTTTGTTTTGTTTATTTATTATTATTTTGTTTTGTAAGCTTGATGAAGGTCTATAGAGGAAGCTATAATATATATATATATATATATATATATATATATATATATATATATATATATATATATATATATATATATATATATATATATATATCCAAAAAATATCCACTGTCCCCTTAAAGGAATTCCTTGAGCCAACTGTACATGATACGTGCGACGTGCCAAGTTTAACTGACAATCCTGCTATGATACATATCCTTGCTTGATTAGTGCGGTGTGTCTCATCAAATATTTGGGTGAACAGGTGTTGTGTGTGTGTGTGTGTGTGTGTGTGTGTGTGTGTGTTTGTGTGTGTGTGTGGTGTGTGTGTATGCGACAGACAGACAGACAAATTAGATATTTAATGATAATGTACGACAGGCTGGGAGAGAGGTACCCTGACCAGGATTTGAACCCACTCACTCCAGGTATATTTGAGAGAGCCGGGCACCGTAACCACTCGGCCATGAGCGGATAAAAAGAAAGCAACCTTAATTCTTATTTGAAGAACCAGGTTATAGTCTCGTGGAGGACTATGCCTTCGAACACGTAGTGAGTTTTTAGACTTCAGTCATGACTATTTTACACCCCCTCCCCCCTCACCCCCCCCCCCCTCACCCCTCGCCAACTAGGCTAAGTGATAGGATTGTAATCGTCCTGGTACCAGGACGATTAAAATCGTATCTCTACCCAAATGAGCGGACATTAAAATGTAATGGTTTCCGTATGCTACAAGACGAACCCTTGGCACTAGTTGGTACAATGGAGTGCTTTTTGGGACTCCCCTGTGCGTTTCACCCATTCATGTGTTGATTTTTTTTTCTGAACGGGCGATTGCGAGCCTGCATCGGATACATATAGTGAAAGAAACTGTTTATTTCGATCTGAGATTAAATTGCAATTACCTCACCTTAATTACTCTGCTATTACGAAGAAAAATATGTTGTTGATTATGAAAACTCGGCATTTATATGATGCAGAGACTCAGTATTTGCGTATTTGTATGATGCAGAGACTCAGTATTTGCGTATTTATATGATGCAGAGACTCAGTATTTGCGTATTTATATGATGCAGAGACTCAGTATTTGCGTATTTATATGATGCAGAGACTCAGTATTTGCGTATTTATATGATGCAGAGACTCAGTATTTGCGTATTATATGATGCAGAGACTCAGTATTTGCGTATTTATATGATGCAGAGACTCAGTATTTGCGTATTTATATGATGCAGAGACTCAGTATTTGCGTATTTATATGATGCAGAGACTCAGTATTTGCGTATTTATATGATGCAGACTCAGTATTTGCGTATTTATATGATGCAGAGACTCAGTATTTGCGTATTTATGATGCAGAGACTCAGTATTTGCGTATTTATATGATGCAGAGACTCAGTATTTGCGTGTTTATATGATGCAGAGACTCAGTATTTGCGTATTTTTTCCATTAGTATCTAGAATTCAGTTGATAAGGAATTCAATTTACCATCAGCTGGAAGAAAACATACGAAAATTACCAATACGATTTGTAGATAAGGTTATGGAAGTAATGTACAAGACACTGATAACCACATGGAGAAGTTATGTACAAGACACTGATAACCACATGGAGAAGATCACCGGTATTGTTAACTATTTGAAGATTCGGACACATTTTGACACTTTATTCTGGCTATCATTAAACGATTTTAAATAGTTTAAGAAGGATCTGTGGGAATTATAAGGATAAAGACTATCTCAATTAACCCTCAGACTTACATCTACCCTTCCTAATCTGAATAAAATCGTCTAACAATAGCCGGAAACCATAAAGATATGCGCATTGGATCTTGAAAGGGTTAATCCTTCACATTGTGACGGTAAACCCGAGCCTGGGGTTAAGGGGGTCACCGTTTTTGTTTTATCTTTCTCTCCTTTTCTCTCTTTCCCTGGCATGTATCCATTCGGCCCCATTCAGCCAACTGTATTAAGACGTTTATCCCCATCCAGATGTCGATTTATTTCTGGCGAGCGATAGCGAGCCAGCATTGTATGGAGAAATCCGGCTTTGCCGGAGAAATTTTTCTATCGAAAAATGTACAAATTTAGTTTGCTGTCAAAACAAAAATATATACAGTATATATATGCTGGCTCGCTACCGCTTGCAAGGAAAATGTTAACACCTGGATGGGGGTTAACGTCTTAAAACAGTATGCTGAATGAGGCCGAATGGATACAAGCCAAAGAGAGAGGGAGAGAAAGAGAAAAAAGAGAGGTGGGCTCCCTTAAGGGGGAAGGGTTTATATTTTGGTCGAATATTTCGTAAAAGTGTTTAGTTTCCTCCCTAGACCTCCATCAAACTTTAAAAAAAAAAATCCATTAGATCCCCCTTCTAGAATAATATGTAAATTTGTCTGTAGAAAAACGTCCCGGCTCTTCCCAAATTATAGGCTCACTAACGATCGCCAAGACAAAAAATGACACCTAAATAGCACGAAAGGTCTTAATATTAACAGATAAAAAGGTCGTAAAATCAACAAACCAATGGGGCAAACATCTTAAAACCTTAAAACTAATGGGACTAAACATGAGGGAGAAGGGGACCTAGATAAACGACCCTCTTCCCTTAACAAGCGAAGATATTTGAGCAGCTTCCGAAACTATGTCATTATCCTGCGACTCCTGGAGCCTCTAATGGTCGACCCTCTCTCTCTCTCTCTCTCTCTCTCTCTCTCTCTCTCTCTCTCTCTCTCTCTCTCTCTCTCTCTCTCTCTCTCTCTCTCTCTCTCTCTCTCTCTCTCTCTCTCTCTCTCTCTCTCTCTCTCTCTCTCTCTCTCTCACTCTCTCTCTCTCTCTCTCTCTCTCTCTCTCTCTCTCTCTCTCTCTCTCTCTCTCTCATTCGTTCATTCAT
The DNA here is from genome assembly GCA_032716605.1 of Paralithodes platypus. Taxonomy (NCBI): domain Eukaryota; kingdom Metazoa; phylum Arthropoda; class Malacostraca; order Decapoda; family Lithodidae; genus Paralithodes; species Paralithodes platypus. The sequence continues at coordinate 4,291,230 of CM064581.1, read as the reverse complement.
TTATTCGTTCGATTGTTCTATATTTCTGTATTTATCTATCTTACAATCCTTTCTCGATATATACATGTAATTTAGTATATCTTAATGAATGTATGTATATATAATTGAACGAATGAATACGAATCGAGTTTAATCAAAGCAACATTCAAACACACCGATGCATATAATTTAATATACAGTATGCTTATGGACAGAGATTATGTTGATTCACACTGATACAAGGTCATAAAGTAATTTACGTAAGTGAAGCTAATGCTGTTACCTACTATATTATATTATATCGAAGTTGCATAATAAATCGTAGGCAGTGTCCACCATTCTTTAACTGTCTTCGTGGTGCGATGCATAAGGTGTTGATTTTCGGTGTGAGCATCCTGGATTCGAATCCACGGACTGCCACATGTGTTTGTAAATTTCATTAATCGATTTTAGGAGTATAGTTGGTTGTTGGAAGGAACATAATAATTATACTTAGATTATTAGTAGAATGTCCATGCAAGTATATAAAGAAACCAAATGATCAGCCGTTGTCGATATGTCCTCCGCAGGCAAGTACATATTATAAACACGATTAATCATCTAATGGTAACCAGAACAGGATGACAATTACGTAATGGTGGTGAAGGGGTTAACATTCATAACAACTACCTATACCCCGTTCCAAATTGGTAGGCCAAAAATCGTGAACCCTAGCCTCTGTAACTCCAAAAAGGTCTAGCACAAATGGGCTGTAAATCTCCACAAAAAATTCCCTGGCCGACCCTTCCCAAATGATAGAAATATTAGGTGGATTACTCTAGTCGTTTGTGAGTTATGGAGGTTAATTTTCAAGAGTGTTTTGCCTACTCACTTGGAATAGGGCATAGAAATACGGCAGATCTATAGTAATATCCGCCCACAGAGATTGGAGTTTGTCTTGTAAAGCCTCTGTCACACGAGCGGTTTATGCAAATTTTGCATGAACAAGTTTTTTCCCGTATTATTTTGGGACTTTTTCACACTGGTATCGGCAACAAAACTGGAGGTAGATTATGTTAGGCGGCTGAATTATGATAAAGTGTAATTTCTGAAGCTTCCAGACCATAATTGCCCGTAAAAATTGCTCGAAACATTGGTCATGTGACACCAGCTTAATACCGGCCATAGAGCGATTGGAAAAAGTCTGGAGCAACGAAGTATATTCCATCGATTAGCAGGCTGAGCTATGAGGACCGGCTGAGAGCTCTCGGATTTTTCAGTTGGAAACGCTTGATCTACGAGGCCCACTTTGTGAAGTCTTTAATTTTAACCCTTTCAGCACCATGACGCCTTTTTACCGTTGATTCTGGCTATAATAAGATGACTTTATGCAGTTTAAGAAAGACCTATATGTAATTTAGAGGGTTTAGTGAGATCGTATTTACCCCTTTGAGTCGTATAGGTCGATTATAAACTAATGAAAATCGTCTAATGGTAACCAGAATATGATGAAATCTACATGATGGTGGTGAAGGGATGTACCAGGCTGAATAACTCGCTCGAATTATCCACCATCCCCTCCCTTTGCCCCTTTTCCATATTATTACATGTTACAAATTACACGTAGCTATAGCTGTAATTTTTTGAAATATTGAAGTTTCTTTGTAGCTCCAAGTAACACTGTCCTTTGTCTCTTCTATCCACTCCCTCTCCTCTCCACTCCCACTCCTCTTCTCTTTTCCACTCCTTTCTTTTGTTGCTTTTTTTTTGTTTACCTGCTGCCTTTTTCCTCTTCTCTCTTTGCCACTCATCTCTCTTTGCCTCTCTTCTCTTTTGTTCTCTTTCTTTGACTCTTATATTGTTCTCTTTTCTGTTTGCGACTCTTCTCCTTGCCTCTCCTCTTTGTTGTTCTCTCTCTTGTGTTCTCCTCTCTCTTTGACACTTCTCTCTTTTGATCTCCTCTTCCTTTTAACTGTTCCTCGTTTGTCCTCTTCTATCTTTGCCACTCCTCTCTTTGCCACTCCTCTCTTTGCCACTCCTCTCTTTGCCACTCCTCTCTTTGCCACTCCTCTCTTTGCCACTCCTCTCTTTGCCACTCCTCTCTTTGCCACTCCTCTCTTTGCCACTCCTCTCTTTGCCACTCCTCTCTTTGCCACTCGTTTCATTTGTTCTCCTCTCCTTTGTTCTTGTCTTTGTTTTCTTTTCTCTTTTGTTCTCCTCTTCTTTGTAACAGCTCCTCTTGTATCCTCTGGCAGCTCCTCTCCGCCCCTCTTCTCTCCTTAGCTCCCTTTCTGTTCCTCAAATCCTCTATAATCCCTTCTCCCCACGTCTCTCTCTCTCTCTCTCTCTCTCTCTCTCTCTCTCTCTCTCTCTCTCTCTCTCTCTCTCTCTCTCTCTCTCTCTCTCTCTCTCTCTCTCTCTCTCTCTCTCTCTCTCTCTCTCATAGTTTTTGTGTGAGTTACTGAAGAGGAACGTGTGTTATTATTCCACAAGCCTCCGAGGAAACGGTGTGGCGAGATGCTGACCATTCATTTTGGTTCTTTTTTGTTCTTACTAATGTTGGAGTAGGATATGTGTCTGCCTTTTGTGTGTGTGTGTGTGTTTGTGTGTGTGTGTGTGTGTGTGTGTTTTGTTGGCAATACGTCTCATGTGTGTAGGTAAGGATATCTTGTGTGGTATGTGTGCGGGTGCTTGCTTGTTGCTTATGTGTGTGTCTGTGTGTGCGAAGTTGTGTATAGTGTGTGTATGTGTGTGTGTTTGTGTCTGTCTGTCTGTCTGTCTGTGCGTGTGTGTGTGTCTGTCTGTGCGTGTACGTGCGTGTGTGTGTGCGTCTGTGTGTGTGTGTGTCCATGCACTAATCCGACCAAACTTTTTAATTCCATTCCCTGAAACCCAAAGTCCCTCGGAATTTCGAACTAATTCCCTCACGACAAGAAAAACAGATCATTTGCTAAAGGGACGGTAAACTCGATATTTACCCTTCATATTATTAATTATTTGTATCTATATTATTATCATTATTTAGTTATTACATATATTTATTATAATTTGTCTTTGTTATTATTATTATTATTAGTAGTAGTAGTAGTAGTAGTAGTAGCAGTTGTTGTATTAATAGTATTTTATGTTTTATTTGTTCTACTATCAGACGATTTTGCTTTGAATACGAATGGCCTAAATTAATCAAAGGGCTGATCATTTGATCGTTTAGCCCTCACACTCTGACGATTAATTATGCTATACTCTACCGGTGACGTCCCTTCCATCATGTTCTAGATACTATTAGACGATTAATTAAGCTATACTGTACCAGTGACGTCCCTTCCATCATGTTCTAGATACTATTAGACGATTTTGATAAGCTAAGGAAGGATCTGTCGCAGCTCAAAGGATCAAATGAGACAGTCTGTCGCCTTTTATAAAGGGTAGACGTCCTTCCTAAGCTGAATAAAATAGTCTAATAACTGCCAGACTATAATAAGGACGTCACCGGTACAATATGGGTTAAGGGGAGATCTCCACTTGAGGGATTTTTTTCTTGACCCCTTTCTCCCTCATGTTTAGCCCCATTACTTTTGATATTATAAAACGTTCGCCCCATTACTTTAGCGATTTTAAGAACTTTCACCCCATATTTAGACCTTTCGTGCCATTCAGGTGTCGATTTTATCCTGGCGAGCGATAGCGAGCCTGTAATTTAAGAGGAACCGGCCTTCGGCCGGGAAATTTTTCTACCGAAAAATGTACAAATTTATCTTGAAAGGGACTCAAGGGGGTATAATTTAAAGCTTGATGGAGGTCTAGGGAAGAAAGTAAATACCTCCCCTTAATAGAATCGTCTGGAGGTCACCGGAATACGTATACACTCTCCTGTTTGTATATATTGAACTCCTTAGGCTGATTATGGCTTTACGAATTAACCCATTCTCTATCGGCGATGTCCTTTTCATTATAATCCGGCAATTGGTAGACGATTTTCTTCAGCCTAGGAAAGATGTCTACCCATTAATAGGCTACAGATTGTCTCATATAATCCCATATATCTTCCCTAACCTTTATATAATCGTCTAAATAGAGCTGAAATCAAAGACAAAAGACGTCACCGGTACAGAAATAATAAGTTTTAGAAGGACCTGTTGATGGCAAGAATGTAAGACTTAATATTTTGCTTTTTACGATGCTAAGTCAAATGTATCGTCACTGAATGATATGCATAATTATACATTTAATACGATTTGCATCTCATTTAAGCTAAAAGTAATGTTCATTCATTTAAGATCAGTTAAGTATGCAGCCTAATACTATGGTAAAGTATTTTATTCAGAAATTCAATGTTAATTCCTTGTTGTTTCTTCCTTAACAGTTTCGATGGCGACATGTGTATTTATTATTTCTTTGTTTCATATTCGATTGACTTTGAACATTTGTATTTAGTCAAATATGTGTCCAATATGTTATAGTGTGATCAAACAAGGATACTATATACCTGAATAACATATTTTGGAAATAAATAATTAATATATATTGGTTGCCACAATAAGATCAAAGAAATAATATTCTGGAGCGGTCGAATTTGCACCGCTTAAGGGGAGATTTCCACTTGAGGGATTTTTTTCTTTACCCCTTTCTCCCTCATGTTTAGCCCCGTTGCTTTTGAGATTTTAAGACGTTCGCCCCATTAGTTTGACGATTTTAAGAACTTTCGCCCTATTTATGTCACTTTTAAGACCTTTCGTGCCATTTAGGTTTTGATGTTTTACTGGCGAGCGATAGCGAGCCTGTAATTTAAGAGGAACCAGCCTCCGGCCTGGACATTTTTCTACCGAAAAATGTACAAATTTATCTTGAAAGGGGGTCAAGGGGGTGTAATTTCAAGCTTGATGGAAGTCTAGGGAACAAACTAGAACCCTCCCCTTAAGCTTATGTCTCCTGAACACTTTTTCCGGCTATTTTCGATGAGTTTTTTTTTTTTTTTTTTTTTTTTTTTTTTTTTTTTGGGGGGGGGGTCGTATTGTATTCAGCAATTAGACATAATGTAGATTACGTTAGGATGCTGAGCTTTGATATCGCTTACATTTTGAAGCTGCCAGACTAAAATTGCTCGTATCTGTTGACATAAAATCACTTTAATTGACACTGCCTTTATATGACAAATACTTATATTTATACGAATATTTCTTATAGATTTTTGAAAGACACGCACAAGAAATTATCATGTGAATAACTGATGGCAGCTACAATAAGCTAATAAAATATAAATCTTACTTAAATGGATATTTCTTATATTTCCTTATATAGAGATTTCTGAAAGACACGCAAGGGATCACGGAGTCCGGCAACATACAGTAGTCAGATAGATAGATAGATAGATAGATAGATAGATAGATACAAATAAGATAATACAGTAAATTATAATCTTTACCCTTTTACTCGTTCCCTTTCCACCGTCGCCTGGTTCTACGACCTTCATATCTTGGAAACCGACATCGTAATTCTGGCGTGAGTGAAATATTTGGACATTCCGAGGGCCGCCGGGATTCAGAAGACGGGTTCTTAAAGTTTGTGCGGATTAGCTCACTGACACTAATACTCTCTCTCTCTCACACACACTTTTAGGCACTGGCACACACACACACACACACACAAGCACACACACACACACACACACACACTGTTTAGGCACTAGCATACGCACATATATTCACGCTCTCATACATACTTTGTAAACACATACACACGCACTCATGCGCACAAAAGCATCTATATATTATATATATATATATATATATATACCCACATTCACAGACACTGCTTAGACACTGACACACACATTAATATTCGCGCACTCATACACACCCACCAGGCAGAAAGACAGACACAGAGAGAGAGAGAGAGAGAGAGAGAGAGAGAGAGAGAGAGAGAGAGAGAGAGAGAGAGAGAGAGAGAGAGAGAGAGAGAGAGAGAGAGAGAGCGAGAGAGAGAGGGAGAGAGAGAGAGAGAGAGAGAGAGAGAGAGAGCCAGCCGGTATGGAGTGCGTTAATGAATGTGATAATTAAGGTATAACGCGACAAAATCTTATCATCATTTTGTTGGCAACATATGATGACAACCTCCCCCCCCCCCCCTATCTGCATAAATGGTTTTACCATGATAAAGATTTGCTTTATTTCAATTATACTTGCTATGTTGTATGTTGGATCCACAAGCTCTATTACGTTCAGTATTTCGCAATAATCATATATATTTCCTTGGAACACAGCTCCCAAGAATGATACAGTGGGAGTTTGAAATTCCTGAACAATTTTCCGTGGTACAAATATGAGACACTAACGAACTATTTTGATAAACTGCCTGAACCGCAAAGATCAAATGACTGGGGTTCAATAGTTAGCGTTCACCGTCTCGTTATCGTTAGGAGGTGTTTAAGTTCTCCTGACGACCGCGAGTGTACAGTTGGCCACGTACAATTGTATATACACACTATGCTTGTAAGTATGAAGGGGAAATGTGTACGATTAAATTAGAAGGGAATTTCCTAATGCAGTATTAATATATGTTTATCTAATTAAGGGTTTGTATAGCATAACATTCTTGTCACACTGTTTCTTTGCATACATACAATCGCAGAGTGGAGGAAAATGTATGTGGCCAACTGTACATATGGGGAGATACGTATTCCACTAAACCTTCTTGATTTATGGGGGGGGGGGGGAATGCTATTTCTCCCTCATGCTTAGCCTCATTGCTTTTGACATTTTTCTACCGAAAAATATACAAATTTATCTTGAAAGGGGGTCTAGGGGATGTAATTATAAGCTTGATGGAGGTCTAGGGAACAAACTAAAAACCTTCCCTTAAGTTTAGCCAAGGTTAATCCAATCACGTAATTATTTGCAAGAGTTCATTAATCGAAATTATTTGACTTAGCTTAAGTTAAGTTAGCTAAGTTAGTTATACAACATAATCTTAACCGAAACGTATCCACTCCAAATCTAACTTAACTTGGATTAACCAAATGTTATCACTAATTCTGATGAATTAAGTTAACTAGCAACACGTATTAAGAAAAGCATGTATCCATCATATAAGTTAATTTCTCTCACTTCACTCACTCACTCTCACAATTTACCGGAGGATAAGTTTTTTTCTTCACAAAACGTAGACAGAGGTGTTTTTTTAAGAATATACAGTATATATACAGTACATATGGATTTACAGTATATATATATATAACGATCGAACTATCTCTACTTCATCTATCTGACTACCTACCTCGCTATCTTGTGTCAGAACCTGTAATTATTTTAACACCTGGGGATATGATGGTATCTCTCACACTTTCCTCACACACACACTCACTTTGTTATCTCTCTAATATATATATATATATATATATATATATATATATAGAGAGAGAGAGAGAGAGAGAGAGCGAGAGAGAGAGAACAACAAAAAAAGCTGCTTCAACAAATAGCTTATATTCTCCGTGTGTGACGTTTCGACAACTCATGTCCACATCAGATATATAAACCAATATCTCTACGGTATTTGGAATGATCCAATATATATATATATATATATATATATAACTATGAACTGCTGCATTCCCGTTCAACAAGAATTATTTAAATCATTGTCATTCTACTATATTGCACTTCATTGTACTGATGATCATTGTGCGTGTTTTAATAGATCACATCTGAAATTCTGATGCAGTCCACCGTACGCCCCCCCCCCCCCCCCCCCCGCCCTCCTCCCGGTATAATCAAATCTAATCAGCTAACTACAATGAATGACGAGCTATAATTCTAATCTACTATAACTCTATTGGATCCTGATGGCCAATACTTTCTCGCAGTGAGTCAGATATATTGGCTGGCGTCACGCTATTAAATGAGTTGGTAATTGACTTAACACTATTTGCACCGAGGGGGTTCTGATTGAGGCTTCCCTGTTTTCGGTTCATTCATTTTGAGATTTTCAGACGCTTCACCCCTTTAGTTTGGGGGAAGCAGCAGTAGTTGTGTTGTGGAGACACCGGCTGTGTATAAGAGATGGGTCGACAGTCATTGGTTTGGTCCACATCCACCAGCCACTGTAGAGAGATGGGTGAGAGACTGACTCTAGTGCTTGCTTGCTAACTTATTTTTGTGTCTGTATGCCTGTATGTCTGCCTGTCTGTCTGGCTATGTATCTATATATAACTTTATCTGTCTACCTACCTACCTATCTATCTATCTATCTATCTAATATATCTAATGTATCTATATATCTATCTATTTAACTATCTATCTATCACATCTTTATCATACCATTTGAAGTACCTCAAAACCATCCCGGTCTCTTCCTTGTCTCTCAAAAACTTCTCTCTCATTTTCTTCTTATCACCCTTCTCATATTGTATCTGTTTCCCTTGTCTTATATCTATGTTTCTCCACCCCCTCCTCTCCTTCTCTGTCTCCCTAGCTATCTTCTTCCATCCCCTCTCTCAATTATCAGCCTCCTTGCATTCATCTTCTCTCTCTCTCTCTCTCTCTCTCTCTCTCTCTCTCTCTCTCTCTCCTTCAGAGTGGTGGATCCCTCCTCCTTATCTCTTTTTTTTCCTTCTCTCTCTCTCTCTCTTCTCTCTCTCTCTCTCTCTCTCTCTCTCTCTCACACACTGGCCCTCATGCTTTTTCACACTTACTCCTCTGTACCATCTCCCTGTACAAACCTATTTATCTCCATCATATATTTGACCACTTATAGAGACCAAATAAAGAGATAAGCTAGAAATATGTATATAGATTTATCCATGCTATGTTGGTAGAGTCGGCAATATTTCCAAGTGTTCTGGTGCTACTTTTGTTTATTTCGATGTGAGTGTCCTAGGTTCGAGTCCTTGGAGTGCCACATGTATTTGTTGATTTCATTAATTGAGTTTAGAAGTGAAGTTGGTTGATGGAAATTTGTTAATAATTATAGACCTAGACGTGTGTGTGTGTGTGTGTGTGTGTTTTTCGGGTTCTGTCTCGAGTCGGCCATCACCAGCTAAACAAAAACATAGATAAATATACATAATGTGGTATGTGTCTGAGGATATAGATGGATAGATAGACATTTATTGAAGCGAGAAACGCAAACAACAGAAATGTACAAACCATTTGATAGATTAAACCTGTATATTTTGTTTGCCATTATTCTACTTAACCCATTCAGTACCAGGGACGTCCTTTTCATCATATTCTGGCAACTAATAGACGATTGCATTCAGCTTAGGAAGGATCTTTTACAAAAATAATGGCTTTAAACTATCTCAGCCAACCCTTTTAACTACTACAGATCCTTCCTAAGCTGCATAATATCGTCAACATGTAGCTAGAGTCAAATATAACACAGGTCGCTGGTACTCAAAGGGTTAAAATAGCTTAACTAACATTAAAAGAAGTAGCCCTGAGCCAGTTGGAAAGGTTGCCGGGTGTACCTTACAAAAACTCGGTCTTTACTACTTATGTTCGATATTTAAACATGTGTGGCTCATAACAATGTTTGTGGCTATAAACTCAGGTATATAATTCATGTTGCAAGTGGTTATCTGACTCATCCTTCGTGTATTTACTGCGTCTGGGAAAAGCTTAGCTTAATGTTTATAATTTGGTATTGTTTTGTTTTTTCTGATGTGGTGTGATGTCCCTGTTCGTACTCTGTCTTGAGTCGGCCACCCCCATAAAAAAAGAGGAAAACTGAGGAAAGTGCCAGAGTATATATATTCATACATATATACATTTGGTATTTCCAATTGCTTAGAAATATACGATGTATATACAGTACATAATATATGATGATAAGGCTGCAGAGTATTTTCCAATTGTTAATCTTATACGTATACCTATATTTTCAAAAACTTTCCATTTTGCTATTTTTACAGCTCTCTTCATTATAGTTTTTAAAGCTTACATGGACGGATAGACAGACTAATGAGGAAGTAAGAAGGAGGTGTGGTGTGGAGGTAGATGTGCTGGAAAGTGTGAAAAGGAACAACTTGAGATGGTTCGGCCATATGGAACGTATGGAGAGCGAGAGAATGACTAAGAGGGTGTACGAGAGCGAGGTGAGGACAGAGGGGGGAGGTAGACCGAATAGAGGTGGCAGGATGGATTGAGGAACTACATGAACGAAGGCGTGCTGGTTGGGGGGAGGGGCGTCGACTGACTGGGGGACAGAGTGCATGGGGGGCGGTTCGTTCGTGGCCACCCCTTCGGGGATCACGGCGTCAGGCAATAGATAGATAGATAGAAGCTTAGATAACATATTTCATAGATATAAGCATGCAATGTATGACATTATAAAATTATATGTTGATGAATATTCTACACAAACACACATATACTGTATATATATAGAGAGAGAAAAATAATGTTATCTTTTGCTAACAGAATGTAGCGGCGTTCCCACTCCAGTACACCTGAAAATAAACTGTTGCCACACACACACACACACACACACACACACACACACACACACACACACACACACACACACACACACACACACACACACACCACACACACACCACACACACACACACACACACACACACACACACACACACACCTCCCCGTGGCGTAACTGATAGCGCGTCTGGCTCACAACCAGGAGGTCCCGGGTTCGAGACCCGGGCGGGGAAGAGACATTTGGGCAAGTCTCCTAACGGTGTAGCCTCTGTTCACCTAGCAGTATAAAATTTAATAAGGAACCTGGTATAAGTGGACGAAGTTGTGACGTCCCATCTGGGGTTGGTGATCGGTTACAAGGTAAGATGGGTATCGTACTGGTCAACCAAAGCTACTGGTCAACCTAAGCCTTCGGGTGAGACTGGTACCGTAGTGAGACTGGTACCGTACAGATTAACCCTAAGCCTTCGTTTCCAAATGTCGCCAATTGACTAAAATACAGACTACACACACATCCACAGCCATTCCAACGATACATAAACACCTAACATGCATTTCACGCAATACATTCCCAGTTAAGGAGGCGCGATAATAATGAGCTTAGCTCGCATTGCGTGGATTCCCCTTGACGAACAAGCAACTGAGTAACACACACACACACACACACACACACTGATACAGTTACTAACCCCTGCCACTTTTCTTAATTTCGAATGATAAAAAAATACTGAGTGAGGTCAAAACATTCTCGTTTGCTTTAATACATATATACCGGTAGCTAAATATAATCAGTTCTCTAATCGCCAAAATCAACCTGAATCTTTGATTACCTTTAATAAACATACATTGCTATCTCTTCCATTATTGATATCTTTGTGGTATCCCTTGGTGCTGCCCTCAATTGAACATCTCACGTTAGATGCACTGCTGAAAATGTATCAAATACGCTATGGCTTCTTCACCGATTTCTTGAGGTTTTCACCGACGAGCAACTAAACATAATAATAATAATAATAATTGGTGATGGGCTGGTCTATCAGAGTGAGAACTGAGCGATCTCTGCCATACCCATAGCTTACTCTGACTGTTCCTTTTACTTATATATTTTCTAGATCTCAAGTGACGGCGTCTCTTCCGTGAATTGACCTCCAAATCTACCAAGATTGGAAGCCAAAGCGTCACATTTTTCCTTTGCCCCTCAACTTTCTCTTCATAATTGCTGAGGGGCACAGGGCCCTGGGTGGGGCTTTGGTTTCCCGGGCGTTTCCGCACCCTCCTCAGCTCCCCGCCATGGAGTGGCTTCGGTCACCCAGGCTTTATTGTTGTCGGCAGGGAGGGTTCTGTGAGGGCGCTCGGTTATGGCCTTGGCTCTGCTCGGGGCCTTGGGGCTGTTCGGCCAGGCAGCTTGGGGAACAACAACAACAACAAAAATAATAATAGTAATAGTAATAATAATAATAGTAATAATAATAATAATAATAATATAATAATATATTAATAAAAGTCATGTGCGTTCTCAGCTTGCGTATTACTGAGCTTTATGGAGTGGATGTGGATAGGTGGCGCTGAGACAGATCAAATACAAAACAGAGCAATTACAATTATCAGTTTCCCAATTAATACTACTGAATTACCCCTTTTATATAATTATACGAATTAACATTGCATCCCTTGCCTTGATTTACTGATAATTTCATGATAAGTGTTCACTTGAATTTGTTATAATTGTGCCATATCTTCGCATCTTTCCCCGTGGTACTATATCCTCTTCCAAGTAGGTCCAGAAATCGTGAGCCCTAACCTATGTAACTAAAAAAGGGCTAGAGCAAATGGGCTGTAAATATCCACACTTATTCCCTGGCTGACCCTTCCCAACTGATATATTTTTTTTAGCTCGATTACCCTAGTTGTTTGTGAGTTATAGAGGTTGATTTTCAAGCGTATTGGCGTACTTACTTGGAATAGGGTAAAGGGCATAAGTTAGCACCCTTGGCTTAACAATCACTCCACACTGCAGAATCTCTCCTTGTATAAATTATGTCATACACCGAACCACATCTCTTAGGAACTCCCTTCCTCTGATTACATTTCCAACATCTTTCTATCCACAACAGTTAAATTCCAAAATATTATATATATACCGGTATATATATATTTTTGTTTGTTTGTGTGTGT
>CM064581.1:4258664-4276164 GCA_032716605.1 Paralithodes platypus | reverse complement strand
TAAAGGAGTTAAACATTTGGGAGAAGGGGGACCTGATAAAATGTAACAATATCAACAAATAAGGCTTACAGCAGGCTCTATTACTCTGGATAGGACTGTATTATGGGCGTTTAAGGCTTAGAGTTAATACACATATATACAGTACACACACACTATCTCTCTCTCTCTCTCTCTCTCTCTATATATATATATATATATATATATATATATATATATATATATATATATACATATATATATGTGTCTATCTATCTCTATCTCTATCTCTTTATCTTACACACACACACACAGCCACAATCACGGGCATGCACACACAACCAAAATCACACACACACCATCACATACACATATACATGCAATCACGCATACACTGACACACATACATACGCATGCAAGCACACATACACACACAAACGGAACAAAAACCACACACACACACACACACACACACACACACACACACACACACACACACACACACACACACAAACTCTCTTCTACGTCTCAAGTAATGTTCCCTGTGATACTGCGACACTGCTGACTTACAACCAAGCAAGGACAATGTATTTACGTAAAGACACAGGAGTTTTAGTGTACTTGGCATCCTCTTCCGAACCCTGGGAGGGGTACAGAGGTGGTGTCACACGAGCGCATTTGCCGGCAATTTTCGATGAGCAAGTTTATGTGCGTACTATTATGCGGACCTTTCGCATTGGAATCGGAAACAAGATCGAAGGTAGATTATGTTAGGTGGTTTAATTCATATGAAACTTAAATGTTGAAACTGCCAAAGTGAAATTGCCGTAAACATTGAATTATAATATAATTTATAATTTTGCCAAACTACAAATGCCCGTAAAATTTGACGGAAAAAGAGCTCGTGTGACACCACCTTAATCTGATATATATATATATATATATATATATATATATATATATAAGTAAACAGCAATTTATCTAATCAAGCTTGTTTCCAAAGTAAATTCCATTTTAACTAAGTAAGCCTCAACGTTCCCAGTATATTCCTATTTTTCAAAACAAGCGTCTGTGTTGCTAGATAGACTCCTAATTTGCTAAGGCAATACCTATCTTCCTAAGCAAACTATCATTACGTTCTCCCCTAGCACACTGGAGAGACTAGAGGGGAAGGAGAGAGAGAGAGAGAGATTATGTGTGTATGTGTGTGTGTACTTACTCTAGTTGTACTTACTCTAGTTGTATTGCGGGAGTGAGCATGCTCGTTATTTCCCGCCTCCTATATGTGTAGGTGTTATATGTATCGTTGGAATGGCTGTGGATGTGTGTGTAGTCTGTATTTTTAGCCAATTGGCGACATCGGAAACGAAGGCTTAGGGTGGATCTGTATGGTACCATTCTCACTATAGACGGTACCGTCTCGCCCGAAGGCTTAGGTAGCCATCAGCTTAGGTGAACCATATGATACCCATCTCGCCTTGTACCATTTTTGCCAACCCCAGATGGACGTCACAACGTCGTCCACTTATGCCAGGTACCTATTTACAGCTAGGTGAACTGAGGCTAACACTGAAAGGAGACAAGCCCAATTTGTCTTCGCCCGGCCGGGAGAGTACCCCCGACCCCGACCCCTGTGTGAGACAAGAGCTCTACCTACTAGGCTACGGGCTGTGTGTATTAGTGTGTGTGTGAGAGAGAGAGAGAGAGAGAGAGAGAGAGAGAAAGAGAGAGAGGGGAAGGAGAGAGAGAGAGAGAGAGAGAGAGAGAGAGAGAGAGAGAGAGAGAGAGAGAGAGAGAATGTTTGTGTGTATGCGTGTGTGTGAAAGAGAGTGTGTGTGGGTGTGGGCGTAGACTGTAGACCATATGGGTGTGGGGGTCGGTGGACGTATTAGCGGTAAGCCTTAAACGCCGATATTACTGCCCTTGTCCTGAGTAATATGGACTGACTTAAGCCTTATGGATGATATTGCTACCTCTATAGCTACTTAAGATGAGGGGGCGATTTCTAAACACCCTTCTCCCTCATATTTAGCCCCATTTGTTTTAAGATTAAAAGACATTCGCCCCATTAGTTTGGCGATATCAAGGCTTTAGTGCCATTTATGTGTCGATATCAAGACTTTAGTGCCATTTATGTGTCGATATCAAGACTTTAGTGCCATTTATGTGTCGATATCAAGACTTTAGTGCCATTTATGTGTCGATATCAAGACTTTAGTGCCATTTATGTGTCGATATCAAGACTTTAGTGCCATTTATGTGTCGATATCAAGACTTTAGTGCCATTTATGTGTCGATATCAAGACTTTAGTGCCATTTATGTGTCGATATCAAGACTTTAGTGCCATTTATGTGTCGATATCAAGACTTTAGTGCCATTTATGTGTCGATATCAAGACTTTCAGCAAGTAGTTTGGCGATTTTATTACCTTTCGTGCCATTTGGGTGTTGATTTTTTTCCTGGCAAGCGATTACAACCCTGCAATTTAGGAGGAACCGGCGAGTTATTCTACTGAAAAATTTACACATTTATCTCGTAGGGGGGTACTATGGGTATTTCTAAAGGTTAGATGGGGGCCTAGGGAGCAAACTAAAGCATGAATAAGATGAAAGATGAAAAAGATAAATATAACGAAAGATGGATAAGATGAAAGATGAAAAAGATAACTAAGATGGAAGATGAGTCAAGTGAATAAGATAAGATAAAAAGGAAAGGAAAGGAAAGGGCCCCATCAAGAAGACGACCTAGGAGACAAATAGGATGGGACATATAGGAAAGGAACTCTCTCTCTCTCTCTCTCTCTCTCTCTCTCTCTCTCTCTCTCTCTCTCTCTCTCTCTCTCTCTCTCTCTCTCTCTCTCTCTCTCTCTTTCTCTCTCTCTTTCTCTCTCTCTCGCTCTCTCGCTCTCTCTTTGCATAGTCTAGTCTCACATGATCACCAGCCCAATCCACAACACACACAAACAACAAACTAATCCATACCCCGTCCTCTACTGCTATCTTCTGGTTCATCTCCTGTACCTTGTAGGACACAGGTGGAAAGGAAGAGGTAGGTACAATCGCGCTAATAAATGATGTATCGGCACAAAAGTATGTTTTGATTAATAATTAGTATCAGCAATATCTAACCTTCATTTCTTCATATCGAGTGAAATACACAAACATGTTCCTACACTTACCCACCCTATTCAACATCTGACAGACATTAATACAGCGCAGAGCAAGCCAAACGTTGCGGGACGGTACACTCGGATGCCATAGTCTCTAACCCCCTCATACAAATGTGTGGCCTCAACCTATTTCTAATTGTGGAAGTATATCCCTGGAATCGAATTCATGAATATAATTTCATGTAAATCAACTGCAAAAATGTATATACGATCATAAGAAAATAACAAACCGGAAATCTGCATAAAGCCGACCTGCCCACAGGAGGCAGTTCCCATTCACACCCAAACCATTTCACTATTTATTGATAATCAAGTTATATCCAAAAATCAATCCAGATGTTATAATAGCATAGAGAAAAACATAAGAGGTCCACGAATTCTCCTGGGTGAGCTAGAGACTATGGCATCCGAGTGTACCAATGTATATATAAGTACACATTTTAATACTTCTATCTTTTGGACTATCGTTCTGCTCTAACTTTGCTTTTATGGGGGAGGTAGTCGCTTTTTGTGGATCCCCTTCTCCCTCATGTTTATCATATTAGTTTTGAGATTTTAAGACGTTCGTTCCATTAGTTTGGCGATTTTGAAATCTTTCGCCTCATTTCTTTGTTTGTCAATATTAAGACTTTTCGTGCCATTTAGGTATCGATATTTTCCTGGCGATCGATAGCGAGCCTGTAATGTAAGAATGAACCGGCCTTCGGTCGGTATTTTTTTTTTACCGAAAAATGTACAAATTTATCTTCAAAGGGTGTCTATGGGGTGTTTTTTTTTTTTTTTTTTTTTTAGTTTCATTAGTCTAGTGAGGAACCTGAAAAATAAATATATAAATAACTACATAGACCCAAAAACAAGCACTACCCCCTTAACCCATTCAGTACCGGTGACGTCTATTTTGTTACATTCTGGTAGATATTAGACCGTTTTATTCAGGTTAGGAAGGACGTCTAACTATTATAATGTTACAGACTATCTCAATTATTCCTTTTAGCAACCAGATATTTTTGCCAAACTTTATACAATCGTCTAAATATAGCTGAAATCCAATACAAAATGACGTCGCTGGTACCGAAGCGGTTAAGCTAACTTATTCTGAGTTAGCGCCGGTACAGTGGACGGTCCTGGAAGCATGAGTAATATCTATAAGTAACACCCCGTTCTTAACATAATCACCAATTACAAACCCCAATGTACTAGAATAAACTAATGAAAGCATATGGTCCTCCCGGGATTCGAACTCGGGACACCACACCCAGAACATAAGCACCATTACACCACTATCACAGTTAGAAGAGAAGAAGTCTAATTAATCCTTTCAGTGCAATCATGTATTCCTCTATTATATTCTTGCTTTCATTTATAGGCTTAGAAGTTTAGAGATCATACTTGGGTTGTCTAGAGATCATACTTGGGTTGTTTAGAGATCATACTTGGGTTGTTTAGAGATCATACTTGGGTTGTTTAGAGATCATACTTGGGTTGTTTAGAGATCATACTTGGGTTGTTTAGAGATCATACTTGGATTATTTAGAGATCATACTTGGGTTGTTTAGAGATCATACTTGGGTTGTTTAGAGATCATACTTGGGTTGTTTAGAGATCATACTTGGGTTGTTTAGAGATCATACTTGGGTTGTTTAGATATCATACTTGGGTTGTTTAGAGATCATACTTGGGTTGTTTTGAGATCATACTTAGATTGTTTAGAGATCATACTTGGGTTGTTTAGATATCATACTTGGGTTGTTTAGAGATCATACTTGGGTTGTTTAGAGATCATACTTGGGTTGTTTAGAGATCATACTTGAATTGTTTAGAGATCATACTTGGGTTGTTTAGAAATCATACTTGGGTTGTTTAGAGATCATACTTGGATTGTTTAGAGATCATATTGGGTTGTTTAGAGATCATACTTGGGTTGTTTAGAGATCATACTTGGGTTGTTTAGAGATCATACTTGGGTTGTTTAGAGATCATACTTTGGTTGTTTTGGCTTCGCAAGTGCAAACAATACCCCCTAAACCCCATTTCGAGATACGTGTTTACATTTGTCGGTAAAATTGACAAATTAGGCGAAAGGTATTAAAATTGCCAAACTAGTGGGGTTGACGTCTTAAATTCTCAAAACTAATGGGGCTAAACATGAGGGAGAAGGAGGTCCAGAAAAAAAAAATTAAAGTAATTGAGAAATGCGAATTGTTCTTTAAAATAATATGTATCTCTTTGTAATTCTAAGGGCGTTGACCCTATTCATGAAAAATGTGTAACATTGGAATTTGACCGACTTTGGATTGAAGGTTCGTGAAAGTTTAAGGGGACACTGACTGCTTTTTTGGCCTATAAATTCATTCTTTCATAAATTCTTAGTTTCCTCGCTAGACATCCCTCAAACTTAGAAAAACATCCCTTAGACCCCCCCTCAAGATAAATTTGTACATTTTTCGGTAGAAAATTTTCCCGGCCGAAGGCCGGTTCCTCTTACAATTACAGGCTCGCTTTCGCTCGCCAGGATAAAAATTGACACCTAAATGGCACGATAGGTCTTAAAATGTATAACGAAATGGGACGAAAGGTCTTAAAATCGCCAAACAAATGGGCTGAACGTTTAAAAATCTAAAAAATAATGGGACTAAACACGAGGGAGAAAGGGGACCAGAAAAACGACCGTCTCCCCTTAGCTTGAGAAAGTGAATTTCAGAGAGGGAACATGGTGCCAAGTATAAATGTATTCTGGAAAACAATTCTGCATATTTCAGAAGTGCTTGTTAGGTCGCAGGCGTTAAAAGACGCACTCTTCCATGCTAGTCTCCTTTTTTATCCTCACTACATTCTTGTGGGTTTTTTTTTGTTTTTTTTCTTTCCTTTCTTCTTATATATTTTGTTTTGTTATTTATTTCTCATTCTCTATTTGTCCATGCATTTCCCCTTCTGGAATTTATATATGTTTTGTAATTGTGTTTCTCATAATATTTCATATTTTTTGTTTCTATTCTTCTTCTCTAACTCCCGTCTCTCTTCTCTTGTTTTCGTTTTTTGTTCGTATCTCTCGTCTTCCCTCCGTTCTTCTCCCTTTCTCTCTTGCATCCATTTTCTCTTCTCTCTTATGTTTTCTTCTACCTCTTCCCTTTTCTCTTTCCTTCATCTTGTTTCCTCTCCATTCCTTTCTTCGTTTCTGTCCGTCTCCCTGTTCTCTTATTTCGTCCCCGTTGCTCTCTCTCTTTCCTTCTTTTTTCTCGTTTGTATAAATCTCTTTCTATGTGTTCTTGTCCTGTCACCTCATTTTCCTTTCTCGTGTCTCTTGCTGATCCTCCCTACCCCTGGGCTGGCTACTGACTGACTGACATGAGTATAAAACTATGGACACTTGATGCACCCTTTTCATAGCCATGTTTTTGAGAGTGTACAGTACAGTTACCCACATAAGTTATGTTCCTCTCCGTGATCTTATACATGGAAATATATTATAACGTGCATGATTAAATTAAGAGTGTAGTTTCTTATACACTTGGTTAACTCATCTGATTAGTCAACTGATAATTAAAAGAAACCACACTCGCAATGCATTCGTACTAATACTCGCAATGCATTCGTACTAATACTCGCAATGCATTCGTACTAATATTTCACCTATTCTTTCTCCTCTTCTCTCGCCTCCTCTCCTCTTCTTCTCCTCTCTATTTACCTGATCCAATCCCTTTTTCCATGCTCTTCTTCTCTCTTCTTATCATCTCTTTCGTCCTATTCCTTCTCCTCTTCTATCTCTCTTCTCTTATTCTATTATCTAACTTATCTGCTCCAATCCCTTCTTCCTTTCTCTTCTCCCTTCTTCTTATCATCTCTTGCATCGTATTCTTTCTCCTCTCATCTTTCCTCTTCTTCTTTTATTCTCTTATCTAACTTATCTGTTCTAATCCCTTTTTCCTTTCTCTTCTCCTCTCTCCTTATCATCTTGTTCCTCCTATTCCTTCTCCTCTTCTCTCTCCTCTCCTCGTCTTCTCCTCTCTAACTTCTCTGTTCCCATGCCATCTTCCTTTCTCTTCTCCTCTCTTCTTATCACCTCTTTCCTCCTATTCCTTCTCATATCCTTTTTGCTCATCTCTTCTCTAACTGATCTGCTCTCATTATTTCTGTATTTCTCTTCTCATCTCTTATTATTTATTTCGTCCTATTCCTTCTTCTCTCCTCTCCCCTTCTTCTTCTCTGTATTCACTTTTCTAATTTATCTGTTCCAATCCCTTCTGTTTTTCTCTTCTCCTCTCTGCTTTGCCCTTTGAAGATTATGACGCATTTTGATAGTTCGTTCCGTTCTAGCCATCATTAGACGATTTTATATAGCATATGAAGGACCTGTGGGAATTATATGGGTAAAGGCTACCTCACTTAACACTCTGACTTCCATATACTCTTCCTAATCTGAATAAAATCGTCTAATAATAACAAGAAAGAGGAAAATGAATGCGTAATTGGATCTTGAAAGGGTTAAGGGGAGATGGCGTATTCATCTGGTCATTTGTACATATTTGTTATAATTGTTTCAGTTTCCTCCCTAGACCTCCATTAAGCATAACAAAAAAACACCCATGACCCTCCTTCAGGATAAATGTGTACATTTTTCGATAGAAAAATGTTGCTGGCCGAAGGCCAGTTCCTCTTAAATTACAGGCTCGCTGTCACTCGCCAGATAAAAGTCGACACCTAAATTACACGAAAAGTCTTAATATTGACAAAGAAATGGGGTGAAAGGTATAAATATCGCCAAACTAATGAGCCAAACGTCATATAATTTGAAAACTAATGTGGCTAAACATGAGTAAGAAGGGGGGGGGGGGCTAGAAAAACTACCCATCTCCCCTTAAACATAGTCCAATTAGCGAACGACCCTTTTTGTTTGACCCACATTATTCTCGCCAAAAAAATTATAACTTAATTTTTTTCTAATTTCTTTCAATTGACCTTCTCTCTCTTTCTCTCTCTCTTGGGACACTGGTTGTGTGTTTTACTCTCTCTCTCTCTCTCTCTCTCTCTCTCTCTCTCTCTCTCTCTCTCTCTCTCTCTCTCTCTCTCTCTCTCTCTCTCTCTCTCTCTCTCTCTCTCTCTCTCTCTCTCTCTCTCTCTCTCTCTCTCTCTCTCTCTCTCTCTCTCTCTCTCTCTCTCTCTCTCTCTCTCTCTCTCCTTCTTCTGATATATCCTTGTCTTCCACTTTCCTTCCGTTCTGCTGTCTCTTCTATAATTAAGTTCTAACCACTTTGTCTGGATCGTAAGGTCCGTGTGGTCAGCGTACATATGTAAATCTATCTCACAACTTCGATTTTCCCCATACCGCATACATTGCTCTTAAAACATGTTCGTGTACTTAGGTGCATAATAATATATCTAATGCCGTGTATTGATAAGTTAAAATATGCTATAGTCTGTTTATTTCCATTTGACCGTAAATTGAAATGTTCTCTTCTTGACTACTCAGCTTATATCATTTTTTGAAGCGATATATGTTCCTAATTACGAAAGCTTGGCATTGATATGGTGAACAGATATAGTAATTTCACGTATTATCATAACCTATGGAAAACTTAGTTGTTCAAGGTTTTTATTTACCGTCAGATGAAATAACTCATAATTATACGGTTTCTTTTCAGCTGACGGTACATTGAATCCCTTGGCAACTAATTTATCGATAAATAATGAAAAAATCTGAAACTACTTTGTTATAATTATGCCAAGTTTTCATAATTAACATCATACTCCGGCACCAAAAATTCGTATTAGCTGAATAATCAAGACGGAGACATGGCAATTTACCGCCAGATGAAATAAAACAGGGTATAATGAAGCATCTTACCTTGCTATGGCGGATGGGGTGGTGGTTCTGCTCTCTCTCTCTCTCTCTCCCTCCCTCCCCTTTTTTTGTGTATCTTGATTTCTAACCGCTGGTGATATGTGTTATTATGTCTTGTGTGTATATATCTTGCTTATATAGCCTATATCTTGTGTATTTTTTGTGTGTATAAATCTTGTTCTTTGTTGTTCGTATATATCTTGTCTGTTCGCTTGTTTGTATATATCTTGTTTCTTTTGTTTGTATTATCTTCTTCCTTCTCTTCGTATATGTATTGTCTCGTATCTTGTTTGTATATATTTTGTTTCTTTTATGCGTATATATCTTGTTAATTTTGTTCGTATCTATCTTGTCGCTTCTCTTGTTCGTATATTTCTTGTTTCTCAGTCTAACGTTTATTTGTCTATGTTATCTACTGGATTTGCTATTTACGCATGTTCTCTGACGGCGATATTTGCGTCTGTGTTCATCATTCGATTTTCACTTGCTTCCGTAAAAAAGTAGGTTCTGTTTTGCCCCCTCTTTTAGTTTCCTTGCGGTTATTGTGTTTATCCGTGTCTATATTTGTTATCTATTTCGATTTTCTGTTTTTCATTATATTCATTCGCGTCTACCTTTCTATGTCTCTTATTTTCTTTGTTTTCGTTTCTATTTGTGATCTATTTTCCCGCGTTATTCTCACTGTTTCTATTTATGATTTTTTCCCGCGTGTTTCTCACTGTTTCAGGTGTTCATTGTTTATACCTCGTGTGTTCTGACATAAAATCATCCCCTCTCTTACGTCTTATTTCTATCCTCTATCTTTCTTTCGGGTGGTATCTTTGTCGTATCTTGCTTGTATTTCTTTCTATTGTTCTTGTTTATCGTATCTTGATCGTATTTCTTTCTATTGTTCTTGTTTATCGTATCTTGCTCGTATTTCTGTCTATACTCCTTGTATATCGTATCTTTATCGTACCTTGCTTGTATTTTGTTCCACTTGTATATCGTATTTGTATTGTATCTTGCTCGTATTTCTTTCTATTGTTCTTGTTTATCGTATCTTTATCGTATCTTGCTCGTATTTCTTTCTATTGTTCTTGTTTATCGTATCTTTATCGTATCTTACTCGTATTTTGTTCCACTTGTATATCGTATTTGTATCGTATCTTGCTCGTATTTCTTTCTATTGTTCTTGTTTATCGTATCTTTATCGTATCTTGCTCGTATTTCTTTCTATACTTCATGTATATCGTATCTTTATCGTACCTTGCTTGTATTTTGTTCCACTTGTATATCGTATTTGTATCGTATCTTGCTCGTATTTCTTTCTATTGTTCTTGTTTATCGTATCTTTATCGTATCTTGCTCGTATTTCTTTCTATACTTCATGTATATCGTATCTTTATCGTACCTTGCTTGTATTTTGTTCCACTTGTATATCGTATTTGTATCGTATCTTGCTCGTATTTCTTTCTATTGTTCTTGTTTATCGTATCTTTATCGTATCTTGCTCGTATTTCTTTCTATACTTCATGTATATCGTATCTTTATCGTACCTTGCTTGTATTTTGTTCCACTTGTATATCGTATTTGTATCGTATCTTTATCGTATCTTGCTTGTATTTCTTTTTCTTCTACTTGTATATCGTATCCTTATCTTATATTCCTTGTATTTCTTTCTGCTCCTCTTGCATATCGGTCCCCACTAAGGGCGTCTGTCTGTCATAGCCTCTCTTGCAGGTACAGTTTATTTGTTCCCGGATATAGGCCTATTGTATACATTTATTCTTCCTCTCCACGTAAGTTTGTTCGGTCTCGGCTTGTATTTTTTATTTTGTTATCGCTTGTTTCCTTTTATGTATATATTTGTTTTCGATGACGTACCGCCTCTTATAGATTTGTTTGTCTTTTGTTTATGCCTCTTATCTTTCTGGACGCATATTGAAATGAAATACAACTGTCAATATCAGCCTACTTAATTTCAGCGTGTTTTTTCTTTGCTTCATGTGGCATAGTGTTGTTGTTGTTTTTGTTATTTTCAGTTGTAGCTACTTTCCTACAAGTTTATGTGAAAGTTTTTGCTATTTATGGACTAGGATATTGATTTATCATACACATATTTTTCCATTATTAAGTCTTGCTATTCATATTATTGTTGCGCAGGAGAGTATTTAATGCTATACTGTCTCTAGGTCAAAGGTTGAAACCCATGTGCATTACTGTAATTCATTAAAAATATTTTGTTATGTCTTAGAGAATATTTAGAAAAATACTCCCTGATTGTCATCCATTGTGTCTTGTACGCCATTGAATTTAATAGAGCACTTTTATTCCGTTTCATATTAAGTGATGTTATTATGTTAATTAAAATGCTCGTCAATATAGAGTCTGTACAAGTTCTTTAAGATCAGAGAACAAGTGAACGAGTCTTAACGAACTAGAGTCAAAGTCACGAGGTTTTAGAGAGGGGCGTTTCAATTTATTTCTACTAAATATAAAGCAAATCACACTACGCAAGAGGAGGTGTTTAGTGTGTCGATAGTTCCAACAACCTATTCGTATAATCAATTAGCATATATACAGTATTATTTCGGGTGGTTTGGGAGAGCATTGCAATCCTAAGTAAGTCCGATAGAGAAAGCTGTGGAGAAAAGTTTATTTTGTTGTTTTATTATTTTGTTTCGTCCATTTTAAGTTTCCCCTTTATTCCCTTTCTTTTCTGTGTTTTCCTTTTCTCCCTAACTTATACATCATGTTCAACTCTTCTGGTACATCGTCAAGCATTATTAAAGTCACATCTACAGTAGCTTACAACCACATCTATAAACGGTACGACTATGTAGGAACAATTGGCTATCATTAAAAGGAGAGGGATGTCACATTGTCTTATACATAAATTGACACTTGATAGATTGATGTGACCTAAATATCAACCTTCCCACTTGTTTGGACTACGGTTGTGTGTTGCTGTGTTATAGAATACCATCCGTTATAGGCTACAGCGAAATGGTCGGTGATAGTTAGAATAGTCTGTTTATTTGTGGATTATAGTTCCCAGTAATTAAGCTCATAATGAAGCTAGCTAGCCATAGGTAGACTTCATAAGATATAAAGCAAAATGGTCTAAAACCTCACATAATGTTCATACGTTCGAGTCCCGCAGCATTTATCGACACAGTTCGCAGCAGAATCGTAGGCGCCACAAAAGATCATATTAATCATAGCTCGCTGGTATTTGCTGACGCCAAACGATATCCTATGATGCGTGCCTCTATGCCGGTTACATAAGTTAATTCATAATGGATATACTATAGTGATTTGCATACTATTTATTTCGAAATGTTTGCCATACCAAGCAAAATAAACGACTACATTCACGATATCTAGTGCCTGGATTAAGCATGGATAGTTTTATAGTTAGCTTCGCCCTATTATCATGTCATCCCAAGCAAATTATTTATTTCATGGTCACTTTAATGTTTGCTGGGCTCAGACTAGATAATTGGCTTGGAATTAGCTCCTATGTTTCGTTACACATCCACATTTCTCAAGGTTGTTTTGGTTTGTGTTAAGTTTGCCCTTGAACTTAAAATATAAAACAAATTGTTCATCATTGTCACGTAATTTTTGCCTGGACTCACATAAGTTTTTGAGACGCGTTTGCCCTAATTATTTACCGTGTCACGTTGAGGAGCAATACTAATTTTCCTCCTATTTGAATGAACCCACATTCGTATGTTTACCTCGAGCTTTTCCTTTTAAACCATCACACCAAGCAATGTTTATGGAGTAGAACCAGTATATTTACATTGTAGGAAGCTCACTCATATAGCTCATATCATTGTAAATAAGTCTAGGGGTAATTTACAGCAATGACGGGTAGCTACGGTACTTACGATATGGCACGATTGAGTAACTACGTTCATATTAGCAGAGACACTGAAGAGTCTTGATGAAATAGGGGAGTACTTGGCTATTTATTAGATTCGATATCTGCATACAATAAGTGTGTACTTTATATATTTAGAGTTCAGTAACTTTATAGAACAGGTGCGTTGAATAGATACTTCAGTTCCGAATAAGTATAGAGTACGGACAAGTGTGACAGTTAGGGAATGAACAGGTGTGAGATTCCAACGAGAGGCGGTGGACAGGTGAACGACAGACGCGCGAGAAACGGAGCGGCGGACAGAGCGACGCACCCTCCCTCTACCGCAGCTGCCGCCAGACTGAAGCTCAGTAACTTCAGACGGTCAGCTGTTTCCCTCCTCCTACTGTAGTCCTCCTCCTCATACCCTGCCTCATGCCTTAGAAAATACCCTGTAGTATACAGAATAGTGTTTACATATTTATTCCAAGTCATGCCAACTAGTAAACAAAACAAGAACAGTTTAATCACGAATGTAGGAACCATATTTCAGAGTGCAATACAAGGGATTTTTACACTTAGCCCAGCGCAACTCGAGGCGATTTGATTTCATTGTTATTATCCTGGCAGGCATAGAGGTACCATTTATAATATGTCGAATATCTCAAAATTACGCGTGAGGGTTAATAGTCTTTTCGTTGTCATGGGCATGAACTATATATTCTCTAAAGTTGATAAGTCTCCTTTGTTGGTTAATGTCGAGCTTCTCTTGTATCCTATACCCTGTTCCAAATAAGTACGCCAAAGCTCTTGAACATTAATCTCTATAACTCACAAATGACTAGAGATATCGAGCTAATATTTCTACCATTTGGGTTAGCCAGGGAATAATGGGTATGGACATTTACAGCCCATTTGTTCTTGCTCTTTTTGAGTTACAGAGGTTAGGATTCACGATCTCCGGCCTACCTATTTGGAAAATAGTATATTAAGGGCCGGAGCTTCTTTTATTAAGGGCCGGAGCTTCTTTTATTAAGGGCCGGAGCTTCTTTTATTAAGGGCCGGAGCTTCTTTTATTAAGGGCCGGAGCTTCTTTTATTAAGGGCCGGAGCTTCATTTATTAAGGGCCGGAGCTTCTTTTATTAAGGGCCGGAGCTTCTTTTATTAAGGGCCGGAGCTTCTTTTATTAAGGGCCGGAGCTTCTTTTATTAAGGGCCGGAGCTTCTTTTATTAAGGGCCGGAGCTTCATTTATTAAGGGCCGGAGCTTCTTTTATTAAGGGCCGGAGCTTCTTTTATTAAGGGCCGGAGCTTCTTTTATTAATGGCCGGAGCTTCTTTTATTAAGGGCCGGAGCTTCTTTTATTAAGGGCCGGAGCTTCTTTTATTAAGGGCCGGAGCTTCTTTTATTAAGGGCCGGAGCTTCTTTTATTAAGGGCCGGAGCTTCTTTTATTAAGGGCCGGAGCTTCTTTTATTAAGGGCCGGAGCTTCTTTTATTAAGGGCCGGAGCTTCTTTTATTAAGGGCCGGAGCTTCTTTTATTAAGGGCCGGAGCTTCATTTATTAAGGGCCGGAGCTTCTTTTATTAAGGGCCGGAGCTTCTTTTATTAAGGGCCGGAGCTTCTTTTATTAAGGGCCGGAGCTTCTTTTATTAAGGGCCGGAGCTTCTTTTATTAATGGCCGGAGCTTCTTTTATTAATGGCCGGAGCTTCTTTTATTAAGGGCCGGAGCTTCTTTTATTAAGGGCCGGAGCTTCTTTTATTAAGGGCCGGAGCTTCTTTTATTTTTAGACATGGTGAGCAGCATGATTGATGTGGTTTGAAAGGTGTGTGTGTATTCATAATTGTAGTTTGACAGGAATTGAGTTTTTGGCCCGTATTGTCCCGCTTCGTAGACATTATCATTAATGACAGTTACTCATCTCCTTGCTCAAGGGAGATGGTAACCACCGGCTATGTCTCAGAAAATCTTCATCAACCCGAGCTAGATTTGAACCCTGTTCTGCTGGGTTGCAGGCAGGGACGGTACCAATGAGCTATCCGCTCGCTCGTGTGTGTGGGTGTAAAAGAGAGAGAGAGAGAGAGAGAGAGAGAGAGAGAGAGAGAGAGAGAGAGAGAGAGAGAGAGAGAGATAATGACCTCGGATACGGGGAGGATGACCTTATTAACCTCGCCCTTTGCAGCCCTAAGTGACGGGAATAGAATGATTGACCTGATTCCCGTTGCGACCCGGCAGCTCGGTAATTGACACTGACCTCGCAAAACAAGGCTATATATAGACTTGTCAGATTGACCTCCGAGAAATATTTGCTATATCCCTGTTCCAAACAAGTAGGCCAAAACTCTTGAACATTAACCTCCATAACTCACAAGTGACTAGAGTAATCGAGCTAATATTCCTACCATTTGGGAAGGGTCAGCCAGGGAATAGGTGTTGAAATGTACAGCTCATTTGTTGTAGCCCTTTTTGAGTTACAGAGGTTAGGGTTCACGATTTCGGGCCTACCTATTTGGAACAGGGTATGAGACTTTAGAACATACGAAACGCTTAGATATCTAATATTTATCTCGTAAGCTTATCTGACGTATTCACGATCATTTATCTGATAGACTTGCGTGAAACACGAAACATTACGAGAATTATGAACTTACAAGCAGCGTACGATATTAACTTACGATATGGACTTACTAGATAGACATAATATGTAGACTCAAGAGATTTACTAGATTTTAACACGAATTACTGGACATATGATATGGATTTATGAGAGTTTGAGAGGCAAATAGGCGGAGTTTAAGAGGCAAACATACAGAGTTGAAGAGGCAGACATACGGAGTTTAAGAGGCCTACATACGGAGTTTAAGAGGCAGACATGCGGAGTTTAAGAGGCAGACATACGGAGTTTAAGAGGCAGACATACGGAGTTTAAGAGGCAGACATGCGGAGTTTAAAAGGCAGACATACGGAGTTTAAGAGGCAGACATACGGAGTTTAAGAGGCAGACATACGGAGTTTAAGAGGCAGACATACGGAGTTTAAGAGGCAGACATACGGAGTTTAAGAGGCAGACATACGGAGTTTAAGAGCAGACATACGGAGTTTATTAAGAGGCAAACAGGAAGGATCTTAATTGTACCATTCAGACATAGTGGCTGAAACTCCTGTTTCATATGTCTGACTTCCCTC
The DNA here is from genome assembly GCA_032716605.1 of Paralithodes platypus. Taxonomy (NCBI): domain Eukaryota; kingdom Metazoa; phylum Arthropoda; class Malacostraca; order Decapoda; family Lithodidae; genus Paralithodes; species Paralithodes platypus. Next base: position 4,260,146 of record CM064581.1, on the reverse strand, counting down.
ACTGTTTCTTTTTGTGTCTCACCCACACAGAGAGTAATCCTGCTAGCTCACATGCACAAACACCTCCTCCTCCTATTCATTCCACTACACTAAACAATACCACCACAATTCTTTCCAATACACCAACAAATCACTTTTTCAACTTGGTGATGGGGGGGGGGGGACTTACTACAGGTAGCTTTGCCTTTTGTCTCCTTCATACACATAGCATTTAAGGTGTGCAAACCTGAGAAGATAATAGGAGAGTAGTTATTAATATATTCTCTGACTTGACTTCTCTGCTTGTGCGTATTTTAGGAAATCTATTCAGCCAACCTGACTAGACGACCCTCTCTGAACTGAAACCATTGTTACAAGAGTACTTTATCCGGCAATATGTTGGAGCAATTCACGTCTGGTAGCTTCAAACGTAAAGTGTTATCATTTTTAAGCTACCAAGCATAATCTAACTTCAGTCTAGTTTCCATTAGCAGCCTAAGAAGCCCCAGAATTATTACTAGAAACAATTGCTAATGTAAAATTTCCGGAAATAGCGCTCGTGTGACATCGCCATTACTCCCAAGGATGTGAACACCATTGGAGTTGAAGCACCTTTTGATCCCTGTTCAATATTCTCTCTCCATACTCTCGCTTCTTCTTTTCATTCTCACATCTCCCGTAAGCCCCAACCCCCTTGAGTCCTTGTTCGCGAAAACTCTGCGCTCTTTGTTTGAAGGTAATGATGTCAAAGAGAGCTCCATGTTCCCTTGTGTTGTAAATTATGATGTCAGAGAGAGATCCATGTTTTGTAAGTTATAATGTCACATAGCGTCGTCCACTCTGTCTTCCTTTGATAGCTAATTACTACCCTGGTCTGTTATACCCTAACCTTGCTTGTTTTAACCTCCTTCTTCCTCATGTATAGCCCCAGGATTTTTGATATTTTAAGACATTCACCCCATTAGTTTGGCGATTTTAATACCTTTCGTGCTATTTACATGTCGATGTTTTCCTTGATGCCGAGCCTGCAGTTTAGGAAACACTGGTCTTCGGCCCAAGCATTTGTCTACCGAAAATGCACAAATTTAACTCGAAGACGGGTTTGGGGGTATTTTTTTAAAGCTTGATGGAAGTCTAGGGAGGAAAAAAAAAAAAAAAAAAATATATATATATATATAGGCCTATCAATACATAAAAAAATAAATGTAAGTTTCCCCTTAAGCCTATTCTAGCCTTAAGGGGAGATTTTCACTTAAGGTTTCTTTTCTGGACTCCCTTCTCCCTTATAATTAACTCCTTTTGTTTTGAGATATCAAAATGTTCACCCCACTAGTTTGGTGAGTTAAGACCTATCGTGCCATTTTTACTGGCAAGCGATAGCGAGCCTAAAAGTTTGAAGTAACCGGCCTTTGGCCTGAACATTTATCTCGAAGGGGAGGCCTTTGGCGTATTTATTTAAGCTTGATGGAAGTAAAATTTACGAACGAACTACTACTACTCACA
>CM064581.1:4248664-4253664 GCA_032716605.1 Paralithodes platypus | reverse complement strand
ATTTACAGAATAGTTGGAAATTGGAAAGCTGTCTTGCATATCTTTAACTTTTATATATTTGTTTTCTTTCTGCTCTCTTCAACTGAAAACAGTGTACATTTCTAGCAGGTTCTCTTGTCAGTAATAATGATCTACTCAATTCCAAGTTCTTTATGATATGAGGCTTAATTTGTATTAAATCTTGCTAATGAGCCACTATCTATAATTTCATTAGAGAGCTTATTCCACTCACTAATTATACTGTGGGTGAAGACATTTTTAGTTGTGTCTAGGCTCACTTTGCTACCTATTAGTTTATATTTATTTCCTATTGTGGAACTCTTATTGGCTATCTTAAATAGATTATAGACATTCATTTTACTAAATCCTTTAAGAGTCTTAAAACACTATCAGCTGCAAATCGTATCCTCCGTTTCTTAATGTCTTAATTATCTTAATCTCTCATTGTATAGTTTATTTCTAAGGGAAATTGTGTTGCTCTACGCTGAACAGATTCGAATTGTGTTGCTCTACGCTGAACAGATTCGAATTGTGTTGCTCTACGCTGAACAGATTCGAATTAGTCTACTGTATGCCTTCTAATAAGTAGGGAGACCAGAACTGCACAACATATTCCAGATGCGGCCTCACAATACTTTTGTATAATTGTATAGCTATGTCTTTGCTATGATAATGAACATTTCTTCTAATGAATTCTAGTCCTATGTTTGCTTTGTTAGCTGCTGCCATGGATTGGCTTGTAGATTATGTGATTTAGTTTTTAAGAATTCGTAGTTTATTTTATCTGTGATGCGCTATTATCCCTTTCTCCGTTCATATAGTATGCATAATTATTGTTATGGAAGCCTTATTTGGAGTATCTGACATTTTTTTATATTAAAGGGCATTTGCCATTATTCTTTTACCACTCTGTGAAGACTGATTTTGTTTAGATATGATTGTAGGCTAATTCTATCGCTTTCAGAAATTATTGCATCATACTGGCATCATAGCTTACTTAGAAATGTTATTGTTGATGCCGTTGTCTGTATCATTAGTACATATTCGGAACAATATTGGGCCCAGTACAAAGGAGTACAAAGGAAATCAAGCAACAACAAAACTAGTGACCCTTCTAGGCTGCTTGTCCTCCAAAACACTGAGGATCAAGTGTCCAAACAGTGGTTTAGAGTGGGTAAGGGAACATTGGAAAGGGAATTACTGCCCTGGAACTAATGTCCGTGGCAGGATTAGGAAGTTAGTAGGGGACAGAGGGAGAGAGAGAGAGAGAGAGAGAGAGAGAGAGAGAGAGAGAGAGAGAGAGAGAGAGAGAGAGAGAGAGAGAGGCGGTGTAACTAAAGAAGACAGCCACACTCTAAGGTTGGAGAGAGAGAGAGAGAGAGAGAGAGAGAGAGAGAGAGAGAGAGAGGTTACAGACAGCCGCAAGTGGGTGGTGTGTGTAGGTGTGAGCGAGACAGATAAAGTAATATAGTGAGTGAGTGAGTGTTCATGTGTGGTGTGTGTGTGTGTGTGTGTGTTTGTGTGAAAGTGAAGCAATGATTGTGGGTGGGTGTAGTACTAATTATTTTGTATTATTGTTACTATATATTTGTTTCTCACTTTTTACCTTCCAACCTCCGCTTTGCTTCATAATTCATCACTCATTCTCGCCATATGTACAATTATCCACGAAAGGTCTATAAAATGAAAAATAAATGGAGCGAAAAGTCTTCATATCGCCAAACTAATGGGACGAATATCTTAAAATCTCCAAATTAATAGGGCTAAACATGAGGGAGAAATGGGTCCAGAAAGCCCCCAACTACCTCGCCTTTAGTGAGAATGAGGGGTTATGGCAGTAAAGGTGTGAATTAGCCACACCTGGTGACTGTGTGGCTGTTGGTGGTGGTGGTGGTGGTGGTGGTGTAATTTACTTAATAGCATGTGTGTGTGTGTGTGTGTGTGTGTGTGTGTGTGTGTGTGTGTGTGTGTGTGTGTATGTGTGTGTATGTGTATGAGGGTGGGGGTGTTTTGGGAAGGGTGAGTGTGAGTGTGAGTGTGTGTGTGTGTGTGTGTGTGTGTGTGTGAGTGAGGGGGTAGGGTGTGTGTGTGAGAGAGAGAGAGAGAAAAAGAGAGATTGCGTTTGCAGCGACTCCCATAACGGCGCCCCCCTTAAGGGGAGGTTTATTTCTGGACCCCCTTCTCCCTCATGCTTAGCCCCATTATTGTAATGACTTCTCCCTCATGTTTAGCTTCAATATTTAGGCGATTTCAAGACCTTTTCTGCCATTTAGGTGTCAATTATATCCAGGCAAGCGATAGCGAGTCTGTAATTTAGGGGGAACCGGCGTTGGACCGGGAAATATTTTCTACCGAAAAATGTACAAATAATTCTGGAAGGTGGGTCTTGGGAGTATTTTTAAAGGCTTGATGGAGGTCTAGGGAAGAAACTAAGAAAATCATAAACAAAAACTCAAACAAAAGAAGCAAATATATACAGCCATCCCCCTTTTAAGTTTACTCCCTTTCAGAATCTCCCAATCTGTACAGCCTCAGGAACTTATCGATATCTCATGACTCACTCCTCCCTCCTAATGGTCGGGCCTCACGATAAAAGCAACACTCAACGACGAACCATTATGGGAACACACGAAATACAACGAATCGCTGAATATAATATACTGTATATGTACAGTATATATATAGATATATATATATATATATATATATATATTGGATGGGTTACAGAGATTCAAGCTTGGTTGGAATATGTTAGTTTATACTAGGTTGACTAATGTTGGTCTAATTGATAAAACAAATCTCTGAAAAGTAGACAGAATTAATATAAAGACCATATGAGGAGGAGCACTTTATTGACGACGTTTCGCAATAGATTATTATATAAGTAAATAGACCCCCCAAAATAACCACTTTCCCGTGAAGTTAAACCACATGTACTCTAATCTATGAGGGTCATAAATCCTTTATTCGTTCTATAATTATATTTTGGCTACTATTAGACGATTTTCCTTAGGTTTGAAAGGAATTGTAGGAGTCAGAAAAGTACTAGAGATTATATTTAGATCTTTGATTCCCAAATATCATTCATAAGCTCCATATAATCGTCTAATGTTAGCCAGCATCGAAGCGGAAGGACACTGTATGTACCCTGAAGGATCAAATAATCTAACTCCACATAATTTGTATCAATCATTCGAATATTTCTTTACTAAATTAATGTTAGTTCCTGATTATTCTATTCATCATAAAACACATTTTGGATCAGAGTTAAACATGATCTCAATTAACCATTTCACTCTGACAGACGGATCCTACGTTGAATAAAATCGTTTGGGGGTAGCTCCAGTAAAATCAACATTGGTAATCAACTAACTTAAATTAATACGAGCAAATTCGAGCTCATCACTCGTCGGCGTACGTTTCCCAGGTCTAAGTATGCATTTTTGGTTCACAATTGGCACCCAGAACTCAGTGACCCATATACATCTTCGTGCCAATTTTCAGCTCGGGATTCCCAAAACTAAAACGAAAAATAAAAATGGTCCCATTCACCTGCCACCTCTGATGATCTCACACATCCCCGGCACCAATAAAGTCTATTATTCACAGACCTTCATTTTCGACACAAGCAATAAAAGGAACTATTCGTCGAGGCATTCCATTCCCTCTTAACGCTCTCGTTCAGGGACTTGGACTTAAAGGCAATGTCGCACGAGCAATTTTCTAGCAAGATGTTTTTGGAAAGCTTTCAAGACACCTATGCTTTGGTATCAGCAACTATTAGCAACGGTTCTGAAATTAAATTGTATTGAGAAGACAGTTTTAGAGGCAATCAGACTATAATTTACGAAGCAACTTGGATGATCCATATCCCGGTGTTACACCGGTTTTATAGAAAATCACACGATTATTTGTTCGGCAATTATTGTTTTACAATTACAACCCAGGCACTAAAAGTGCCCTAGATATAGACAAAAACTACTGTCAATCTCTTTGCCGATGTCATTATAAGATATTCCCTTTTAATCTCTTACGTTAGGCGATTAAAGTAAACTTAAGCGGGAGCTCTAGGAATCGATGGGTTAAAAATTAATCTTAATTAATCCCTTCAATCCACAGATCCATCTGAACTTGAAAACATAATAATCTAATCATATCTTGGTGAAGTTAGGCATCATCAAACTGAAAGGAGTAACTTTGTCTAAGAAAAAACAATCCGATGGAAAAATTGCTAAGAGAAAAATACTTCAGTGACACCTCTACTATTTTAAAGGGGGTGGGGGGGAGGGGGTAGGAGGGTTGGAATGGGGGAGGAAGGGGGGGGGGGGGGGGAGGAGGGGGCTATGTAACAGGCGCCCATCCATCCCACCGGCATCGACTACAATAAGCCAGACACTTTTATTGGCCAGTATATACATGAGCGAGATTATATGCCGTCGATAAGGAGGTAGAAGAGGGACTTACCGAGGGGCTCAATGAATGGAGTTGGGGGCTTTAATGGGGTGTTTCTGAATGGGTTTAATGGGGTGTTTCTGAGGGGTTTAAAGGGGTTGTTGCTGAGGGGTTTAATGGGGTGTTTCTAAGGGGTTTAATGGGGTGTTTCTGAATGGGTTTAAGGGGGTGTTTCTGAGAGGTTTAAAGGGGTTGTTTCTGAGGGGTTTAATGGCGGTGTTTCTGAGGGGTTTAATGGGGTGTTTCTGAGGGATTTAATGGGGGTTTCTGAGAGGTGTAATGGTGTTTGTGAGGGGTTTAATTGGGTGTTTCTGAGGGGTTTAATTGGGTGTTTCTGAGAGGTTTAATGGGGTGTTTCTGAGGGGTTTAATGGGGGTTTTCTGAGGCTTTTAATGGGGTATTTCTGAGGGGTTTAATTGGGAGTTTCTGAGGGGTTTAATGGGATGTTTCTGAGGAGTTTAATGGGGGGGGTTTCTGAGGGGTTTAATGGGGTGTTTTTGAGGGGTTTAGTGGGGTGTTTCTGAGAGGTTTATGGGATGTTTCTGAGG
>CM064581.1:4196578-4243564 GCA_032716605.1 Paralithodes platypus | reverse complement strand
TGAAAGTAGGAGAAAAAATTATATCCAAAACACGACAAAAAGCAATATTTCTGCCGAGAAGAGCGAAAAATATGACCTGGATACAGTGCAGAGTTTGGATATAATGATGGCAGGGAAAAACAAATTACTAATTGGGTTTTTCGTGAACAATGAACACATAAACAAGACATAAACAATAACCCAATTATGTAATTATTCCGGAAGGGTTGGAAGGAAGAAGAAGAAGAAAAAACTAACCCGTTTAATTCCGCATTGTTTTCTGGCTTATATTAGATGATTACATATATATATATACTGTATATATATATATATATACAGGTATATATATATACTATATATATATATATATATATATATATATATATATATACAGTATATGAAAGTCAGTGGGAATATTGATAGTATTTACCCTTATAATTCCTACGTTGTATAAAATCGTCTAACGATAGGCAGAATAAGCTGTTAAAGCGCGTCAAAACCATGTTTTTTTTTATTTTAGCTATATTTAGACGATTTTATGGAGCTTAACCCTTTCGTTGCGGGTGACGTTCTGGAACATCCTGGCAAGTTACAGCAATTTCCAGGCTTTAAAAGCCTGTAAAAAACGTAAAAATCGAGTGTCAGTGGGCGGGAGCGTGAGGGGCCCACCTCCGACCCTCAGAGCACCGAGCGGCTCACTGAGGTACACTGTGTCTCGCGCAGGTCTCTCACAGCAGTGTAACCAAGCGAGCGTGTGCTACCAAATAGCGGGTTTCCCGCGTTTCACTGGCACCACTGCGGGTGAACCAGACCACGTACGGAGCCCGTTCTGGTGTCATTTTGAAGCTATTTTCGTCTAGTTTTTGGCAGAATACACTTCATTTAATGCAGATGCTTGATTTATCATTCAGGAGTGCCTGAATATGCCCTAAATAGCCCAAACATAGCCGCAGCCAATGGGTTAAAAGAAGGATTTGTGGTAGTGAAAAGGGTTAATTAAGATAATCCTGTTACTTACTGGAGACTCTTCTTAAACTCAATAAAATCGTCTATTAGTAGCCAGTATAAAATTAAATGGGACTGAACTGGTACTGAACGGGTTAAAGGGGTTATCACACGAGTATTTTTATCCTCAACAATCGATAATCAACATATTTTTCTGGTAACACTCCTCTAGACCAGGACATTTTTCTATCGAAAAATGTACAAATTTATCTGTAGAAAGGAGGGTCAGGGGCCTTTTTTGTTTTGTTTTTGTTTTTAAAGTTTGATGGAGTAGACGTCTAGGGAGGAAACTAAAAAAATTATAAATATATACATAAATTAGCAAATAATACGCCCATCCCCTGTTAACAAAGAGGTATAGCGAAGGGAGACACAAAAGGTTGGTCCCTGTTTGCCTTGGCTAAAAAATTATGGTTACCTTAATTGGGAAAAACAGTGCTAACATCCTGGGGCGGTGCTGAGCGAAACATGGCGTACACTGTGAGAGAGAGAGAGAGAGAGAGAGAGAGAGAGAGAGAGAGAGAGAGACAGAGAGAGAGAGAGAGAAAGTGAGAGAGAAAGTGAGAGAGAGAGAGAGAGAGAGAGATCGTACAAGGTCAGTCGGTGAAATATAACCTCCTTTTTAATATCAGAGAGAGAGAGAGAGAGGGTGGGGGCGGGGGCGAGGGGGGGAGGGGGCGAGAAGGAGAGAGAACATGATAGAGAGGAGAACAAAATACAATGAAATATAATGATTAGGTATATCTCACAAGTACACGTAGGCTAATAAATGTGTTTATGTTCTAGGCCGGGCTCGAACCACCGACAGTCAGGATGAGTGTCCATGCTTTAATCAAATACACCACAGCGTGATATTATGTAATATCGTCTGGAAGTAGCCTAGCTGGAATAAAAAATAAATAAGCATCGTCTGTTTGAATAGGTGATAAGAGTAAGATACTTTAAAGACTTGTATGAGGCAGATTATGGTGTCGTACGATTATCATATTTTTCTGTGTAGAAATGTTATCCTTCAAGATGCGATGACGCATCTCTGATCTGTGTTCTGGCTATTATTAGACGATTTCATGCAGGTTAGGAAGGGTACATGGAAGTCGAAGAGCGAGATAGTCTTTACCCCTTTTCATTCCCACAGATCCTTCCTTAGCTGTATAAAACCGTCTAAATATAGCCTGAATAAGCTGTCAAAGTGCTGCATAATCTTTTTGGAGTTAATTGTTGATATCAAAATTATTTACAGGTTTTCATTATTAGATCCTACAGTATTGTATACCCTGTTTCGTTTCAACTGACGGTAAATTGCGAAGTTCCCATTAAAATTACTCACTTATTTTGAAGATTTTGTAGTAAAATATGGTGCTAATTACGTAAACTTGGTCGTAATATGATGCAGAGACATAGTGGTTTCATATTTATCCCTTAAGTATCCATAAATTATCTGCTAAGGGATTCAATTTACCGTCAGATGAAATGAAACTGAGTATAGTTCATGTATGTATGTATGTATTCCTAATTATATGTATGTATGCACGTATGGATATGTTTGTTTGTATTAATAGAGGTATTATATAGATTTGTTTACGTTTTATTTAACCCGTTCATTACTGGCGACATCCTTTTCATTATATTCTGGCAACTATTGAGCGATTGTATTCAGCTTAGGAAGGATGTCTACCTGTTAAAAGATGACAGACTATCTCAATTAATCCTTTTAGCTACCATATATCCTTCCTAAGCTTCATAAAATAATCTAAATGTAGCTGAAATAAGAACAAAAGGACGTCATATATATATATATATATACAGTATATATATATACGATATATATATATATATATTTTTTTTTTTTTTTTTTTTTTTTTTTAACTTGTCATGGCGAGTGCTTTGGCAAGAAATATATATACCAGCAATCAAAGGAACGAAACTTCCACTGAGGCTTCTGAATCTCAAACCCGAGCGTATACAGCAAATCTAAACTTTAAGGGGGTAGGGCTTGTTTTTTGGTCTATGTATTTATTTATTTAACTATTTTTGAGTTTGCTCGCTAGACCTCCATCAAGCTTAAAATAGCACCCCTTAGACCCCCTTTCAAGATAAATTTGTAAATTTTTCGGTAGAAAAATGTCTTGGCAGATGGCCGGTTCCTTCTATAATTACAGGCTAATTATCGCTCGCCAGAAGAAAATCGACACCTTAATGGCATGACAGGTCTTAATATTGACAAAAGATTGGGCGAAAGGTCTTAAAATCGACAAGCTAATGGAACGAACTTCTTCAAATATCAAAACAAATATGCTAAACATGAGGGAGAAGGAGGTCCAAGAAAAGCGACTACCTCCCCCTTCAAGGTTCCAACTTGAAGCTCTCCCTTTTAACGCTGACGTCTCTGTAAACTTCTGGTAGGTTATGTTCTAACTTTGGCCCCGCCTTAACCCTTTCAGTACCAGCGACCGTGGGTTACATTTTATCCTAGCCAGGGTCCTGAGAATAGTCCTTTAACTCTGATCCTAGCTATACTTAGACGATATTCGGCAGCTTGGGAAGGATCTGTGGTAATTAAAAAAAGGTTGGTTGAGAGAGTTTGCAGCATTAATTACTGCTATAGGTCCTTCCTAAGCTGACCAAAATCGTCTACTAGTTGCCAGAATGTGGTGAAAAGGACTGAATGGATTGAAGTTAGACTGGACTCCTTAGATCGTTCTGGGCCCCGTTCAGCTTTTCTCTTTCATATTCCGAAGGTCATCTTTTCCTTCAAACTTATACAGTGTGTCCTTTTCGTATTACAAAGGCGAATTTTAGCAGGTTTGGTACTTGTTTGGGTTGTTATAGAAACTCGAAATGGTTGGGCTTTAGAAACAGAAGCCTAAGGGAGTAGTGCTTGTTCTTTGGTCTATGTATTGATTTACTAATCTATTTTCGAGTTTCCTCGCTAGACCTCCATCAAGCTTAAAATAACACCCCTTAGACTCCGTTTCAAGACAAATTTGTACATTTTTTCGGTAGAAAAATTTCCCGGTCGAAGGCCAATTTGTTCTAAAATTACAGTCTCGCCATTGCTTGCCAGGAAAAATCAACAGCTAAATGGCATGATAGGTCCTAGCCAAAGAAATGGGGCGAAAGGTCTTAAAATCGACAAACTAATGGAACGAACATTATAAAATCTCAAAATTATTATGCTAAACATGAGGGAGAAGGGAGTCCAGAAAAAGTGACTACCTCCCCCTTAATTATAAGTATGAATATGCAATCAATAATGCAATGAAAATAAAAATTAAACTTGATATATGAATGTGTTTCGTAAGAAGTAACCTGATTATAGATGCCAGAATAAGTCATCACACACACACACACACACACACACACACACACACACACACACAACACACACAACACACACACACACACACACATCCTTCTCATATAAAACGGCCACCAACCCAATCATGAATGTGTAAAACAACCAGGGAGGCATTACACACACTCATGGGCGTCATCTGCGGGGGGACGGGGGGGGACATATCCCCCCCACTTTTCATTCAGGAGGGGACAACATATCGATTGTCCCCCTCACTTTTTTCACCAAGTTTTATATACTAGAAACTAGATAGAAGTCACTGAAATGTTTAATAAGATAGAATATTGTATATACTAAACACATACAAATATAATATGTTATGATGTTATTGATGTAGTAATTTGTTAGGCTCGTTGTCAGCTAAATTTCTTACGTAAATATTGTGTGACGTATCCCACTGTTTAGTGTTTACATGAAGACGGAAGTTCTGTAGTCTGTAGGTCGGCAAAAGCCAACATTAGCGGCCTTTTAAAGCTTTGGCCGCCTTTGAGGCTTTGAGGATGGTATTCTGGTTTCCTGGATGATGATCTAAGGTAATGCCTTCACTATTAGACATTGTTCTTCTACAACAATATTTGAAACTAGCAAGACGTGCACGGTAGACTGGAATGGTACGGTAGACTGGAATGGTACGGTAGACTGGAATGGTACGGTAGACTGGAATGGTACGGTAGACTGGAATGGTACGGTAGACTGGAATGGTACGGTCCGACGGTTTAGTTTGGTAACTTTGGTAGCTACACATTATAGTTTATGGTCATTATTGTCAGGACATATTAGTAAATTCGTCCACTACAGGACAAAGGCTTCTTTCTATCTTCACCATTAATATCCTTCATGAGTTAATTTGCTCCATTATATGATGATTAAACCCTTGTACAATTAAAGATCTCTTCTTTCAATCTGGTGTAGTCTACAGTCTTCTCAATCTTACTAGGCAGTCTAGGCTAAGCCTAGACTGCATAGTAAGATTGGGTTATATGGTAAACTATCTACTCTGCCTTAAACATTTAACCTTACTGTTGTTTCAATTCTAGATATGAAATTATCGACATAACGTATTGTAGCTAAGCCTATGTGTAGGCTATAATTTTTTTATTATCTGCTTGATCTTTCTGTATCTCCTGACTCCTGCAACATTTCCTTGATCAGTTGATCTAACATCTATGTAGTGTAAATTACATTTTCTGCCTGGTGCTAATATATATATACAGTATTATATGTACCGTATAACATTAACCTAACCAAAAGACCTAACCCTAGGTTAGTTTATGGTATATAGTTATATGGTATATATGGTATATAGTTAGTTCATTGCCATATAATAATTATTTTATTTGTATCCTTATATCCTTTTAATGTTAAATACTGATCGTAGTGTTTGCTGATTTAAGTAGTATAATGAGACTTTGAGGATGTCAGAGTAGACTTGAAATCTATCTGTGAACTATAGGTGTTTAAACTTGCACTGGTTAATATTGATATATAACACATATATATTCCCCTTAATATAAATCATTTATTCACAATTATGTGGGCTTAAAATGCACCAAATATTGTTAAGTTTTCTCAAATATTATCGGGGGGGGGGGGGGCCCTTACAGCGCCCCCCCCCCCCAACCCCCCCAGCTGATCGCTCGCTTCGCTCGCCTGTTTTTCCTATATCTATCTCTGAATGTCCCCCCCCCCCACTTTTAGAGAGCAGATGACGCCCCTGAACACTCTTGCTTCACTTGGGTTGAATTCTCGCAGTCCAAGCCACTATTAGGCTTGTTTGGAAAGTATATTAACCCATGCAGTACCGGTGGCGTCTTTTTAATTTTATTCTAGCAACTATTTGACGATTTTATGCAACTTAGGAAGGACGTCTACACATTAAAAGGCTTCAGACTATCTTAATTAATCACTTTAGCTACCGTATATCCTTTCTGAGCTTTAGAAAATTGTCTAGATGTAGCTGAGATCAATTTAAAGAGACATCGCCGGTACGTGAGGGAGTAATAACACAGACAGAGAGAGAGAGAGAGAGAGAGAGAGAGAGAGAGAGAGAGCGAGCGAGCGAGCGAGAGAGAGAGAGAGAGAGGAGCGAGAGAGAGAGAGAGATAGAGAGAGAGAGAGAGAGAGAGAGAGAGAGAGAGAGAGAGAGAGAGAGAGAGAGAGAGAGAGAGAGAGAGAGAGAGAGAGAGAGAGAGAGAGAGAGGAGAGAGAGCGATAGAGAGAGAGAGAGAGAGAGAGAGAGAGAGAGAGAGAGAGATAGAGAGAGAGAGAGAGAGAGAGAGAGAGAGAGAGAGAGAGAGAGAGAGAGAGAGCGAGAGAATAAGAAGAAAACTCATTAGGATAACTGGCCTCTAACACGAAGGATCGTTTGTATCTATCTGCCCATTTGTGTTGACAAGTGTGTGTGTGTGTGTGTGTGTGTGTGTGTGTGTGCGTGTGTGTGTGTGTGTATCTGTATGTGTGTTTGTGTATGTGCGCGCGCGTGTGTGTGTGTATGAGTGTGTGTGTGCGTGTGTGTGTGTGCTAGATATATTTTTGTATACATTTATAGAAATTTGTTGATAGAAAAATAAATAATCGAAATAAGCAATCAATGATCTATCTATTCACCTTTCCCTATATCTGTTATAATATACACACAATTTAAAGATAAATACATAGTGGACAGAAGCAATTAATTTTCTATCTATCCACCTGCCCCTCTATCTATCTATCTAATATAATAAACAAACAATTAAATTACAAAGACAGAGTGGACATAATCAATCAATTGTCTATCTATCCACCTGTCCCTCTATCTATCTATCTATCTATCTATCTCACTCGGTCCATTTCCCCTCACATGACCACCACAATATTCCTCCTCCTTCCTCCCCTCCCTCCTCTCCTCCCCTTCAAGAGATGAGCAATATCAATTTGTGCCGTCATAAAGGGATCTTGTCTGTGTCCTGTCCCGGTCTTGTATTGGGTTGTTTCCGCGAGTTGTGACTGGGTATATGCTGGGGTTATTGTGGTTGTGGTTGTTGTTGTGGTGGTTGTGGCTCTTGTGGTGGTTGTGTCTGGAGATATGCTGGGGTTATTGTGGTTGTTGTTGTTGGTTGTGGTGGTTGTGACTGGGTATATGCTGGGGCTATTATGGTGGCTGGTTGTGGTTGTTGTGGTTTTGGTTGTTGTGGCTGGAATGGATGTTAAGGTAGTGGTTGTGGTTGCTATGGTGGTTGTGACTGGGGATATACTGGGGCTATTTTGGTGGCTGGTTGTGGTTGTTTTGGTTGCTGTGGTTGTTGTTGTGATGGTTAAGGTTGTTATGCTTGTGGTTGTTACTAGGGCTATTGTGGTAGCTGGCTTCGTGTGGTTGTTGTGGTTGCAGTTGTTGTGATGATTATGGTTGTTGTGGTGGTTGTGGTTGTTATATTTGTGGTTGTGGTTATTGTAGTGGTTGTGCCTGGGGCTACTATGGTGGCTGGCTTCGTTTGGTTGTTGTGGTTAGTGTGGTAGTTGCGGTTGTTGTGGTTATTATGTTTGTAGTTATGGTTGTTATGCTTGTGGTTGTGACTAGGGCTATTGTGGTGGCTGGTTTTGTGTGGTTGTTGTGGTTGTAGTTGTGGTTGGTGTTGTTTTTGCGGTTGTTTTGATTGTTGCGGTTCTTGTGACTGGAGATATGTCAGGGCTATTGTGGTGGTATGACACGTGGAACCTCAATTAAGAACCCTAGTCCAAATATAAGAGAGTAACTCAGAGTAACTCCCACTCCATGTAAAAGTTATCGTTACCAGGAAGTCTCACGTTGGGGACATTATGGGGGGATGGTTCATTTTTTGGTCGATTTTTTAATTTATTATTTTTCTAGTTTTCTCCCTAGGGCTCCTTTAAACTAAACATAAATAAAAATAAAATACAAAAATAAAATAATTAACAGGATCCCCCTTCAAGTTAATTTTGTAAATGAAACAAATACAAAAATACAGGCTCGCTATCGCTTGCCAGCAAATAATCGACACCTAAATGACAGAAAAAGTCTAAATATTGACAAATAAATGGGGCGAATAGTCTTAAAATCTTTAAATTAACCGGCCGAATGTCATAAAATCTGAAAACTAATGGGGCTAAGCATGAGGAAGAAGGGGGACCAGAAAAACTACCCATCTCCCCTTGATACTCTCTCGTAGCAGGTGAGAGTGGACCATATCCCTCCACGTAAAAGAAGGGCTAATCCGGACTAATAACACACATAACAAAGCCACTCCAACAGCTTCCTCTCTCTTCAACACCCCTTCTCCCCTCTCTACACGCTTCAGAAAATAGAAAAAGTAGAAAGTAGCTATACGAGGTGCCGTTGGAAAGGCTTATCCCTTAATACCTTCACCTGACCTGATCTGATAAATGGAAGAAAAACCTCTGACAGGCTGCGTGTAAAAACTGTCTCCCGTGATCCTCTGCCAACTGCCTATCGATCCTAGACTTTTGAATTGACCTAGAGAGCGTTAAATAAAGGTTTTTAGTTTGTTTCCTAGACCTTCATCAAGCTTAAAATTACACCCCCTAGACCCCCTTTCAAGATATATGTATACATTTTTCGGTAGACAAATGTCCTGGTCGAAGGCTGGTTCCTCTTAAATTACAGGCTCGCTATCGCTCGCCAGGAAAAAATCGACTCCTAAATGGCACAAAAGGTTTTACAATTGACAGAAATAGGGCAAAAGTTCATAAAATCGCCAAACTAATGGGGCGAACGTCTTAAAATATGAAAAACAAATGGGGGCTAAATATGAGGGAGAAGGGGGTCCAGAAAAAATCACTCCAAGTGGAAATTTCCCCTTAACCCTTTCAGTACCGGTGCCTTCCTTTTAACCATATTCAGGCTACTGTTAGACGATTTAATTCAGTTTTAAAAGTAGGGCCTCCAGCAATTACCAGGCTTCGAACTATCTCCCTTAACCCTTTTTTTACAACCATCAACCCTTTTTAAGCGGCATAAAATCGTCTTAATATAGCTAGTACCTTATATAATTAAAAAGACGTCGCCAGTACAGAAGGGGTTAAATATATAGAAGCTTCTCAGTGTTTCCTTTAGTTTCTTTAGCCCGGCACCTTGAGTAAAATATCGAATGTGTATTTTGTTCTTGATTTATTTATTTTATTTTATTTTCTGGCGGGAAATTGCTATGTCCTTTACTTGATTGTTTAGCTATTGCAGAGCATTGTAACGAAATATGCTGTTAATTATTAAAACATTTGGGCAATAACTAAAAGCAGTTTCATCGCAGTTTCACATTTCTCCATTGTGTATTGCGAGATCAGTTGCTCAGTTAGTGGGTTTTTTCCCCAGGTAAAAACACTAAATAAAAATGAAATATAATAATAATAATAATAATAATAATAATAAATGTGAATAATAATGATAACCTTATATTTCTGGATCCCTACTCTCATAGACTAGGATGTTCTTGCCATTGTCATATAGAAATGTCAGGAATACATATAAACAATTTGTATTTTCCTAAATTGTGAACGGGATTTACTATACTCGTTTTCTTTTCAACTGACGGTAAATTGCTATAATAAATTAATAAATACACCATATGAGAAGGAATCCTTTAATGACAACGTTTCGCAGATAGTGACTTGAGGAAACTATCTAAGAAACGTTGTCAATAAAGTGCTCCTCCTCAAATGGTGTTATTTATTCAAGCTTTATTGGTTTTCCCACCCACCCAATTTATTGATCTAGAACAATGTAGGGTAGACGTGTGTAAATGATGTGTCACTTGAGCGATTTTTCCGTCTAATAGTATGGGCAATTGTTGTCTGGCAGCTTCAAAATCTGAATTCTACATTAATTAAACTATGTAACATTATTTACATTCGATTTAATATCTTACTTCAATGCGGAAGAGCCTAAAAAAAAGTACGAGACCAGGCTTGCTCAGCGAAAATTGCCGGGAAAGGCGCTCGTGTGACACCGGCTGAAAGAAGGCCTATTGGACTGGGGCCGTGGTCAATTGGTTCTGAAACTCGGGGGGCAGGATTTGGGGGGTGGGGGGGGGGGTGCAGAGATGGTGAGGGGAGAATACTGAGGGAGTGTGGGGGGCAATGCGGAGGGGGGGAGGGGACCATAGTGAGAGGGGTGGGGGGAATACTGAGGGGTGGGGATAAAAATGGGCGGGGGGAGGGGGGAGATTGAAAGATTTTATGGGGTCACTTTAGTCGTATAAGAGAGAGAGAGAGAGAGAGAGAGAGAGAGAGAGAGAGAGAGAGAGAGAGAGAGAGAGAGGGAGAGGATGAGGATATTGGCCATCTCAGTAAAGGATAACGAGGGTCGATCGCCATTTCAGCTCCAGGAAAATGTAGGAGAATGAGTTACACAAAATTACACAGATACTCAAACGACACAGACCTTGCAGTCCCTGCTAGGTGGTCCGGCCTTGATACTACTCGAGACAGGGATAGTTTATAGTGGAAGAAAGTGGATGAAAGTAGACGGCTCTCTCCCCACTCCCTTGTCTCTCCTGTTCTAAAGCCGTACCGCAAAATAGGATGAGGTTTAACCCATATGGGTCAGGAAATGTCCACAAGGAAAGTTTATATATAGGATAGAGAGAAATTAGTCTGAAAGGGAACTTACACTTACATACCTGCTGAATAATTTATATTAATCAAATCTTATCAGATGATCGTACAGTCTCTTCTTAAACGTAGCAATTGAATTATTATCGACCACATCCCTTGGTAAGCTATTCCACTCTTTGACCACACTGTATGTGAAGAAGTTTTGTGTAACATCTAGGCATGCCTTCTTTCTTTTTAATTTCATTCCCTTTCCTCGGGTTCTAGCATTATTACTCTGTCAAATCCTTTAAGTATCTTAGAATTCTCGAGGAGTTGGCTTCGTAACCTCCTTTTCTTCAGCGAGAACACATTCACTGTCTTTAATCTTTCATATTGTGACGTGTTTCTCGGTGATAGGATTAGCTTAGTTGTTCTACGCTGCACGGATTCGAGTTTGTCAATATCTTTCTTAAGATATTGGGACCAGAACTGAACGCCATACTCATGATGGGGTCTAATAATGCTTTTGAATACCGGCAAAATAATGTTCTCTGTGGGAATTATAGAGATAAAGGCTCTCTCAATTAACCCTCTGACTTCCATATACCCTTCCTCATCTTACTAAAATCTTCTAATGATAGCCAAAAAACAGAAAATAAATGCGTAGTCGGATCTTGAAAGGGTTAACCAGGGTAAAGGTTAGTTGGTCCGATATACCCTGTTCCAAATAAGTAGGCCAAAACTCTTGAACATTTAACTTTATAATTCACAAATAACTAAAGTATTCGAGCTATTATTTCTACTATTTGAGAAGGGTCAGACAGGGAAAAGGTGTAGAGATTTACGGCCCATTTGCTCTACCCCTTCTTGAGTTATAGTGGTTAGGGTTCACGATTTCTGACCTACCTATTTGGAACAGGCTACAGTCAGCCAGCCAGACTCCACCTAACAGAAATTAACCTCTTGAGGATCATGACGCGTTTTAACAGTTTATTTTGGCTATCTTAGACGATTTTATATAGCTTAGGAAAGATATATGGCAGTTGAAATGGGAAAGACTGGCCCAATCAACCCTCTGACGTCCATATACCCTTCCTACTCTGAATAAGATCGTCTCATGATAGCCAGAATAAACTGTCAAAATGCGTCATAATCTTCCAGGGGGTTAAAAAAAGAACAAGTTAATTCAGGGACCAAACCTCGTCCCTTAAGGGGGGTAGGGTTTATTTATTGGTTTATGTTTATATTTATTTGTCTTTAGTTTTCTCCATAGACTTCCATCAAACTTTATAAAAATACCTGCAAAACTTCTTTTCGAGATAAATGTGTACATTTATTGGTAGAAAAATATCTTGGGCGAAGGCTGATTTCTTCTAATTTACAAGCTCGTTATCGATCGCCAAGACAGACATCGACACCTAAATGGGACGATTTTTTTTTAAATATTGACAAATATGGTGCAAAAGTTCTAAAATCGCCAAACTAGTGGGGCGAACGTCATAAAATGTCAAAACTAATGAGGATTATCATGAGGGAGAGAGGGGGTCCTAAAACACACACACACACACACACACACACACACAAAAAACTATCATAAAAACTCGTCCCTTTACCCCTCTCCCCCCCCCCCCCCCACCCCCCCACCCCCCACCCCACCCCCACCACCACCCCACCCAACCCCCCACCCCATCCCCATCCCCCTTGCATGGGACCGAAAGGTATTATAGCCATTACGCCAACACACAGCTTCTTCCCCAGGGGACACAACGTACTTAACACTTAGCCCAACCCATGTGTTGGGGATAGTTAGTTTTTTTTTTTTTTTTTTTTTTTTTTTTGGTGGGGGGGGGGGTATTTTAGTTGTTTGCATAGTTAAATTCAGAGCATATATACGATATATATATATATATATATATATATATATATATATATACATATATATATATATATACAGTATATGTATATATACAGTATATTGTCTGTATATATATATATATATATATATATATATATATATATTGTGTGTGTGTTTTGTTTTTCATCTTTTGAGTATATATACACACACGGAAACACACGGCAAACAAGCCCACATATGCAATACATACATACATAAACACACAAATATGTACATGGATGCGCACACACATAATATACACACACATATAATTTTCATATTCTGAGGTAAGGTAAACTTAAATACACACACACACACACACACACACACACACACACACACACACGCACACACACACACACACACACACTCCAGCTAGCCCTCCTGTGTACTGTTCCATATACTGTACTTCTTTATCCACTACAGTTTACTTTGTACTAAGTGTTTTAGTACGAGAGAGAGAGAGAGAGAGAGAGAGAGAGAGAGAGAGAGAGAGAGAGAGGATTTAGAGAGAGAGGAATGAAACAACAGAGAGAGTAAAGAGAGAGAAAGAGAGAGAGATAGGGAGAAGAGAGAGAGAGAGAGAGAGGAGAGAGAGAGGGAGGGAGGAAGAGAGAGAGAGAGAGAGAGAGAGGAGAGAGAGAGAGAGAGAGAGAGAGAGAGAGAGAGAGAGAGAGAGAGAGAGAGTCATATTAGCCAGCCTGTCCCGACATATTCACCACCTGGGTCCTACTTCCGTCTCAATACTCCACTTGCACTTCTTCATCCCCCCATGCAGGCAGGTGTGTAGGTGCAGGTGTGCGTGATACCTCTGTGTATTGTGTGTGTGAGATTGTATGTATAGGCGTGCGTGATACCTCTCTGTGTGTGTGTGAGTGGGTTAGGTACGTATGTGTGTGCGTGTGTGTGTATATATGTGCGTGGTACCTCTGTGGATGTGTGTGTGTGTGTGTGTGTGTGCAATCGTAGTTAAGCCGAAAGTGTGTGTACACACATTATATTTAACCCATTCAGTACCGGTGACATCCTTTTCATTATATTCTGACAAGCATTACACGATTATATTCTACTTAAGAAGGACGTCTACCCATTAAAAAATCTCTCTCTCTCTCTCTCTCTCTCTCTCTCTCTCTCTCTCTCTCTCTCTCTCTCTCTCTCTCTCTCTCTCTCTCTCTCTCTCTCTCATATAAGTTTTTTCTTCTTTTTCAGGTGAGTGTTGCCGAACGATCGTCCCTGCAACAATTACGGGGTGAGTAAAATCGTCTGTCGGTGAAGCTGCTATATACACTCTAGGACATAAACCGTAGCCTTAAGGGGAGATGGGTCGTTTTTCTGGTCCCCTTTCTCTCTCATGTTTAGCATATTAGTTTTCAGGTTTAAAGACTTTCGTTCCGTTAGTTTGGCGATTTTGAGACCTTTCGCCTCATTTTGTGTCAATATTAAGACCTTTCGTGGCCTTTAGGTGACGATTTTTACCTGGCAAGCCTCTAATTTTAAAAGGAGTCGGCCTTCGGCCTGCACATTTTTCTACCGAAAAATGTACAAATTTATCTTGAAAGGGGGTCTAGGGGGTGTTTTTTAAAGTTTGATGGAGGTCAAGCGAGGATACTAAAAAGATAAATAAAATATATAAATATATAAACCAAAAACCGAGCACTACCCCCTTAACCATTTGTGTGCCGTAATCATATAGCCAAATGATGATCTAATATATAACGAGTCTGATATTATGCATTGTACAGTTATTAACAGGGACTTATGGACGTATTTTGGAGATACAATTAACCCTTTGAAGATTTTGTCGCATTTTGACAGTTTTTTCTGGATATCATTAGACGATTTCATGCAATTTTGGAAGGATCTGTGGGAACTATAAGGGTAAAGAGAATCTCAATGAACCCCCTGGCTTCCATGTATACCCTATTTAATCTGAATATAATATTCTGATAATAGCCAGAAAACACAAAAGAAATGCGTCATCGTATCTTTTACTGAGACGAAAGTCTACAAATCTCACAACTAATGGGGCTAAACTTGAGGGAGAAGGGGATCCAGATAAAGCAACAACCTCCCCCTTAACCCCTTCAACACCAGATGCCTTTGTACCTTTGATTCTGTCTAAAATTGGATGATATTTTATGCAATTTAAGAAGGACCTACAGTATGTAACTACGAGGGTTTATTGAGATCGTATTTACCTATTTGAGTCGTATGGGTAGCTTACAAACTAAAGAAAATCGTCTAATGGTAACTAGAATATGATGAAAAGTACGTCATGGTGCTGAAGGGGTTAAGAACTGCCCCTCCCACCTATGCCAGCAGCAGTCGTAGTTCGGATCATATATTGGTCCTCACTTTTGGCTCGCGAGAAGTTCAGCGGGGGTCATCCTTGAATAATAGCTGGGTCATTTTGAAGGGGAAGAGTTCGAGAATTCTTCACTGACGCAGGTCCGTAATATATAAAAGTCATGTGCGCTCTGGATGGGGTCTGTGGGGGCGTTGGAGTGGGGCTGGGATTGATTGGCAGTTGGCTTTCAAAATAGGGCCTACATTAGGGTCGTGAAAACATGTTGCACTTTGATGCAGTTTGCATTGAATCTACAGATATTTTCACAGCAATTGTTCGAGGAACTTGCTTCAATTGTCCCCTCTCAACATCTTCCCCGTAGAATATATATGCCCATGAATTTATATATATATCCACAATGCAGCATATGAGGTATACTTATTATATATCCTAAGCTTTGGAATATATTCCCTCGAATGCTTCAAACTTATATCAACAAATGTTTAAAGTCCAGGTGTTACAAACATTGTATGAATGGAGGATCTTTAGGCACGACCTTTTGTTTTATCTGTTTAGCTTGATAGTTGAATCTGAGCTAAATAGATTTAACCAAAAGCCCAGAATATATTCCTAGAGTATGACAGCCAGTATTATATATATATATATATATATATATATATATATATATATATATATATATATATATATATAATTATGTACAGTCGTGAGCAGGAATTTCTGAACAGTTTAGACACGCACAAATATGATATATTAACTAAGTATCTTGATAGTTGATTGAGCTAGAATAGAATTATCAAGACGTCGCCAGTACAGTAGGGGTTATTAACAAGACGTCGCCAGTACAGTAGGGGTTATTAACAAGACGTCGCCAGTACAGTAGGGGTTATTAACAAGACGTCGCCAGTACAGTAGGGGTTATTAACTCACACAGGATTGTAGGTAACTGTCGTAGAGAGAGAGAGAGAGAGGTGCAAATTTGTGGAGCATGGTAAGAGATAGGAGAGAGTTGGAGGAGGAGCGTTGATGAGACGAAAAACTTTTGATTCCATCCCTTTGCTGAGAGCTCTATGCTTATATCCCCACCTACACACACACACACACACACACACACACACACACACACACACACACACACACACACACACACACACACACACACACACACACACACACACACACACACACCCAGCCTCCCACACACACATACACACGCACGCAAACACACACACACGCAAACACACACATGCACACGCACGCAAACACACGCACACACACACACGCACGCACACACACACACATACACACACACACACCTCTCTCTCTCTCTCTCTATCTATCTATCTATCTATCTTTCTATCTATTTATATTTATTTATCTACCCTATATATATCGCTTATTACGATTTGGTTCAAAGGCCACGAAGAACCTCCACAACTTCTATCATCCTCATCTTTCCAATAAAAAAACAAAAACAACAAAAATCAGCTACACTTCATCCGTGGCTTTTTGCGTAAATTCTCTCGGGAATTTACACTATGCCTCATCAAGATAAGCGCCGAATTGGTGTACATCTTTAATTAACGCAGATGTTTCTCTTAAGGGGAGATGGTTGCTTTACTTGACTCCATTCTCCCTCATGCTTAGGCCCATTAGTGTAGAGATTATCAGACGTTTGCCCCATTAGTTTTTCGATTTAATGACAACTTGCCCCATTTCTATGTCAATATTCAAACCTTTCGTGCCATTTCGGTGTCGGTGTTCTCCCTGCCGAGCGATGCCGAGCCTGTAATTTTGGAGGTATCGGCCTTCAGACGAAACATTTTTCAACCGAAAAATGCTCAAATTCATCTCGAAGGGGGATCTTGAGGATGTATTTTTAAGCTTGATGGAGGTCTAAGGAGGAAATAAACAAAACATAATATAAATAGATAGATATATAAATGAGGAAATAAAAACGCCCATCCGCCCTTAACATTGCGGGGCTTCTTCTCGAGAATTGAGTAATGTTTTGCCTCCATGCCATTTTTTTCACAACACCCATGATTTGATTTGATTATATATATATATATATATATATATATATATATATATATATATATATATATATATATTTAACGGGTAGCTGTTCATCAGTTAAGACACACTCGTAAACAGCTTACATCCAACACACACAACACACATAGCCAGTCATACACATCCAACTATCATCACACACACACACACACACACACACACACACACACACACACACACACACACACACACACACGCACACGCACACACAAACACACACACACACACAAATAACTTTCACATGAATTTTCCCGAGTCTACAAACGTACACACACAAGCAGCTGGCATTTATGTGGGTAGTGCTTGTTTTTTGGTCTAGTTATTTATTAATTAACTTGCTTTTGAGTTTCCTCGCTAGACACCCATAAAGCTTAGAAAAACACCTTCTAGACCCCCTTTCAAGATTAATTTGTACATTTTTCGATAGCAAAATGTCTTAATACTACAGGCTCGCTATCGCTCGCCAGGAAAAAATAGACACCTAAATGGCATACATACGCACATAACCAGCTAACATACATACATACACACTCACATAACCAGTTAACATGCATACACACACACACACAACCAGCAAACAAACATACATACATAACCAGCTAACATACATACACTCACACACACACGAGACCTACCAACAATTTAAGCACCATAATAGTCCTGAAGGGCATCTAAACCTCTCTCTCTCTCTCTCTCTCGCTCTCGCTCTCTCTCTCTCGCTCTCTCTCTCTCTCTCTCACTCTCTCTCTCTCTCTCTCTCTCTCTCTCTCTCTCTCTCTCTCTCTCTCTTCCCCCCCCCCCCCTGGAATAGTAGCATGGAGCAATTAGGGTGATTAAGATGTGGAAATGGTTGAGAGCCCTTTTAGCTCGACCAGTGTTGTCGTTCCCTGGGGCGAGGAGGGAGGGAGGGAGGGGGGGGGGGAGTGTAGCAGAGTATACATATTATACTATGTGTACTAGGGTACATGGTGTACTGTGGAAAACTATATATATATATATATATATATATATATATATATATATGAAATAAAGAGAGAGAGAGAGAGAGAGAGAGATGCTTATATGTCTGTTTGTGACCATTCAGTCTTCTAACCTTTGGAGGTAATGAGATGAAGCTTTCCTAGGATAATGAGTGGGTCTCAAAATATATTTATAACCTTTTTAATGTTATTATAATTTATATACAGTACATAGTTGTTAAACTCTCCAGGACTGTGTGATCCCCTTAGAGTGCTATGTCATAATGTAGCCTTTTCAGGATCTCGCAACTGATTTTTAATGTAAATTTATCATAAATTTGGTTATGTTATTTTTATTTTTATTAACGATAGTTACGTTAAATTTTGCCATCTCTTATGTTTACTAATGATAGTTACAATAAATCTTGCCTTATGTGTCATATCACTTATACATTAGATTAAATCATATCATATCACATCTTTTGACGCCAAGAGATGATTCATTTGTGCGATTAGATTCCACAAAGGCCTCAATGAAGCCTCTTAGTCGGTGTGGGTGACGGAGGAGTGTTAGGTAAGTTAAAGTTGAGGAGGATAGGCAGGTTTGGGATGTGAGAGGTCTCTTGAGAATTAGAGAGAAGGAAAAGAGTAAAGAAAGAGTAACTTAGAAGAGTATAAGGTGGAGGTCTGTCCTCTTTGCTATTGTTTAAAGTGTTTTCCTAATAATTGTTTTTTGGAAGTGTTGGGCAACCAGATATCGTTGTTTAAAGAGGAAGTATTTGGGATTTATTCTGAACCCTCTTCTATTTCATGATTAGCCCCATTAGTTTTCAAATAATAAGACTTTTACCTATTTATTTGTCAATGTTAAGACCTTTCGTACCATTTAGGTGTCGATTTTGTATTTATTTGTTCATATATTTATCTAAGTATTGATTCCATAACGTATAGTTTCCTCCCAAGACCATCATCAAGCTTTAAGAAATAATCCCAAGATCTCCTTTCAAGATAAATTTAAACATATTTCGGTAGAAAAATTTTCCTGGCCGAAAACCAGTTATTCTTAGCTAAATTACAAACTAGCTATCGCTCACCAGGAGAAAATTGACACCTAAATAACACAAACCGTCATAAAATCCCCAAACTAATGAGGCTAAACATGAGGGAAAAGGGAGTCAATTAAAACCAAACCTCCCCTTAACCCCTTCTGTACCAGCGACGTTTTTTTATTTCATTATAGCTATAATACAGTATAGACGATTTTATGAAGCTTAGGAAGGATGTATGATAGCTAAATGTAATAATTGAGATAGTCTGTAGCCTTATAATTGGTAGATCCTCCTCTTCCTAAGCTGGATAAAATCGTCTAATAATGGCCAGAATATAATGAAAGCGACGTCACCATTACTGAATGGGTTAAGGGGGGATGGATGTATTTATTTGCTCATATATCTATTTTTTTATTGATTTATTAGTTCCCTCCGTAGACCTCCATCAAGCTTAAGAAAATATTCCCCAATACCCTCCTTCAAGATAAATTTGTAAATTTTTCGATAGAAAAATTCCCCGGCCGAAAGCTGGTTCCTTTTAAGTTACAAGCATGATATCGCTCGCCAGGAAAATATCGACACCTAAATGACACAAAAAGTCTAAATATTGACAAATAAATGATGCGAAAGGTCTTAAAATCGCCAAACTAATGGGCCGAACGTCTTAAAATATGAAAACTAAAGGGGTTTAACATGAGGAAGAAGGGGGACCAGAGAAACGGCCCATCTCCCCTTAAGGAGCATAACACTAGGTGGTTCATTTTCTCCAAGTCCGTTTTCTGTGTTATTGTTTACATCCAACTTTCGTGTTTTTACCCGACTCCCGATGAGGTCTGAGTATTGGAAATCCAAATTTCGCCGAGGTGTCATATTTATCTGGAAAATGGAGGGAACTAATATGTTGGTTTCTTGAGTTTCTCCGCTTCCAGTCCTTGGCGTATTCTTCCGATCCAAAGGCTTGGTCGCCTCCCACTAAACAAAAAACAAAAGACGTTCAGTAATGCGTTTGTTTGTTTACATTCATCCCAAGGCCTCCACATTCCACGTCAAAAACAAAAGCAATATATTAAACAGGTCATATACGAAGAAGATATACTAAAAACGATACTATTCGGAGAAGATAAGAAGAAAGAAGAGGCAAAAAGAATAATTCAAGAAATCTGAAAAGAAAGATAAAAGTTGTCAACTCATTCACGTGATATTAACAAAACAAATAAGCCCCCCCTGTTGTAAAGGCAATCTTCTTGACCTAACATCGATCGAGTCATGTATACCACTATATCCCAAGCACCAGCGGACGCATTAGTTTTTATCTTCGGCTCTTCTAAACTATATCTACCAAAGCACAACGCATCCGATCTTGTGAGTGGCCCAAAAATGCACTGATTTCAGTATGTATATTGATTAATGTGCTTTCTGCTTGGCGATTCTCCGTCCACAGTCCCCACCTTTGATTCGGCTATCTCGTGTGAACACTTTTTGATTATCGGCGGAAATTGTCCGGCAAATCTTCTCTTTTCCCCGCGGAATGGAAACTGAAAATGATCGTGTGACCAAGCCTTTAAACTGCTTTAAGTATTGGGTCTCCAGACATTTTAACTTTAACGTACCTTCGGTTTGGATCTCTGTCACTATTTCAACTTTATGTGATACCTTTGTTAAAGGAAGCTTTGTCTGTTGTCCCCTTCATTCACGTAGACAAGCACAAACTGTCTCGTGTGAGATACTTAGCCAGTTAAAACCAAATGCTGTATCTATCTATCTATATATATATATATATCAGTGGAGTACTATGGAGCAACAACAGGTCCAGCTACCCCTCAAGGCTGCTTGCCCTCCAAATAACTGATAGTCAAGTGTCCAAACCGTGGTTGAGAGTGGGTAAGGCAAAAGTGGAAAGGGAAGACTGCCCTGGGACAAATGTCCGTGGCAGGATTAGGAGATGTTAGTAGGGGACAGTTGTTGGATAGATAGATATATAGATAGATAGATATATAGATATTGATAGAGGTGGGTACACAAAGACAGACACACTGAGAGCTGGAGAGTGAGTGACAGAAACAGACAGACGTACAGACACATATACCGTCAGACAGGCAGACAGACAGAAGCAATTTCAAGTTTATCAGGGCGCTGGAAGACAAGACCAAGCAGAGAATGTGGATTCAATTAGCTCTTTCAACCTCCCGCCGCCGACGACAACTTGTCTCGGGATTTTCCTTCTTTTTTGGGGGGCGCCTCAACTCATTGGCAGTCAACTTTTCTTTCGGCAGCGAAGTTTGTTCCGACGCCTGAGCCAGCGACGTGATGGGGGGTGGAGGGGGGGGGGGGAGGGGTCTGAGAGTGGGATAGTGTGATGGGTAGTCCATCTTACGTTAACCTCTACAGTACAGGTGCTGTCCTTTAAGCATTATTCTGGCTACTATTAGACGATTTTATTAAGTTTCAAATAGTCCTCGAGCAATTAACAGCTTCGAATGATCTCACTTAACTACTATTACTGCCACAGATCCTTCTTAAATTGCATGAAATCTTCTAAATATACCTATGATTTAATTATGAAGACGTCAGTATAGAATAGGTTAATGATACAAGAATCGGTTATATGTTATCTGTTATAGAGTTCGCCACCTGCAAGTGGTACCGATTAGTGTGTCGCCCATCTGTAATTTGTTTAGGGTTTATTCCCCTAGATGGGTTGCCCACCAAGGTTAACGAGTCCCATCCACCCGTCCCTACTTACTGCTCATATACTGGGGAGATTGTTGACACCAATCGAGCAGGGCAATAACCAGGAGAGGCCTCATAGACACACGATGAGGAGTTGCTGGAACTCCTATTTCATTTGTCTGGCTTCCCTCACTGTTTATGTTTGTTTCTCACCTACACATAGAGTAATCAAGCTAGCTCTCACAAATACCTCCTTCTCCTATCCATATTACATTACTAAACCAGCACAACACTCTTCTATCCAATACTGTACACCTAAAGAAAAAAAAAACATAATTTGGCTCTCACTCTTTCAACTTTGGGGAAAGACACTTGTTACAGGCAGCTTTGCCTTTTCTCTCCTGCATACTCACAGGAAAAAAGTATATACTTGATCTTACCTGCAGTATATTTGTTGAGGTTTTCAGTAAATACATATACACACACACTTCTCTCTCTCTCTCTCTCTCTCTCTCTCTCTCTCTCTCTCTCTCTCTCTCTCTCTCTCTCTCTCTCTCTCTCTCTCTCTCTCTCTCTCTCTCTCTCTCATCTGTATATATCTCTCCACGCCTCTCTCTCTCTCTCTCTCTCTCTCTCTGTCTGTATATATATATATATATTATATATATAGACTATATATATATATTATATATATATATATATATATATATATATATATATATGTATATATATATATAACCAGAGAGAGAGAGAGAGAGGGGGGGGCATGAAGCAGAGTAAGCTAACAATAATATAATTAGCTCCACTCTGCCATCTCCATCAAAGACACACATTATAATTAACCCCTTTTGTACCGGTGACGTCCTTTTCATTATATTCTGGCAACTATTAGAGGATCATATTAAGTTTAAAAAGGGCAACCAGCAATTAACAAGCTTCGAACTATCTCACTTAACCCTTTGTACTACCACAGATCTTTCTTAAACTGCACAAAATCGTATGAATATAGCTAGAATAAAACTAAAAAGACATCTCGGTACAGAAGGGGTTAATGGTATTCCGGAGTGGTAATGTATGACCTCTGATATCTGAGTGAAATGTGAATGAAGGTGATCATTAATTGAAATGCCCTGAAAACTGACATGGATTTCCAGAGCAGTTGGGCCTCTAGGGATTTGGCTGTCGCATAATCTTGCCGAGAATAATTAAATCGACATGTGAGCGGGTTTCTGAAATTCAGCTTTGCAGTCCCTCTTACAACTTGCCCCGTTGTTGCCGAAGGACTAATTGGCTTAAACTATTTCTCGTTATTACTTTAACCCCTTCTGAACCGGTGATGCACTTTTCATTATATTCTGGCAAGTATTATACGATTTTGTTCAGCTTAGGAAGGATATCTACCCATTAAAAGGCTACAGACTGTCTCAATTACTCCTTTTAGCAACCATATATCGTTCCTAAGCTTCATAATATCGTCTAAATGTGGCTGAAATCAAATAAAGAAAACATCGCCCGTACAGAAATGGTTAACCCTTAGATGATCCGATGGTGCATTTCTTTCCTGGTTGCTGGCTAATCGTAGACGCTTTTATTCAGATTAGGTAGGGCATGTGGAAGTCAGAGGGTTAATTGAAATAGTCTTTACCCGTACAATTTACACAGATCCTTCCTAGACTGTATACAATCGTCTAATGATAGCCAACATGAACTGTCAAAATGCGTCATAAACATCAAAGGGTTTAGACAATTGTACAATGTTATTATATGCTACTCCTTATCCCCCCCCCTTCTCTCTCTCTCTCTCTCTCTCTCTCTCTCTCTCTCTCTCTCTCTCTCTCTCTCTCTCTCTCTCTCTCTCTCTCTCTCTCTCTCTCTCTCCCTCTCCTCACACACCACAAACCAGGTTATCCCTTCGAGTCCAGCCAAATCCAATATGCATAAGCTTGTTCTCTAGTATTATATTCCAACCACTGGCCCCAGACTACAGTGAAGTCATGTTCCCACCTTCTATGAAAAGAGTAAACAAATAAATAAATAAATAAATAAATATATATAGATCCAATAAAATAAATAAATATATATAGATCAAATAAAATAAATAAATAAATAAATATATATAGATAAAATAAAATAAGTTAAAATCTACGAGTACCCAGAATACAGTAAAGTTATCTTCTCATCTTCTATGAAAAGAGTAAAACACATCAATAATAAAATATATACAGTACAGTATATACTGTATATATATACAGTATATATAATTAAATAAAATAAAATCTACGAGTACCAAACTACAGTGAAGTCATGTTCCCACCTTCTATGAAAAGAATAAACATATAAATCAATAAATACATAAATATAGGTAACATTAAATCCATTAAAATATACGAGTAGCCTACCCAGACTACAGTGAAGTCATGTTCCCACCTTCTGTGAAAAGAGTTAAAACAAATCCAAATAAATAAATAAATAAATAAAGATCAAATAAAACAAAATCAAATCTACAAGGACGAAATGTATGTAATGTGTTTCTGCTCTACGGGTTTTCTTGGTGTAGCCTTTTCATGGTTAGATGTCATTCCTAAGCTGAATAAAATTGTCTAATGGTTGCCAAAATATATTGAAAAGGACATCGCCGGTAGTGAATGAATTAATAGGAAACATTAAGTTAATCTCTGAAGAGGTTACATTACTTGTACTACTTGGAGGCCTTGTTGCAAATGTAAGACTTTAAGGGGGAGGCACTCGTTTTTTCTGGACTCCCTTCTCCCTCATGTTTAGCCCCCTTAGTTTTGCGATTTAAGACGTTTTTTCACTAGTTTGGCGATTGTGAGACCATCTGCCCCATTACTTTGTTAATATTAAGACCTTTCGTGCCGTTTGGGTGTCGATTTCTTCCTGGCGAGCGATAGCGAACCTGTCATTTTTTAAGCCAGTCATTATAATAGGTTAGCTGTTGTAGTGGCAATAAATAGTGCTGCAACATTATTCCAGTATGTTCATTGCAATCACAAACACTAGTATATGTTAGTGACTGACTAAGATGACTGCAGCACTATACTACACCCTGTTTCAAATAAGTAGGCCAACAAAAATTAACAATAATCTCTGTAACTCACAAATGACTAGAGTAATCCCCCTAATATTTCTACCATTTGGGAAGGGTCAGCCATGGAATAGGTGTGGAGATTTACAGCCCATTTTCTGTAGCCCTTTTTGAGTTCAAGAGGTTAGGGTTTACGATTGCTGGCCTCCCTATTTGGAACAGGGTATAGTTACCACCGAGAATGATGGGGTTAGTCTAGGAATACTAGCCAAATATTTAATGTTAATTATGTGTGGTTCCGCTGCGTGTCTGCCTGCTGAGACTGCAGAAACCTCTCCGGGAGGTCAGGGACAGGGGGAGTATTGAAGGGCCTTATTATTTTATTTTATTTATGGGGTTTTTTCCCTGTTCGGGCTCTGTCTCGAGTTTGCCACCCCCAGCTATGGGGTATGTGCCTGTGTATATAAATACATACATACATACATTTGTGGTAGGTCAAGGCTGGCCAAAATTTTCACCTGAAAGTCCCTCTCTGTCTGTGTCCGCCCGCAAGCCCCCACGCCCGCCCTCTCACCGCCCCTTTTCGCCCTCGTGTATAAGTTATAACCCGGAACTGCATAAGTGTCACAGAACCTGGCTTTCCTCTCCCCTCCCTTCAAAAAATAAACTTGAACATGGGAAGCGGACTTGGGTTTGCAGGAATTTTCATAGGTGTGTTCTCCTCTGCTCCTCCTCCTACTGTTTCACCTCCTACACTTCATCCTGTTTCTCTTACACTTCGTCCTATTTTTCCTACACTTAATCCTGTTTCTCTTACACTTCATCCACCTCCTACACTTTGTCCTGTTTCACCTACACTTCTTCCTGTTTATCTTACACTTCATCCTCCTTCTCCATCGTACACTACATCTCGTCTTTATAATGTTTGCTCTGCCTCCTTCCCCCCCCTCCTACACTTCACCCTCCCCCTCCTCCTCCTCCTCCTACACTTCACCCTCCCCCTCATTGCCCTGCTCCTAATACACTTCCTGCTCCTCCTCCTTTTATTATCATTCCTCTTGCTGTTCTTGCTCCTCCTCCTCCTTCTCTTCCTCCTCCTCCTCTTCCTACACTTCATCCTCTTCTTCTCAAACACTTTCTTTTCCTTTCTTCCTTCTGCTATTCCTTATCCTCCATCTCCTCCTCATGCACTTTATCTCCCCACACTTCCCCCTCCCCCCTGTTTATTTCTCTTTACCTCCTCCTCCTCTCCACACACTTCATCCATTATCCACTTTCTCCTCCATATCCTCCCCCCCTCCACCTTAACAACACCTCCACTTTCCCCTCCTCCACCTCCTAAACCTATTCCTTTCCCACGGGATTATGCGTTTTCTATATAATATTAACTGTTGGTTGGTTTATTGTAGTTCCCCTTCAAGTCTATATTCCGAGGATTTATTTACTTTTAATTAATGCGATCGTTATTTGGCGAGGCAATATTATATTTTGGCCATCAATATACGATTGTATTTAGCTTTGTAAGCAATTTTGTAAGTTATATATATACTGTATATATATATATATATATATATATATATATATATATATATATATATATACTGTATACTATGGAGATGAAACACTTATTGGTATAGTTGCGTTTTTTCCTTTATATACCCTAAAACAATTACAAACAGAAAATGCCCTTAGCAACCAAATTATTAGGAATTAAGTCTGTTAATTGTTCTTACCATAATATGTTCATAATTATGTAGTTGTGAAGTCATGGGGATAAGTACCTATATAACAGTTGGATGTGTTTGGCAATTGTACAGTTTGCCAAATATATCGTGTCGCCACTGCTCTCTGTGTGCTGTCTTAATGTCTGTCGGATGTTGACTAGGATGTGTATACAGTAGATAGGGACATGTTTGTATATCTCGCTCAAAACGATACGTTAATGCTTAGATAGTGCTGATACCAATTATGGATCGAAATTTACTTGGTGCCGCGAGATCACTTATTTGGCCGACTGTACGTGTAGACTTTTTCCGAATAGTTTACTTATTTGAATGTATTATACTGTTCATTTATCTGGTGGGGGTAGAATTTTGACGAATGGGGGGTAGAATTTTTATGAATGGGGGGTAGAATTTTGACGCCAAGCCTTCTCCATCATTCTTTTTTGCTAGTTATTTATTCAACTGGGTCATTCTGAATAATGCTCACATTTTATAGGATGTCTCTTCCACATTCTGTCTCTATTCTTTCATTTTACTTTTACTGGTGCTTGATTTATCACATCTGAGAGCATCCACCACACACACACACACACACACACACACACACACACACACACACACACACACACACACACGCACAACACACACACACACACACACACACACACACACACACACACACACACACACACACACACACACACACACACACACACACACACACACACACACACACGGTCACGGTGGCCGAGCGCGCTTAGTACTCTGTATTGGGAGCGCTAGCTCTG
Organism: Paralithodes platypus; assembly: GCA_032716605.1. NCBI lineage: Eukaryota > Metazoa > Arthropoda > Malacostraca > Decapoda > Lithodidae > Paralithodes > Paralithodes platypus. Next base: position 4,216,168 of record CM064581.1, on the reverse strand, counting down.
GTGTCGGGGGTTCAATCCCAGGCGCCGGCAGGGGAAGTTCTCTCAAAAACTTTCCCTGGCCGTGAAGGCAAGATCTGGGCGGATCGTCTCGGGGGACCCACAAAGTCTCCTGCCCACGTCCTACTCCCTTGGGAGTATGTAGGCGCTCTCGTTAGCTGCCATGACCAGTCTGTTGATCCATTAGGATAAGATCTAGGTTAAGTCTGTGTATTTTCAGCCCCATTGGCTGTCGGCTTGAAATAAACCGATTATTATTATTATTATTATTATTATTATTACACACACACACACACATATACCCAGTTTTGTTCCTCGAATTACTCTTCTATATATTTCTCATGAATATTTAAATTATCCATTTCATCCTGAATGGCCACTACTCAAGGATGCTCTTTCCAATCTATCTCTGCTGAAAGTATAATGTTAACCCATTCATTACCGGTGGCGTCTTTTATAATGTACACCCTATGTGGTGGATTGTGTTCTTTTATTTAATAATTTTCATTTTAGTAAGCGTTGTTTCCACATAGCGAGTTTGATCATTTAATTTGACTTTATATTGTCCTTGTCCCAATTTTGGTTTGTTTAGTTTGCAAGTTTTACATTTTAATATTTGATATTAGCTCTTTGTTGACGATTTTATTCGGCTTAGGATGGTAGTGTGGCAATTATGAGGCTACAGACTATCGAAGTTAACCCCTTTTACTACCACAGATCCTTCCTAAGCTGCTTAATATCGTCTATATATAGCTGATAAAAAAAAACATACATGGAGAGACGTGGGTGTTAGTCCCAGTTTTTCATTAATGGTATTCTTGGTTAATAATATGTAAATTAATATAGCCATGTAATTAAACACGTTGTTCGTCCAAATACAAGCAACATTACCTATTCAATCAAAGAGCAAACTTGTCAGTACTAATGAGAAGTTTTTTTTTTTCACTGGCTGTATTTATCAGTAATACTCTATTATAACGTTAACACTTTTTGCGCACGAAATAATCTTTATATGATAATTTGTGCGCACCCGTACGCACACACACACACACACACACACACACACACACACACACACACACGATATCTATCTATCTATCTATCTATCTATCTATCTATATACAGTATATATGCAGAATACAGTGCCCACATTACGTTAAGCAATATTTGTATGTAATATATTTTTTATTTTAGTATTATGTAAAAGATGTACAATGTATCTGTTTATGATATAAAACTATGACTGACTATCTATCTATCTATCTAGATAGATAGATAGATAATGAGATTGATACATACATAATATTATATACAGTATATTACCTTCGTAATCAGGCAAAGGAATATAATGTCAGTCATGGATAAAAAAAGCTTTTAGAGCGTTGAAAAAATACCCCCACCGGTGACAATTTGAAGTCTGATTTATTATGCAGGGGAATCAGGGCTAATAAAGCCTGGGGGAGTGGGGAGTGTGTGTGTGTGTGTTGGGGCGGGGGGGGGGGGGGGGAGTGGGGGTTGTAGAGGGGGAGTGGGGGGTGGAGGGGGTTAGTGTGTCGTCCTCTACTTACTGTTCTATTTTAGGGGCGGATACACCCGTGTTTATATTATATCGCGAAACGCAGTCAGTTTTTGATATACTTGTACTGACAAGTTTAGAATTTAATTTACTCATTAAGGGCGTATGATTGTTTTTACTGGGCCTCCTTCTCCCTCATGCTTAGCCCCATTAGGTTTGGGATTTTAAAACGTTCGGCCCATTAGTTTGGCGATTTTAACACATTTCCCTCCATTTTGTTGCCAATTTAAGACCTTTTGTGTTATTTAGGTGCAGAGCCTGTAATTGCAATAAGAACCAGCCCTCGGCCAGACCATTTTTCTGCCGAAAAATTTACAAATTTATCTTGAAGGGGGTTTTAAGGGATGTTTTGTTAAGCTTGATGGAGAACTAGAGAGGAAACAATAAATACATAAATACATACATAAATATATATATATACCGGTATATATATATATATATATAAGTATATATACATAAACTAACCACTACCTCCTTATTCGAAATGCAGGGATGCACGTCAGCAATGCAGTAGCCTTCTCTCTCCCTCACTCCCAAGATGAAAGCCCTAATTACCATACTACTCCCCCCCCCCCCCCCCTTGCTTAAAACAGACAGCCAAGGGGACAGCCGGGTGACAGAGGGACAGACAGGGGGAGCGACAGATAGACAGGAAGACCGTCAGTGGGGCTATATACCGTAGTAGGCCTAGGCGGGGGATGAAATGACTAATTGGCTTGGTTGGTATGACAAACGGAGGCGGAGAGAGAAAGACTGGAGAGAGAGAGAGAGATAGTGTGTGTGCGAGAGTGAGAGAGGGAGGGAGGGAGAGAGAGAGAGTGTGTGGGGAAGGGCAATTGCTTAATGAAAGACATTTGAATGTTAGATAGACGAGAGAGATAGAGATATATATATATATATATACATATATATAGATCTATGTATATATATATATATATATAGATAGATAGATAGATAGATAGATTAGATAGATAGAGAGAGAGAGAGAGAGAGAGAGAGAGAGAGAGAGAGTCAGCCAGAACTTTGAAGGGTATGTAGAGATACTTCTTAAGAGGTTCACGATAACTGGATGGTAGGGAATCGATCAAGGTTATTGGTTAATGACTAGTAATTGAATAACAGTCCAGTGATTTGGAGAGAGAGAGAGAGAAAGAGAGAGAGAGAGAGAGAGAACACACACAAATAGATAAAACAAATTACACTATATATTACATAAATCAACGATAATATAATCAAGTGGATGATTAACCACTTTAGTACAGGTGATGCCATTATTCCTTATATTCTGGCTATCATTAGACGATGCTATGCAGCTTAGGAAGGACGTTTAGTAATCAAAGGGGTGCATTACATCTCCATTAATTCGTTGACTATCAGAAATCCATCCTAAACAGAGTAAAATCGTCGGATGATAGCCAGAATTAATAAGAAAAATACCGGTACTGAAGGGGTTAATATATAGTAAGTCAGGAAGGGGTTTATTTATTTTTTACTTTTTTTACTTTTTTTATGGTGATTAATTAAAAACTATATAATAATAAAGTAGACGTGCCGTTTTGCCCAAAATCAAAACGGCATACCCAACTCTGCGATGGGTTACCATCATCACTACTAATACCATCATCAATCACAATCAACATAATCACTACTACTGCCATCATCACTACAACTGCCATCATCACTACAACTGCCACAATCATCACGAGTACTGTCATCATCACCATTACTATGATCATCACTACTACAATTACAATTATCACTACTACTCTCACCATCATCACTGTCCATTGTCACTAGCATCTTAATCACTACTATCATCAGTGATACTACAACTATCAACCATCATTACTAATATCATCACCACCATCTTACAATCATCATTACTACTGTTAACATCATCACTACTACTATAACCATCATCATTACTACTGTCACAAATATTACCATAATTTATTCTACTGTCACCATCATCACCATTACTATGAACTTCATCACCACAACTATCGTCATCATCACTACAAATTTCACCATCCTCACTACTACTCACACCATCGTCACTACCATCAACACTACTGTCATTATTATCACTACAACTATCATCATTACTTGTCACCATCATCACTACTATTATGACCATCATTACTACTACTGTCACCATCATATCTACTACTGTCATCATCATCACTACTGTCATCATCATCAATACAACTACAACAATCATCACTACAATTATCACCATTATCACTACTATCACCATAAATCCAAATATTACTACCATCACTTCTAATGCCAACTAAACTAACTTAACCTAGCAAATACGTAGCGAGATGTTTTCGCTCCCAGAACGAATGCGTTCTTAGTGTGTGAGTCCATCATTGCTGGGGGGGGGGGGGTTCCGGGAGGGTTGGGGGAGGGGGGGTGGGCGGGAGGTGGGGGGGGGGTGGGGGGGGGGGTGGGGGGGGGGCGGGGGGGGGGGGGGGGGGGGGCGGGAGGTGGGGGGGCAAAACCATATTTTGGACCTAAAATCATAACTATTGCATATATTCAAAAAATCTTTTTTGACTGACTTTTGCATTCATGCAACAAATGTTCGTGTGAAATTTGGTGAAAATCCGTCCAACGGTCTAGGAGGAGTTCCGAGACAGACGGACGACGACGACGCCGACGACGACGACGACGACGACGACGACAGACATTTTTTTCGTGTGGTACCCACTATACGGGGGGCGGCGATACCAAACTCTGCTTACGCAGAGTTGATTAACAGAGGATTTTATATTATATTTTTCTGTCGGCTTGTTGACCTACAGTATATAATTTTTTTGATTGGGGTTTATTTTTGTATATACCGGTATACATTTTGTTTATAGTGATTAATTAAAACTATGTTTTAATTAACAGGATTTTATATTATTATATTTTTATGTCGGCTTGTTGACCTATATAATTTTGTTATTCATATGTGTTGCATATTTATGTTTTTCATTTTGTTTTCATCATTAAAGCAAGTAATCTGAGTTGACCTTTAATGTGAGATTAGTTTATTTAGAACTACATATTTTATTTTTATTGCATAAACAGCAATCTAACGTCCTATCTATGTATCTATCTCTCTCTCTCTCTCTCTCTCTCTCTATATATATATATATATATATATATATATATATATATATATATATATATATATAACGGTATATATATATAATATCTATCTATCTATTTATCTATCTGTATATACATATTTAAGAGATGAATGTGTATCGACTAAATTTGCTAACTCCTGTCTACCACTCTTTCTTGATGTATGTATATTTAACTGTGTGATTATTCTACATGTAGTTACGTTTCTGTAATATGGAAAATATGTCACCGGTACCGAACGGGTTAATATGTGTAAATTTCGATTAGTTAGCGGTGTATATGGCGCTGACAGGCATTGGAGATAAAAACAAAAGAAAACAAAAATCCCTAGCCTATCTTATCGAAATTGGTCGGTAGGCTTACCTTGATTGCTACGTGAGAGCCTACTTACTCCTAGCGGGATAGGATTATAGGCAAGATATATGGTGGTCCCCAGAGATCAGTACATCCACATATATTACATCACGGGTAGGAAGTGTGTGTGTGTGTGTGCTTTATAGTATGGCCATCAGGAATCGCAAACAAACCATTACGTAACCCACCTAATTTAATCTTAACCAACAGCTGTAGTAGCAACACATTCATTCCCTGGAACCCGACCCAATTAAGGAATATATCAAATGAGAAAAGGGGTCAAGTCATATGATATTCCCTTTGCTCTCGTTCCTTCCCAGCCAGAGTCGTCGCACCAGTACTTAATTCATACCGGCAAGTGTATCCTTTCCGGCAATTATTTTGAGGCCATTTGGTATCGTTATTATTAACTAGAAGGAATTATAGGTCGGGTGATTCTAACCCGTTCAGTACCTGGGACATCCTTTGTATTGTGTTCTGGTAACTATTAGACAATTTTATTCAGCTTAGGAAGGAACGTAATCAATAATAAGGCTTCAAACTATTATAGTCAACCTATCTAATTACCACAGATCCTGCCCAGGCTGCATACTATCGTCTAAATATAGCGAGAATACAATATAACACACGTTGCTGGTACTCAAAGGGTTAATGCGTGTGCGTTTATATATGTTTTACTCGGAAGCCGTGTGTGCAGAATTGCCGAAATAAATTGATGGGAAATGTGCCCCTTGTGTCTCATTCTCTAACTCAATCCCCTCTGTACTGAAGAGAGAGAGAGAGAGAGAGAGAGAGAGAGAGAGAGAGAGAGAGAGAGAGAGAGAGAGAGAGAGAGGCCTGGGGTGGCTAGGTTAGGGAGACAGCTAGGGAGGAAGTTAATTGAGATGGAAGAGCTAGAGAGAGAGAGGCTGAGTGAATTACTTGAGGGTAGGGGAAGGGTTATACACAGCACTGATTGAACGTTAGCCAAGCAGAAAGCCATTACTTATACCGACTAAATCCCCATACACGATATTGTATTCCAGTTTTAGGAGTATTGTATAGTTTGCATCCAAGACCTCCATCAAGCGTACAAATATACTCCAAACCCCACCTTTTGAGACAAATGTGTACAATTTTCAGTAGAAAAGTGCTCTGGCCGAAGGCCAGTTCCTCCTAAATTACAAGTTTGCTGCCTGAAGATTTTCGGCACGTAAAATGGACAAAAATGGGGCGAAAGGTGTTGAAATTGCCGAATTAATGGGGCGAACGGCTTAAAATCTCATAACTGATGTGGCCTAGGCCTAACATAAGGGAGAAAAGGGTCTAAACCCCCCCCCCCCCTCCCCCTTAAGATAAAATCTCCCTACAATTCTGCATATCCAACTCATGTACGGTATTATTCTACTCTAATAATAAGATCAAGTTTGATATGCTAAATAAAATTATTCATAATCAAAATTGACTATAAATACAATTATGAAAAGCTAACTCCATCTTCCCGTATCATTAGTATATATACTATAAGCCAATAAATTGTGAACATTCCAAATCTCCGGCACATCCCGATCCAAATGTACATTATTTTAGGTTAATTATAAGAGTATGTATATTTATCATAGTTATAGCTCCTAACCTAGTCTAAATTTACAACCTCCCTTGAGACTGCTCTTGGGCTTCATCATGTACCATAGTTGTGTATTAGCATGTGTGTGTACAGTATGATGTGTGCATATTCTGTATATATATATATATATTTATTTATAATAGCCAGAAAATAAATGCATAGCCTAATCGGATCTTGAAAGGGTTAAATGAATGATTTATGTTCAGGAAAGACTGATCATAATTAGAGTTTAAAGCAAGGATGGTTGAATTCTCCCTATGAAAGAGTCTGTAGGCAATAAATCAGTGCAAGTGAATGGTCCAAATATTGCGAGGTAGGGAGGCCAAATGGCAGTAGATCAGTATGAAATGGCATGATTTTTCGTTTCTCTAAACAATTCAGGATTGCATACATTTAGTTATAATGTATGTTCTCCATATTAGAGTCTCTAGTAGGAATGGATACTGCGGCAAATTTGTTTAAATATGCAGTCTAGTTATCGGTATATACCAGTTATATTATATTTTACGATTTGTTTGTGTATTTATTATAATATTTGTTGTAAGTATATGCAGCTTTCCTCCTAGTTTTGTTACTGTGCGATTATATAGAACATAGTTATACCCGTTTATTTTGTTGTTTTCTATTTATACGTCTTTATCGTTATAGTCAAAGCCGTTTTTTTTTGTTTTATGGCAAGTTATAAATACACTGGGCGGGACGCATTCCCCCATACAGTCAATATTACTGTAATAATTAATACACCCCTTTTCTCCCCCCTGTTCACATATTTGCAAATGTATATAGATGCGTGTGTGTGTGGGTATGTTAGGGTGTGACTGGTAGAGAGAGTGAAAGTGAATGACTGAAAGTGTAAGCGAGTTAAAAAGAAGGAGCAAGAGTTAGTAAATGAATGAGTAAGAGAGAGAGTGTGTGAAAGTGAAAGTTGTGAGTGGGTTAAACTGAGTGAATTAGAGATAGATAGATATATAGATAGATATATAGAGATAGAACAGGAGAGAGAGTCTGTGTGAGTGAGGGTGGAGAGTGAGTTAAGTGAGCGAATTAGAGAAAGAGTGTGAGAGAGATAAAGTGAGAACAAGCTATATATCTACCAGGCTAATTTACAACAGAGGGCCGGGTTTAAAAGGGCCCAAAACATAATACTCCACACCGACTCGGAAATAAACTTCCGGTGGCCATTTTTCGGAACAATTGAGATATTGCTGTGGTTCGGACAAAATCTTCCAGCCCTCCCTCCCTCCCTGTAGTCAAGGGGAAAAAATCGTGATTGCTTGTCTCGTCAATCAAGCCACAGATGTTGAAATGGAAGCGTGTATTTTCTCGGTACCTGCGAAAAATTATTGTTGGTTATTTTGCCGTGTTTATTTCATGCTTCGCCGATTAACCCCTTCACCACCATTACGTATTTGTCATCGTATTCTGGTTACCATTAGACAATTTCCTTTACTTTATTATCTACCGCTATTTTCTCCGTACACTCGAATGCCATAGTTTCTAGCCCGCTCGTAATCATTCGTGGACCCCATTTGCGCTGTACACACGAATGCCATAGTCTCTAGCCAGCTCGTAATAATTCATGGACCCCCTTTACTTATTTTATCTGTACACTCGAATGCCATAGTCTCTAGCCAGCTCGTAATAATTCGTGGACCCTCCTATGTTTATTTTATCTGTACACTCGAATGCCATAGTCCCATAGCCCGCTCGTAATAATTCGTGGATTCCTTATGTTTTTCTTCGTGGAATTATAACTATCTGGATTGATTTTTGCATTGGTAAATGACTACATTTTTGTTTTCTTTATTCCTTATAATATTATCCTTGCCTTGATAATTTCTCCCATATTGAACTTGCGTATGAAAGTAACATAGTATGTATGAATTGTGGTTTCTTTTAGTTATCAGTTGACTAATCAAATGAGTTAACCACTGCATAAGAAACGACACTCGTAATTCAATCATGTGCATTATTTCCACGTATAAGATCACGGAGATGTATAGAACTTATGTGGCCAACTATGCATATAAGGAGTGTTCATGTGTTTTAGCACATGAACACTCTGTATGTGTACAGTTAACCCGAGAACGGCGTGGAGACTCTTAAGAGGTTTTACTGGGCGAAGGCGACGAGACTCTTGAGATCCAAGGCCTAAGAAAAGCCTTTTAAAAGACCCCAGTGGCACTCAAAACAAAGGAATATGTGAACAAGTGAGATACCTACATATCTTCTATCACTCCTCCACATGTGTCAAACCCCCTCCCCCCCCCCTCTTCAATTATCACCTAGTTTTCCTCTTATTCCCTTGTTTATCTGTTTATTTACTGTGCCAATATATCCCACCCGGTTTCAAGGTCATATGGGACGCATATAGAGAGCGAGGCAAGAGAAAGAAAGCAAGAGAGAGACATCAGTCTGGCTTCAGGCCTCGAAGAGGGAGGGTGTATGTCTCGTGCGCCTCTCACCTCATGACTGGAGGGTCGGCAATAATGCGTCTTTTTCACCCCCCAAATACTATTCCCACTTGTGTTATTGCTGTTACATGTTTATATCTTCATATTAAATGTAAAATAGGCACATATGAATAAGTAATAACGATATTTATCGGATAATGATGATTTTAGGCAGGAATGAACCAAAATATGCTCGCTTGGTGGGCATTTTTAGAAACCAATGGCGCGCCGTTGCCGGGTTAACCACACATATAACGTTGTTTTAGCATTAACTTTAATATCGTTCACTGCAATTTTATCTTTAGTTATTTTTTCGGATTTCAACTTCTCTCTCTCTTTCCTCTTTCTTTTCTCATGCTGACCTTTTCGTTTTGTTTTCGAATTTCTCACTATTCCCCATCGGCGTTCTCTCTCTCTTGATTCCTAGCTTCCTGTTGTTTTGTTTTTTGTTTTGTTTTTCTGGCTATCCTCGCGACATTTTTTTCTCCCTTTCTGATATATTTTCGTATTTTGATTCTAGTTTATATATATATATATATATATATATATATATATATATATATATATATATATATATATTCGGTATATATATACTGTATATATATATATATATATTTTTTTATTTATATATATATATATATATATTGTGTATGTGTGTGTAGAATATTTCACTTTCACCTAATTTACATGAATAAATGAGAGAGAGAGAGAGAGAGAGAGAGAGAGAGAGAGAGAGAGAGAGAGAGAGTAATCAAACGACACATCCCACAACATATATTTTTCCAAGGTAAATATAGATAAGAATGTGGGTATGATATGAGTAATTAACGTGACCATAACAATATACCCCTTTAAGGTATATGGGAAGTAATAAACCAATTTAGTTTAACTTTTCTTAAAAGGACGTTATTTTATTTATTTGTTTGTGTTTTTAGTATTTCCGGTACATATATTTGTTTTCGCTTGTTCCCTAGACCTCTATCAAGCATTACAAAAATACTCCCAAGACCCCACTTCGAGATAATTGTTTAAATTTTTCGGTAGTTTTTCCTCCTAAATTACAGGCTTGCTATTGCTCGCCAAGAAAAAAATTAACTCCTAGAGAGGGCGAAAGTTCTTAAAATCGCCAAACTAATGGAGCAAACGTCTTGGCATTTCATAACTAATTGGGGTAAACATGAAGGAGAAGGGGTCAAGACAAAAAAATACTTCCCCGTAAATCTTTCCATTTGTGTCTTTTTCATAACCATTTATATATTTATTATTTATTTGTATTGTATGTTTTGTTTATTTGTGATGTTATGATGTTCACTATAGATGACGGTGTTGTCCTAATATTACATGTATAATTATTCAGTCGCACATATTGCAAGAGAGATCCTCTTTGTTGTGAGAGTGATACGCGTGTCTTGTGGCAAGTCATTCATGTTTAACTGGGGTTCGGTCTCTCTGAAATTGATCAGCCATTGGATCTCTATAGGGTGCCATCAATTGAGGGTGGCTTTAGATTGGATGGTGGTGGTATGTTTGTGTGATCAGTATAGAGCTTAGTGTGGCCACCAGCTCTATATTGCGTACATACTCACACACACACGCACACATACATACACAGCCCGTAGCCTAGTAGGTAGCGCTCTAGTCTCACACACGAGGGGTCGGGGGTTCAATCCCCCGGCCGGGCGGAGACAAATTGGGCTTGTCTCCTTTCATGTGTTAGCCTCAGTTCACCTAGCTGTAAATAGGTACCTGGAATAAGTGGACGACGTTGTGACGTCCCCTCTGGGGTTGGCAAAAATGGTACAAGGCGAGATGGGTATCATATGGTTCACCTAAGCTGATGGCTACCTAAGCCTTCGGGCGAGACGGTACCGTCTATAGTGAGAATGGTACCATACAGATCCACCCTAAGCCTTCGTTTCCGATGTCGCCAATTGGCTAAAAATACAGACTACATACACATCCACAGCCATTCCAACGATACATATAACACCTACACATATAGGAGGCGGGAAATAACGAGCATGCTCACTCCCGCAATACAACTAGAGTAAGTACAACTAGAGTAAGTACACACACACACACACATACACACACACACACACAGTCTCATGCGCAAATAGAGAGAGAGAGTGTGTTAGAGTTGCATAGAGAGATAGAGAGAGATCAAAATATATATATATATATATATATATATATATATATATATATATATATATATATTGAGAGAGAGAGAGAGAGATTAATCAAAGGACACATCCCACAACATACAATTTTCCAAGGTAAATATAGAACTTAATCTTTCACATAGCAAGAAATTTCCACAAGCAACCAATATTAATTAATTTCGTTTCCGTTTCACTTATTCTCCATATTCTTATAGCCAGTATTATATTCTTATTTATTTTATTGTATGCTTTATTTATTTGTTTACCCTTTTTGTTTACGATAGCAGTTCATTGTAATTTGTGAATGCTTGTATTGCATTTATTTCTTACTTCTATGAATTCCCGCTCTTTCCCTATTTTAATGGCATTCTCTCTTTCATATACAGATCTTTATAGATTAAGTTTGCGTTTTCCATACAGTGGATATCATTTTGATTACCCACGCTAATGGCAATCTTCGTGAGGGTAAGGATTTGAACAATTAGAAGATATCATTACACTTTGTTACTGTTTTCTGGCTATATTAGACGATTTTCTTGAGATTAAGAAGAGTATATGGGAGTCAGAGGGTTAATTAAGTTAGTCTCTACCTTTATAATCCCCTCAGATCCTACCTACAGTATATTGAATAAAACCGTCAAATGAACCAAGTAGCTCTATCGTAATGGTTTCTCTCTCTCTCTCTCTCTCTCTCTCTCTCTCTCTCTCTCTCTCTCTCTCTCTCTTTCTCTCTTTCTCTCTCTCTCTCTTTCTCTCTTGCTCTCTCTCTCTCTCTCTCTCTCTCTCTCTCTATATATATATATATATATATATATATATATATATATATATATATATATATATTATATATATATATATATATTATATATATACGGTATATATATACTGTATATCCCTTCTTTGCTATCCTTTCTTTCCACTGTCACTTACTCTCGGGCTAACTATCTCTACTAGAATTAAGTCCTGACCACCTCGCTGGGATCGTAAAGTCTGTGTGGTCAGTCTATCTATGTAAATATATGTACAAAAAAACTCTCTCTGTCTCTCTCTCTGTCTCACTTTCACTCTCACTCTCCATTTCCCTCTCTCCCTACTCGGTCTTCCTCAATTTACCTCTCTCCCAGGTTTCAGATGACCTGAGCTCTGAAGGGCTTCTGTTGGTTCAAGAGTTTGCAAAGGGGGTCAAAGCAAAGAGGGAGGTTTGGCAGGGGAAGGGGGGGAGGGGGGGGGGATCAAACACGGCTTATATTTTTAGCATTGTCCGGTCTGACATCTTGCTGGTTATTTTGATATATATATATACAGTATATATACGGTATATATATATATACAGGTATATATATATATATATTGTATGTATTCTATTAAGTGATTGTATTCAGTTTAAGAAGGTTCTGTAGAAATTATTAGGGTAAAGACTATCTCGATTAACCCTCTGACTTCCATATACCCTTCCTAAGCTGAATAAAATCGTGTAATAATAGCCAAGAAATTATAAAAGAAATGTGTAATCGGATCTTGAAAGATTTGATAAGGAGCTTTAATTCACACGAGACGGCTTCGAAAATCTATAGACACATTTAACCCCTTCTGTTCCGACGATGTCATTTAAATGTTATTCTTGCTACATATAGACGATTTTATAAACCTTAAGAAGTCTACATAGTAGCTAATAGGAGTAATTGAGTTAGTCTGTTGCCTTTTAATTGGTAGATGTCCTTCCTAAGCTGAATAAAGTCGTCTAATAGTTGCCAGGATATTATAAAAAATGGGTTATTAACTGCGACTCGACATAAAAAACATGTGTATATATCTTGCGACCGAATATAAATGTAGCTTAAAAAAATGAAAAAGAAAATCAGATACGCCACCAGTCTCAAAATAAATGGAGGTAGAAAAAACAAAATTGATTCATCGTCCAGCCCATAAAAAACGTAGGAAAAAATAATATTAAAAATAAAAACATAAATCTGATTCTTCGTCTGACTCCCCAGAATACACGCAGGTCTATAACACATGGGAGGTGAGAAAAAATAATAAAGCCATTAAATATAGTGCTAGCCCATTCAGTATAAATCTCTCTCTATATATATATAATATATATATATATACAGTATATATATATATATGAATTATACAACACCCGGTAATATATAATTGGGTAGATAGACAACCACATAGATCGACCAATTTGTGAAGGTGAGAAGGACATAATAAGACCATTGTTAAAGCTGCCTGCCTCAGCTAGTTAACGGGGAAGGGGATATTTTGTTATCGATGTTTGTCATGTATTTTTATTTTTTATTTTTTTATTTTTTGTTTTTAGTTTCCTCCCTAGACCTCCAACAAACGTAAAACAATATAACATCCATAAGATCCCCCTTCTAGATACATGTCCCGGCCACTCCTCCTAAAATTACAGGCTCGCCAGGAAATAATTGACATCTAAAAGGCACAAAAGGTCTTAAAATTGTCAAACTAATGGAGCGAACGTCTTTAAATGTCAAAACTAAGGGGGGCTGTCATGAGGGAGACACGGGGTGCAGAAAATGCAACTACCTCTCCTTTAAATCCAAAAATCTAGGAAGGTGGGAAGGAAATAATAAGACCACTGTGTGTGGGGGCAGGGGGTGCGGGGGCAGGGGGTGCGGGGGCAGGGGGTGCGGGGGGCCTGCCTCAGCACCGGTGACTGAGCTACTCAATTAGAGATGATTTGTGGCCGCTCTCTCACCCCGGGGCTCCACTCTCCCCTCGGACTGAATCAACCCTTAGTTTAACCCTGTGGACGAGATTGCGTTCTTACAGGGATACTTTAAACCTTTGTGACCATCAGAAACCTTCATTTTAATTACTTCAACCTCTGTAGTTGTCTTTGAGCGAGTTGTGGGCAGAAAACTAATTATGGAGAGATAATTATGTGATTAAGAGAATGATATTTCGAATACTAACTGGCGACCCTCAGACCTAAAAGGTCAACACTTTCTGAACGGCCACGCCATTCTTCACGTTTATTGTCGGTATATTTAAGCCTAAGGTAGGAATTTCAAAACAATAACCCCCCTTTAACCTCTTCTGTAACGTCAACATCCGTTTTATCTTATGCTGGCTACTGATAATCGATTTTATTCAGTTTAGGATGGATCTCTAGCAATTATGAGGCTTCGAACTATCCCAATCAGCCCCTTTAAATACCACAAATCCTTCCTGAACTGCATGAAATCGTCTAGATATAGCTAGAATATATATATATATATATATATATATATATATATACACAACGAAAAGGAGCAATGGTGCTGCGTTACCAGGAGCTACAAGGAATAGTTAGTATCTCAAAGTTTTCGCGGAGAGAGATATTTACATATATTTACATAGATACACTGGTCACACAGATCTTACGATCCCTGCGAGAGAGAACACAATCAAGCTAGAGATCGAAAGCAAAAGAAAGAGAGAGAGAGAGAGAGAGGGAGAGAGAGAGAGAGAGGGAGAGAGAGAGAGAGAGAGAGAGAGAGAGAGAGAGAGAGAGAGAGAGAGAGAGAGAGAGAGAGAGAGAGAGAGAAAGAGTAAGAAAGAGAGAGAGAGTAAGAAAGAGAGAGAGAGAGTCCACGTCCAGACCCCCTCCTGGCATAAGACTCTTGGCTGGAGTAGCTAATGGGGCGGGATTATGGGGGTGAGCCGATTAGGGCCTGGCTCCCTCATACTCTTTTAAGGGGGGTCACCGGTTTGTTTTTATCTTTCTCTCCTTTTCTCTCTTTCTCTGGCTTGTATCCATTCGGCCCCATTCAGCCAATTGTTTTAAGACGTTTAGCCCCATCCAGGTTTCGATTTCTTCCTGGCGAGCGATAGTGAGCCAGCAATGTATGGAGAAATCCGGCTTTGCCGGAGAAATTTTTCTATCGAAAAATGTACAAATTTATCTTGCTGTCAAAACAAAAATACGTATATGCTGGCTTGCTACCGCTCGCCAGGAAAATATTGACACCTGGATGGGGGTAAACGTCTTAAAACAGTAGGCTGAATGGGGCCGAATGGATACAAGTCAAAGAGAGGGAAAGAATGAGAAAAAAGCGAGGTGGCTCCCTACTCTTTCATAGGAGAATTGGATCAGATTTTCATTTTTCCTCGCTTATTATGTAGTGTATAGAAGGTTGAAGGCTTTAGTTATTCGGGTCAAGTGGAGAAATATTTAAGTTGAGGGGTATAAAACATGTGATATTTGCATGCATATATACCGGTATATATATATATATATACATACTCTTAAATTTTACACTTGACGAAATATGATTGTGATTCATATTATAAAATAATATAATGTTTTTGCGCAGATGCTATTTTTCATTGGAAAGGTTGATTGGTTTCGTAATTAGGTTTTGATATTTAGAGTAAAATTAAATATTTATGTATGCATATGATCTTAAATATTATCATTCATAACTTTGTTAATGTATTCCTTATTTTAATTTAATTTTCTTAACGTTTTGGGTGCTTAGTCATTTCGAGATCAATAAAACAAAAGTGAGAATATTAACATTATTGTTAAAAATATGTTTATAAAATTGAAGGAAAGTTTGATAAATGTACGATTGGTTGAGAAGTCAAATAGGATGTGCAGTACACAAACAAACAAATGTGCTAACTTTGAGTGCAGCATATATTTAAGTGAACACAGCATAAAATTGGCTTCCAAGTTAATATTCGTTATTAACATATATATTTATTGTGTTATTAGCTGTTTGTTAGTCAGAGTTCAATAAAAGTATGTTTATGTAAATTAATATATAGGACAGAGGAAAGAGGTGAATGGAGGCGATTCATTCGTTACCACCCCTTACTTAATGTATATGTTTGGCTTAAATAATTTGAACGGTTATGAGGCATTATGACAGTTTATTCTGGGTATCATTGCATTATTTTATATAGTTTAGGAAGGATCGTGTTAGGAATTATAATAGGTATAGACTATCTCAATTAACCCTCTGAGTTCCAGGTTACCCTTCCTAATGTGCATACAATTGTCTAATAATACACACAGGACACAGAACAGAAATGCATAATCGGTTCTTCAAAGGGATATTAAGCATAATTAAGCTTCTGGACTTCAATAAATCAATGGGGAAGAAAATTAAGGATTGCCAGTGCGTTATTTATACAATATTATATCCTATTCCCTGTCTGCGTTGAAGGGATTAGTAAGTATTTGGTTTTGGCATTCCAAGATTTATGAAAACCCGGAAATATAATAGAAGGCACTGTGCGATGTTTATTGATATTTTACTCTTCATTGTGAAAAGGATGATCTTACCATTTTTGGTTGACATGAAGTACAAAAAAAAAAAAAAAAAAATCTACAACAGGATCATTATCATGGAGCTTTAAAATGTTACCACGTAAAATATATGTTGCTTAAAGAAAAAGTGAAGAACCATTAAGAAAACAAAATATAATATATAATATATATATATATATATATATATATATATATATATATATATTTATCGGTGGCAGTATAAAACAACAACAAAGTTTGTCACAACAATCTACCATTTTTGCAAAAGCTATACCTATATCATGAAAAAAAATAGCCTTTATCATGAAGGAAAAAAAATGAAAAGGCTATGTTCAAACCTGAGAGACGCAGGAAGGAGGGTGGTGAGAGGTGCGTAGAGGAAAGTCAATTGGAAAAACGTTAGTGCGACGGAAAACTTGAATAACACACGGGGGGGTAACTTATTGAAAAAAGGCAAACTGAAAAAAGGCCCAGAATATTGTGGGGGAGAGAAAATTGAGGCGTGGAAGGGAGTTGGGAGGGCGGTCCAGGATGTGTTGTGGGTGTGTGGGTGCGTGTCCAGTGAATGGGTGTGTGTGTGGGTGTGTGTGTGTGTGTGTGTGTGTGGGGTGGTGTGTGTGTGTGTGTGTGTGTGTGTGTGTGAGGAGAGGGAAATATAAATGTTGTGGGGTGTGGGGTTTACGTATGAAGTGTTTTTTTTTTGGAGAAAGGGAAAGACAGTGGTGTATGTTACAATAAGCTGCAAGACGAGCAGAAGAGAGAGGAGGGGTGGTGGGGTTGATGTGTGAAGTGGTCCCCCTTGCCAAGGAAATAATTAGCCTCTTTTGCCACATATCTATTTATTTTCTTAGAACACAAACCAATGAATTAATTTTGTTTCCAAAATGTTTTATAATGTTTTGTTTTCAAGGTATTCACTTATACATGGTTTTATGCGTATAATCCGTACTGGTGGGGGGTTGTCCGGTTAACAAGGGCGGCCTACAAAAATTAAACAAGGAAGACCATAAAAGTACCAGGTGATGGCATTGGCCCTGTAAGGGGATAGGTGGGGTTTATTTTGTTCTCCCACCGAAAAAATGTAACACATCATGATTCAAAGATGTGGTCTTTTTTGGGGGGATATTTTTTTGTTGTTATAGCGTTGTCATGGAGGTGTAAGCCACGCAAACTAAAAATCTCCCCTTAACCCCTTCAGCCACGATTGACGTAATTTGCTGGGCCGCCATATTTCCCCGGGTTACTATTAGATCCTAACTCCCTTAATTGGTTTTTATCTTCACGAATCCGTTTCCTATTTTGTAAGGCCCCCAAGAAGTTAACAAAAGGTAAAAAAGTGGGCCATCTGTGCTTGAAGTGGGTTTTAAGAGTCCCCCCCCCGTAATAAAAAAGGATTGCCTTAATGCCTCTACTCCTTGGGCCATACGCGAGTCTCAACAACCATCTCATGGCTAAAAAAAATTCCTAGCCAAGTTTTTGGTCATGGCATTTGCCCATTTAAGGAGAGAGGAATAGGAGGAGAGAGAGAAAGATGTTATTGGTTTTCCCAGACACAAATCTGTTTATTAAATGTTATTGATAGGAGTGTGGGGACTTAGATACTCTAAGCGGAGTATATAAATTATGTTTTTATGTTATTTTTATTTTTATACCTGGGTAGTTTTGTTCTTTTTTTCCTTTTTTTTTTTAGCAACAGATGAAACGGGTTAATTTACCATGTCCCGCCCCCAACTGGGATTAATTTAAATGTTCCCTTTCTCTACACAGCAAACCAAACACATAACCCTAACTCCTAAAATCGATTTAATGGAACAAATTTAAACAACCACAAAATGTGGCAGTCCCCCACGGGGATTCGAAAACCTAAGAATGCCTCCAACAGAACCGAAAAAATCAACACACTATGCACTGCCCAAACCCACCACCGAAAAAATAATGGTAAAAATTGTATGGGGTGAGATTTTTACTCCTTATGTATTTCTATTTTATGGAACTAGTATTGTAATCAATTAATTGACTACTTTGGGCCTTTATTATGACATAATTAAGATATTAACCAATAAGTATCGAATGAATCCAAAAGTACAAAGGAACAGTAAGCAACACGTAGATATTTAGTTTGATCCTTACCTAGGCCCTGCTTTGTATCCTAAACTACCTAGCCTATTAATTATTAAGTGTTATATAAAGTTCCACACATATATTCGCTTTCCGGCCCAAAATTAATTAAAAGCAAAAAAATAGGGCAAAAAAAAACAAACAACAATTGCACTATTGACAAAGACCAGCCCCCCAGTCAAACAAAGAAGTGTCAATTTCCTAGTGTATGATGTTTCCTGCCTAGTGTATGGACAACAATAATTCGCCAAAAACAAGACAATGTTCCACAACCCAGACGCTGCCACCGGGGGCCGAACGCCTAGGCGGTTTCGAATTGGGGGGTGAACCTTAAATATATAAACCATTAAACCCCCCTTTTTGTGTGGGTGGCCGATGACAATCTTTCCTTTCCAAATTATAATTCCCCTGGTTAACCCTATTAGCACGAAAGTCTGTTTTCACACTTAGAAAAGGGACCGGCTTACCAAAAATTTCTAGGGCTTAAACAGACTAAGTTAATCCTTTTCGCTACCAATACCCCAAGTAAAAATATACCTCTAAAATGTAAAAATCGTCCCTAAAAAAAGTAGGGATGAATGACATAATAATTAAAAACAAGACGGTCCGCCGCCCCGTACTGAAGGGGTTTAATAGTTTTATATCAGGGTCAACCCCCCCAAATCGACCCGCCAGCGGGTTTTCATAAAAAAAGCATGAAATAGAGAAACAGCAACAAAATGTTATTCATTGCGAGTGGAAAAGGGGCAACCAATTCCACCACGTACAAAAATCCGGCATTCCAACCCAGAACTGTACGAAAAGTAAGCCTCTGGAACTAACTCGCCTATTTTGGTCTGCACAAATATTCTAGTGTAATTTCGCAAAATATTTCTGTGTTTACTAAG